>CM042378.1:37259909-37559909 GCA_023634145.1 Thymallus thymallus | reverse complement strand
GTCTTAACCCCACCCTGGCTTAGTCTCCCAGAAGGACACATCTCCCTCAGTGCAGGGGTGTTGTCTTAACCCCACCCTGGCTTAGTCTCCCAGAAGGACACATCTCCCTCAGTGCAGGGGTGTTGTCTTAACCCCACCCTGGCTTAGTCTCCCAGAAGGACACATCTCCCTCAGTGCAGGGGTGTTGTCTTAACCCCACCCTGGCTTAGTCTCCCAGAAGGACACATCTCCCTCAGTGCAGGGGTGTTGTCTTAACCCCACCCTGGCTTAGTCTCCCAGAAGGACACATCTCCCTCAGTGCAGGGGTGTTGTCTTAACCCCACCCTGGCTTAGTCTCCCAGAAGGACACATCTCCCTCAGTGCAGGGGTGTTGTCTTAACCCCACCCTGGCTTAGTCTCCCAGAAGGACACATCTCCCTCAGTGCAGGGGTGTTGTCTTAACCCCACCCTGGCTTAGTCTCCCAGAAGGACACATCTCCCTCAGTGCAGGGGTGTTGTCTTAACCCCACCCTGGCTTAGTCTCCCAGAAGGACACATCTCCCTCAGTGCAGGGGTGTTGTCTTAACCCCACCCTGGCTTAGTCTCCCAGAAGGACACATCTCCCTCAGTGCAGGGGTGTTGTCTTAACCCCACCCTGGCTTAGTCTCCCAGAAGGACACATCTCCCTCAGTGCAGGGGTGTTGTCTTAACCCCACCCTGGCTTAGTCTCCCAGAAGGACACATCTCCCTCAGTGCAGGGGTGTTGTCTTAACCCCACCCTGGCTTAGTCTCCCAGAAGGACACATCTCCCTCAGTGCAGGGGTGTTGTCTTAACCCCACCCTGGCTTAGTCTCCCAGAAGGACACATCTCCCTCAGTGCAGGGGTGTTGTCTTAACCCCACCCTGGCTTAGTCTCCCAGAAGGACACATCTCCCTCAGTGCAGGGGTGTTGTCTTAACCCCACCCTGGCTTAGTCTCCCAGAAGGACACATCTCCCTCAGTGCAGGGGTGTTGTCTTAACCCCACCCTGGCTTAGTCTCCCAGAAGGACACATCTCCCTCAGTGCAGGGGTGTTGTCTTAACCCCACCCTGGCTTAGTCTCCCAGAAGGACACATCTCCCTCAGTGCAGGGGTGTTGTCTTAACCCCACCCTGGCTTAGTCTCCCAGAAGGACACATCTCCCTCAGTGCAGGGGTGTTGTCTTAACCCCACCCTGGCTTAGTCTCCCAGAAGGACACATCTCCCTCAGTGCAGGGGTGTTGTCTTAACCCCACCCTGGCTTAGTCTCCCAGAAGGACACATCTCCCTCAGTGCAGGGGTGTTGTCTTAACCCCACCCTGGCTTAGTCTCCCAGAAGGACACATCTCCCTCAGTGCAGGGGTGTTGTCTTAACCCCACCCTGGCTTAGTCTCCCAGAAGGACACATCTCCCTCAGTGCAGGGGTGTTGTCTTAACCCCACCCTGGCTTAGTCTCCCAGAAGGACACATCTCCCTCAGTGCAGGGGTGTTGTCTTAACCCCACCCTGGCTTAGTCTCCCAGAAGGACACATCTCCCTCAGTGCAGGGGTGTTGTCTTAACCCCACCCTGGCTTAGTCTCCCAGAAGGACACATCTCCCTCAGTGCAGGGGTGTTGTCTTAACCCCACCCTGGCTTAGTCTCCCAGAAGGACACATCTCCCTCAGTGCAGGGGTGTTGTCTTAACCCCACCCTGGCTTAGTCTCCCAGAAGGACACATCTCCCTCAGTGCAGGGGTGTTGTCTTAACCCCACCCTGGCTTAGTCTCCCAGAAGGACACATCTCCCTCAGTGCAGGGGTGTTGTCTTAACCCCACCCTGGCTTAGTCTCCCAGAAGGACACATCTCCCTCAGTGCAGGGGTGTTGTCTTAACCCCACCCTGGCTTAGTCTCCCAGAAGGACACATCTCCCTCAGTGCAGGGGTGTTGTCTTAACCCCACCCTGGCTTAGTCTCCCAGAAGGACACATCTCCCTCAGTGCAGGGGTGTTGTCTTAACCCCACCCTGGCTTAGTCTCCCAGAAGGACACATCTCCCTCAGTGCAGGGGTGTTGTCTTAACCCCACCCTGGCTTAGTCTCCCAGAAGGACACATCTCCCTCAGTGCAGGGGTGTTGTCTTAACCCCACCCTGGCTTAGTCTCCCAGAAGGACACATCTCCCTCAGTGCAGGGGTGTTGTCTTAACCCCACCCTGGCTTAGTCTCCCAGAAGGACACATCTCCCTCAGTGCAGGGGTGTTGTCTTAACCCCACCCTGGCTTAGTCTCCCAGAAGGACACATCTCCCTCAGTGCAGGGGTGTTGTCTTAACCCCACCCTGGCTTAGTCTCCCAGAAGGACACATCTCCCTCAGTGCAGGGGTGTTGTCTTAACCCCACCCTGGCTTAGTCTCCCAGAAGGACACATCTCCCTCAGTGCAGGGGTGTTGTCTTAACCCCACCCTGGCTTAGTCTCCCAGAAGGACACATCTCCCTCAGTGCAGGGGTGTTGTCTTAACCCCACCCTGGCTTAGTCTCCCAGAAGGACACATCTCCCTCAGTGCAGGGGTGTTGTCTTAACCCCACCCTGGCTTAGTCTCCCAGAAGGACACATCTCCCTCAGTGCAGGGGTGTTGTCTTAACCCCACCCTGGCTTAGTCTCCCAGAAGGACACATCTCCCTCAGTGCAGGGGTGTTGTCTTAACCCCACCCTGGCTTAGTCTCCCAGAAGGACACATCTCCCTCAGTGCAGGGGTGTTGTCTTAACCCCACCCTGGCTTAGTCTCCCAGAAGGACACATCTCCCTCAGTGCAGGGGTGTTGTCTTAACCCCACCCTGGCTTAGTCTCCCAGAAGGACACATCTCCCTCAGTGCAGGGGTGTTGTCTTAACCCCACCCTGGCTTAGTCTCCCAGAAGGACACATCTCCCTCAGTGCAGGGGTGTTGTCTTAACCCCACCCTGGCTTAGTCTCCCAGAAGGACACATCTCCCTCAGTGCAGGGGTGTTGTCTTAACCCCACCCTGGCTTAGTCTCCCAGAAGGACACATCTCCCTCAGTGCAGGGGTGTTGTCTTAACCCCACCCTGGCTTAGTCTCCCAGAAGGACACATCTCCCTCAGTGCAGGGGTGTTGTCTTAACCCCACCCTGGCTTAGTCTCCCAGAAGGACACATCTCCCTCAGTGCAGGGGTGTTGTCTTAACCCCACCCTGGCTTAGTCTCCCAGAAGGACACATCTCCCTCAGTGCAGGGGTGTTGTCTTAACCCCACCCTGGCTTAGTCTCCCAGAAGGACACATCTCCCTCAGTGCAGGGGTGTTGTCTTAACCCCACCCTGGCTTAGTCTCCCAGAAGGACACATCTCCCTCAGTGCAGGGGTGTTGTCTTAACCCCACCCTGGCTTAGTCTCCCAGAAGGACACATCTCCCTCAGTGCAGGGGTGTTGTCTTAACCCCACCCTGGCTTAGTCTCCCAGAAGGACACATCTCCCTCAGTGCAGGGGTGTTGTCTTAACCCCACCCTGGCTTAGTCTCCCAGAAGGACACATCTCCCTCAGTGCAGGGGTGTTGTCTTAACCCCACCCTGGCTTAGTCTCCCAGAAGGACACATCTCCCTCAGTGCAGGGGTGTTGTCTTAACCCCACCCTGGCTTAGTCTCCCAGAAGGACACATCTCCCTCAGTGCAGGGGTGTTGTCTTAACCCCACCCTGGCTTAGTCTCCCAGAAGGACACATCTCCCTCAGTGCAGGGGTGTTGTCTTAACCCCACCCTGGCTTAGTCTCCCAGAAGGACACATCTCCCTCAGTGCAGGGGTGTTGTCTTAACCCCACCCTGGCTTAGTCTCCCAGAAGGACACATCTCCCTCAGTGCAGGGGTGTTGTCTTAACCCCACCCTGGCTTAGTCTCCCAGAAGGACACATCTCCCTCAGTGCAGGGGTGTTGTCTTAACCCCACCCTGGCTTAGTCTCCCAGAAGGACACATCTCCCTCAGTGCAGGGGTGTTGTCTTAACCCCACCCTGGCTTAGTCTCCCAGAAGGACACATCTCCCTCAGTGCAGGGGTGTTGTCTTAACCCCACCCTGGCTTAGTCTCCCAGAAGGACACATCTCCCTCAGTGCAGGGGTGTTGTCTTAACCCCACCCTGGCTTAGTCTCCCAGAAGGACACATCTCCCTCAGTGCAGGGGTGTTGTCTTAACCCCACCCTGGCTTAGTCTCCCAGAAGGACACATCTCCCTCAGTGCAGGGGTGTTGTCTTAACCCCACCCTGGCTTAGTCTCCCAGAAGGACACATCTCCCTCAGTGCAGGGGTGTTGTCTTAACCCCACCCTGGCTTAGTCTCCCAGAAGGACACATCTCCCTCAGTGCAGGGGTGTTGTCTTAACCCCACCCTGGCTTAGTCTCCCAGAAGGACACATCTCCCTCAGTGCAGGGGTGTTGTCTTAACCCCACCCTGGCTTAGTCTCCCAGAAGGACACATCTCCCTCAGTGCAGGGGTGTTGTCTTAACCCCACCCTGGCTTAGTCTCCCAGAAGGACACATCTCCCTCAGTGCAGGGGTGTTGTCTTAACCCCACCCTGGCTTAGTCTCCCAGAAGGACACATCTCCCTCAGTGCAGGGGTGTTGTCTTAACCCCACCCTGGCTTAGTCTCCCAGAAGGACACATCTCCCTCAGTGCAGGGGTGTTGTCTTAACCCCACCCTGGCTTAGTCTCCCAGAAGGACACATCTCCCTCAGTGCAGGGGTGTTGTCTTAACCCCACCCTGGCTTAGTCTCCCAGAAGGACACATCTCCCTCAGTGCAGGGGTGTTGTCTTAACCCCACCCTGGCTTAGTCTCCCAGAAGGACACATCTCCCTCAGTGCAGGGGTGTTGTCTTAACCCCACCCTGGCTTAGTCTCCCAGAAGGACACATCTCCCTCAGTGCAGGGGTGTTGTCTTAACCCCACCCTGGCTTAGTCTCCCAGAAGGACACATCTCCCTCAGTGCAGGGGTGTTGTCTTAACCCCACCCTGGCTTAGTCTCCCAGAAGGACACATCTCCCTCAGTGCAGGGGTGTTGTCTTAACCCCACCCTGGCTTAGTCTCCCAGAAGGACACATCTCCCTCAGTGCAGGGGTGTTGTCTTAACCCCACCCTGGCTTAGTCTCCCAGAAGGACACATCTCCCTCAGTGCAGGGGTGTTGTCTTAACCCCACCCTGGCTTAGTCTCCCAGAAGGACACATCTCCCTCAGTGCAGGGGTGTTGTCTTAACCCCACCCTGGCTTAGTCTCCCAGAAGGACACATCTCCCTCAGTGCAGGGGTGTTGTCTTAACCCCACCCTGGCTTAGTCTCCCAGAAGGACACATCTCCCTCAGTGCAGGGGTGTTGTCTTAACCCCACCCTGGCTTAGTCTCCCAGAAGGACACATCTCCCTCAGTGCAGGGGTGTTGTCTTAACCCCACCCTGGCTTAGTCTCCCAGAAGGACACATCTCCCTCAGTGCAGGGGTGTTGTCTTAACCCCACCCTGGCTTAGTCTCCCAGAAGGACACATCTCCCTCAGTGCAGGGGTGTTGTCTTAACCCCACCCTGGCTTAGTCTCCCAGAAGGACACATCTCCCTCAGTGCAGGGGTGTTGTCTTAACCCCACCCTGGCTTAGTCTCCCAGAAGGACACATCTCCCTCAGTGCAGGGGTGTTGTCTTAACCCCACCCTGGCTTAGTCTCCCAGAAGGACACATCTCCCTCAGTGCAGGGGTGTTGTCTTAACCCCACCCTGGCTTAGTCTCCCAGAAGGACACATCTCCCTCAGTGCAGGGGTGTTGTCTTAACCCCACCCTGGCTTAGTCTCCCAGAAGGACACATCTCCCTCAGTGCAGGGGTGTTGTCTTAACCCCACCCTGGCTTAGTCTCCCAGAAGGACACATCTCCCTCAGTGCAGGGGTGTTGTCTTAACCCCACCCTGGCTTAGTCTCCCAGAAGGACACATCTCCCTCAGTGCAGGGGTGTTGTCTTAACCCCACCCTGGCTTAGTCTCCCAGAAGGACACATCTCCCTCAGTGCAGGGGTGTTGTCTTAACCCCACCCTGGCTTAGTCTCCCTCAGTGCAGGGGTGTTGTCTTAACCCCACCCTGGCTTAGTCTCCCAGAAGGACACATCTCCCTCAGTGCAGGGGTGTTGTCTTAACCCCACCCTGGCTTAGTCTCCCAGAAGGACACATCTCCCTCAGTGCAGGGGTGTTGTCTTAACCCCACCCTGGCTTAGTCTCCCAGAAGGACACATCTCCCTCAGTGCAGGGGTGTTGTCTTAACCCCACCCTGGCTTAGTCTCCCAGAAGGACACATCTCCCTCAGTGCAGGGGTGTTGTCTTAACCCCACCCTGGCTTAGTCTCCCAGAAGGACACATCTCCCTCAGTGCAGGGGTGTTGTCTTAACCCCACCCTGGCTTAGTCTCCCAGAAGGACACATCTCCCTCAGTGCAGGGGTGTTGTCTTAACCCCACCCTGGCTTAGTCTCCCAGAAGGACACATCTCCCTCAGTGCAGGGGTGTTGTCTTAACCCCACCCTGGCTTAGTCTCCCAGAAGGACACATCTCCCTCAGTGCAGGGGTGTTGTCTTAACCCCACCCTGGCTTAGTCTCCCAGAAGGACACATCTCCCTCAGTGCAGGGGTGTTGTCTTAACCCCACCCTGGCTTAGTCTCCCAGAAGGACACATCTCCCTCAGTGCAGGGGTGTTGTCTTAACCCCACCCTGGCTTAGTCTCCCAGAAGGACACATCTCCCTCAGTGCAGGGGTGTTGTCTTAACCCCACCCTGGCTTAGTCTCCCAGAAGGACACATCTCCCTCAGTGCAGGGGTGTTGTCTTAACCCCACCCTGGCTTAGTCTCCCAGAAGGACACATCTCCCTCAGTGCAGGGGTGTTGTCTTAACCCCACCCTGGCTTAGTCTCCCAGAAGGACACATCTCCCTCAGTGCAGGGGTGTTGTCTTAACCCCACCCTGGCTTAGTCTCCCAGAAGGACACATCTCCCTCAGTGCAGGGGTGTTGTCTTAACCCCACCCTGGCTTAGTCTCCCAGAAGGACACATCTCCCTCAGTGCAGGGGTGTTGTCTTAACCCCACCCTGGCTTAGTCTCCCAGAAGGACACATCTCCCTCAGTGCAGGGGTGTTGTCTTAACCCCACCCTGGCTTAGTCTCCCAGAAGGACACATCTCCCTCAGTGCAGGGGTGTTGTCTTAACCCCACCCTGGCTTAGTCTCCCTCAGTGCAGGGGTGTTGTCTTAACCCCACCCTGGCTTAGTCTCCCAGAAGGACACATCTCCCTCAGTGCAGGGGTGTTGTCTTAACCCCACCCTGGCTTAGTCTCCCAGAAGGACACATCTCCCTCAGTGCAGGGGTGTTGTCTTAACCCCACCCTGGCTTAGTCTCCCAGAAGGACACATCTCCCTCAGTGCAGGGGTGTTGTCTTAACCCCACCCTGGCTTAGTCTCCCAGAAGGACACATCTCCCTCAGTGCAGGGGTGTTGTCTTAACCCCACCCTGGCTTAGTCTCCCTCAGTGCAGGGGTGTTGTCTTAACCCCACCCTGGCTTAGTCTCCCAGAAGGACACATCTCCCTCAGTGCAGGGGTGTTGTCTTAACCCCACCCTGGCTTAGTCTCCCAGAAGGACACATCTCCCTCAGTGCAGGGGTGTTGTCTTAACCCCACCCTGGCTTAGTCTCCCAGAAGGACACATCTCCCTCAGTGCAGGGGTGTTGTCTTAACCCCACCCTGGCTTAGTCTCCCAGAAGGACACATCTCCCTCAGTGCAGGGGTGTTGTCTTAACCCCACCCTGGCTTAGTCTCCCAGAAGGACACATCTCCCTCAGTGCAGGGGTGTTGTCTTAACCCCACCCTGGCTTAGTCTCCCAGAAGGACACATCTCCCTCAGTGCAGGGGTGTTGTCTTAACCCCACCCTGGCTTAGTCTCCCAGAAGGACACATCTCCCTCAGTGCAGGGGTGTTGTCTTAACCCCACCCTGGCTTAGTCTCCCAGAAGGACACATCTCCCTCAGTGCAGGGGTGTTGTCTTAACCCCACCCTGGCTTAGTCTCCCAGAAGGACACATCTCCCTCAGTGCAGGGGTGTTGTCTTAACCCCACCCTGGCTTAGTCTCCCAGAAGGACACATCTCCCTCAGTGCAGGGGTGTTGTCTTAACCCCACCCTGGCTTAGTCTCCCAGAAGGACACATCTCCCTCAGTGCAGGGGTGTTGTCTTAACCCCACCCTGGCTTAGTCTCCCAGAAGGACACATCTCCCTCAGTGCAGGGGTGTTGTCTTAACCCCACCCTGGCTTAGTCTCCCAGAAGGACACATCTCCCTCAGTGCAGGGGTGTTGTCTTAACCCCACCCTGGCTTAGTCTCCCAGAAGGACACATCTCCCTCAGTGCAGGGGTGTTGTCTTAACCCCACCCTGGCTTAGTCTCCCAGAAGGACACATCTCCCTCAGTGCAGGGGTGTTGTCTTAACCCCACCCTGGCTTAGTCTCCCTCAGTGCAC
The DNA here is from genome assembly GCA_023634145.1 of Thymallus thymallus. Taxonomy (NCBI): domain Eukaryota; kingdom Metazoa; phylum Chordata; class Actinopteri; order Salmoniformes; family Salmonidae; genus Thymallus; species Thymallus thymallus. The sequence goes on along the minus strand of CM042378.1, from coordinate 37,551,428 downwards.
TACTGGTTTTAGAAAATGGAATGTGTCATTAGAGTTTATCATCCTCTAGAAAGCCATGTCCTCGACGCCCAGACTAGCTGCAGGAAGCCAGAGTGGAGAGAATCCAGGCTGTGGGAGTCCCATAGGGCGGCGCACAATTGACCCAGCGTCGTCCAGGTTTGGCCGGGGTTGGCCGTCATTGTAAAGAAGAATTTGACTTGTCTAGTTAAATAAAGGTTAAATTTACTAAAAATAGATACTAATGTACTTTATGATCATGGATACTAATGTACTTTATGACCATGGATACTAATGTACTTTATGATCATCACCATGGATACTAATGTACTTTATGATCATGGATACTAATGTACTTTATGATCATCACCATGGATACTAATGTACTTTATGATCATCACCATGGATACTAATGTACTTTATGATCATCACCATGGATACTAATGTACTTTATGATCATCACCATGGATACTAATGTACTTTATGATCATCACCATGGATACTAATGTACATTTTATGTTTATTTCAAAGTATTTTTCTTCCCAAACTGTTCCACACAATAACTTTAATGCTGCAGCAATTAGTCATTTCACATGATCCATACAGTACAGATACACTCTTAGAAAGAAAGGTTTATTCTGCTGTCCCCATAGGAGAACCCTTTGAAGAACCCTTTTTGGTTCCAGACAGAACTATTTTGGTTTCCATGTAGAACCCTTTTAGGTTGTAGATAGCACCTTTACTTCTAAGAGTGTAGACGCTGCAGCTCTCACTAGTAAGTGCCTGCTTGAGGGAGCTGCATAGTAAACTGCTTAGACTGGTAGTTATTGACTGGACTGAGAGCATTCAGAAAGATGATAGATGTTGATAACAAGATCTGATTTCAACACAATCTAAACTGCCCACAGGAAACAGTTCCGTCATGTTTATATGATGATAAAGAATGTGGGGTTTAGTTGAGGTTTTTAGGATGTTAATTTGCACTGACTTTTATACAAATTGATTTGTCTGGAGGTGATTTTATACAGCATGATCGGTAGCCAATCATGACCTGCATTTACGAACAGCTTACAGACAAATGAATTGGATTTTACTATCAGTTTACAGCCCAAATGATTTTGTTTAAGGCATAATAAGATACAGTCATTAGATTGGCAAAGACATCATTCATACAGTCATTCTTCCTATAATAGTTAATTGTAGCTAGTTTCAGTCTGTTGTTGATGGCAGAGACAGAGATCCTGCCAGCCAGGCTGTGTCTAGTTTCAGTCTGTTGTTGATCCTGCCAGCCAGGCTGTGTCTAGTTTCAGTCTGTTGTTGATCCTGCCAGCCAGGCTGTGTCTAGTTTCAGTCTGTTGTTGATCCTGCCAGCCAGGCTGTGTCTAGTTTCAGTCTGTTGTTGATCCTGCCAGCCAGGCTGTGTCTAGTTTCAGTCTGTTGCTGATGGCAGAGACAGAGATCCTGCCAGCCAGGCTGTGTCTAGTTTCAGTCTGTTGTTGATCCTGCCAGCCAGGCTGTGTCTAGTTTCAGTCTGTTGTTGATCCTGCCAGCCAGGCTGTCTAGTTTCAGTCTGTTGTTGATCCTGCCAGCCAGGCTGTGTCTAGTTTCAGTCTGTTGTTGATCCTGCCAGCCAGGCTGTGTCTAGTTTCAGTCTGTTGTTGATCCTGCCAGCCAGGCTGTGTCTAGTTTCAGTCTGTTGCTGATGGCAGAGACAGAGATCCTGCCAGCCAGGCTGTGTCTAGTTTCAGTCTGTTGTTGATCCTGCCAGCCAGGCTGTGTCTAGTTTCAGTCTGTTGTTGATCCTGCCAGCCAGGCTGTGTCTAGTTTCAGTCTGTTGTTGATCCTGCCAGCCAGGCTGTGTCTAGTTTCAGTCTGTTGTTGATCCTGCCAGCCAGGCTGTGTCTAGTTTCAGTCTGTTGTTGATCCTGCCAGCCAGGCTGTGTCTAGTTTCAGTCTGTTGTTGATCCTGCCAGCCAGGTTGTCTTCTCTTGTCTTCTATTGTTGCTGAACAGTAAAAAACTGCTCAGTACTGATGTAGCCTTTGTTTACAAGCACTTTAACATTCCTGTTATATTTCACCATTGATAAAGGCTTTAGCCACACATCCTATAACAGCTTACCATTCCTGTTATATTTCTATATTACTTTATGAGGAATAAAAATGCCTCATTCTCTACAAACTTTATGCCAACTTACCTTTCTTCGGACTTGGCTTTTAATTAGTAGTTGATGTTATACTGTATTTGCATAATGTCTTGCAATTTCTCATTTAATGTATGTCAGAACTGTTTGTAGCGAACAGAGCAGACCTCAAGCTAACTGTGTGAGAGCGTGAGGCTGGCTGGCTGTGTCTGGGTGAGAAATAAGCAGATTAATCATTTTTAATATTACCTTTCAAACACTCAAACAGGCTCTTGATGATGTGTGTTCCTTTGGCAGCTGCTTGTGGCTCGGTTCAATGTAATTCCCGGCCTGGCTTTCGTCCGCGGAGCAGATATCCAAATGACTTGACACCCTCCATGCTCGTATCTGGGGAATAGCTTGACAAGAGCAAATCACCAGGGAGAGGGAGGTGAGTGGGCCAGCTCCTTGAAATTGTTCATAATTAAAAAACAAATTGGACCTGCAGTGATATGGCGCTTTTTGCTTGTTGTTAGTAGTGGCAGCTAGTCACAGCAAGTAGCTAGCAATCAGTGGAGTACCACTGAATGGACTTGGGCTCAGAGTTGATGCGTGTCAGAGAGGACCACTGAATGGACTTGGGCTCAGAGTTGATGCATGTCAGAGAGGACCACTGAATGGACTTGGGCTCAGAGTTGATGCATGTCAGAGAGGACCACTGAATGGACTTGGGCTCAGAGTTGATGCGTGTCAGAGAGGACCACTGAATGGACTTGGGCTCAGAGTTGATGCGTGTCAGAGAGGACCACTGAATGGACTTGGGCTCAGAGTTGATGCGTGTCAGAGAGGACCACTGAATGGACTTGGGCTCAGAGTTGATGCGTGTCAGAGAGGACCACTGAATGGACTTGGGCTCAGAGTTGATGCGTTGACCACTGAAGCTATCAGCAGCCTGGCAGGACGGCAAGGGTGTTAGAATACTGCCTCACTTTATGAATGTGTGCTTCTTCCTGATAAGAGCTTCTATGACTCCACATAGTTGGTTGGTGGATGGGAGGAAGAGGGGGGGCTATGAACTGAGCAATGGTTAAACATTTTCAGTTGCATTTTAGAAGATGCTCTTTTCCAGAGCAACAATCATTGCATTCAATTAAGGTAGTTAAAACAACCACATATAAGGTAGGTAGGTAGTTAAAACAACCACATATAAGGTAGGTAGGTAGGTAGTTAAAACAACCACATATAAGGTAGGTAGGTAGTTAAAACAACCATATATAAGGTAGGTAGTTAAAACAACCACATATAAGGTAGGTAGGTAGGTAGTTAAAACAACCACATATAAGGTAGGTAGGTAGTTAAAACAACCATATATAAGGTAGGTAGTTAAAACAACCACATATAAGGTAGGTAGGTAGGTAGTTAAAACAACCACATATAAGGTAGGTAGGTAGTTAAAACAACCACATATAAGGTAGGTAGGTAGTTAAAACAATCACATATAAGGTAGGTAGTTAAAACAACCACATATAAGGTAGGTAGGTAGGTAGTTAAAACAACCACATATAAGGTAGGTAGGTAGTTAAAACAACCATATATAAGGTAGGTAGTTAAAACAACCACATATAAGGTAGGTAGGTAGGTAGTTAAAACAACCACATATAAGGTAGGTAGGTAGTTAAAACAACCACATATAAGGTAGGCTGGTAGTTAAAACAATCACATATAAGGTAGGTAGTTAAAACAACCACATATAAGGTAGGTAGGTAGTTAAAACAACCACATATAAGGTAGGCTGGTAGTTAAAACAATCATATATAAGGTAGGTAGGTAGTTAAAACAACCACATATAAGGTAGGTAGGTAGTTAAAACAACCACATATAAGGTAGGTAGGTAGTTAAAACAACCACATATAAGGTAGGTAGTTAAAACAACCATATATAAGGTAGGTAGGTAGTTAAAACAACCACATATAAGGTAGGCTGTTAGTTAAAACAATCATATATAAGGTAGGTAGGTAGTTAAAACAACCACATATAAGGTAGGTAGGTAGTTAAAACAACCACATATAAGGTAGGTAGGTAGTTAAAACAACCACATATAAGGTAGGTAGTTAAAACAACCATATATAAGGTAGGTAGGTAGTTAAAACAACCACATATAAGGTAGGTAGTTAAAACAACCACATATAAGGTAGGTAGGTAGGTAGTTAAAACAACCACATATAAGGTAGGTAGGTAGTTAAAACAACCATATATAAGGTAGGTAGTTAAAACAACCACATATAAGGTAGGTAGGTAGGTAGTTAAAACAACCACATATAAGGTAGGTAGGTAGTTAAAACAACCACATATAAGGTAGGTAGGTAGTTAAAACAATCACATATAAGGTAGGTAGTTAAAACAACCACATATAAGGTAGGTAGGTAGGTAGTTAAAACAACCACATATAAGGTAGGTAGGTAGTTAAAACAACCATATATAAGGTAGGTAGTTAAAACAACCACATATAAGGTAGGTAGGTAGGTAGTTAAAACAACCACATATAAGGTAGGTAGGTAGTTAAAACAACCACATATAAGGTAGGTAGGTAGGTAGTTAAAACAACCACATATAAGGTAGGTAGGTAGTTAAAACAACCATATATAAGGTAGGTAGTTAAAACAACCACATATAAGGTAGGTAGGTAGGTAGTTAAAACAACCACATATAAGGTAGGTAGGTAGTTAAAACAACCATATATAAGGTAGGTAGTTAAAACAACCACATATAAGGTAGGTAGGTAGGTAGTTAAAACAACCACATATAAGGTAGGTAGGTAGTTAAAACAACCACATATAAGGTAGGTAGGTAGTTAAAACAATCACATATAAGGTAGGTAGTTAAAACAACCACATATAAGGTAGGTAGGTAGGTAGTTAAAACAACCACATATAAGGTAGGTAGGTAGTTAAAACAACCATATATAAGGTAGGTAGTTAAAACAACCACATATAAGGTAGGTAGGTAGGTAGTTAAAACAACCACATATAAGGTAGGTAGGTAGTTAAAACAACCACATATAAGGTAGGCTGGTAGTTAAAACAATCACATATAAGGTAGGTAGTTAAAACAACCACATATAAGGTATGTAGGTAGTTAAAACAACCACATATAAGGTAGGCTGGTAGTTAAAACAATCATATATAAGGTAGGTAGGTAGTTAAAACAACCACATATAAGGTAGGTAGGTAGTTAAAACAACCACATATAAGGTAGGTAGGTAGTTAAAACAACCACATATAAGGTAGGTAGTTAAAACAACCATATATAAGGTAGGTAGGTAGTTAAAACAACCACATATAAGGTAGGCTGTTAGTTAAAACAATCATATATAAGGTAGGTAGGTAGTTAAAACAACCACATATAAGGTAGGTAGGTAGTTAAAACAACCACATATAAGGTAGGTAGGTAGTTAAAACAACCAAATATAAGGTAGGTAGTTAAAACAACCATATATAAGGTAGGTAGGTAGTTAAAACAACCACATATAAGGTAGGCTGTTAGTTAAAACAATCATATATAAGGTAGGTAGGTAGTTAAAACAACCACATATAAGGTAGGTAGGTAGTTAAAACAACCACATATAAGGTAGGTAGGTAGTTAAAACAACCACATATAAGGTAGGTAGGTAGTTAAAACAACCACATATAAGGTAGGTAGTTAAAACAACCACATATAAGGTAGGTAGGTATTTAAAACAACCACATATAAGGTAGGTAGGTAGTTAAAACAACCACATATAAGGTAGGTAGGTAGTTAAAACAACCACATATAAGGTAGGTAGTTAAAACAACCACATATAAGGTAGGTAGGTAGTTAAAACAACCACATATAAGGTAGGTAGGTAGTTAAAACAACCACATATAAGGTAGGTAGGTAGTTAAAACAACCACATATAAGGTAGGTAGTTAAAACAACCACATATAAGGTAGGTAGGTAGTTAGTTAAAACAACCACATATAAGGTAGGTAGGTAGTTAAAACAACCACATATAAGGTAGGTAGGTAGTTAAAACAACCACATATAAGGTAGGTAGTTAAAACAACCACATATAAGGTAGGTAGTTAAAACAACCACATATAAGGTAGGTAGGTAGTTAAAACAACCACATATAAGGTAGGTAGTTAAAACAACCACATATAAGGTAGGTAGGTAGTTAAAACAACCACATATAAGGTAGGTAGTTAAAACAACCACATATAAGGTAGGTAGGTAGGTAGTTAAAACAACCACATATAAGGTAGGTAGGTAGTTAAAACAACCATATATAAGGTAGGTAGTTAAAACAACCACATATAAGGTAGGTAGGTAGGTAGTTAAAACAACCACATATAAGGTAGGTAGGTAGTTAAAACAACCACATATAAGGTAGGCTGGTAGTTAAAACAATCACATATAAGGTAGGTAGTTAAAACAACCACATATAAGGTAGGTAGGTAGTTAAAACAACCACATATAAGGTAGGCTGGTAGTTAAAACAATCATATATAAGGTAGGTAGGTAGTTAAAACAACCACATATAAGGTAGGTAGGTAGTTAAAACAACCACATATAAGGTAGGTAGGTAGTTAAAACAACCACATATAAGGTAGGTAGTTAAAACAACCATATATAAGGTAGGTAGGTAGTTAAAACAACCACATATAAGGTAGGCTGTTAGTTAAAACAATCATATATAAGGTAGGTAGGTAGTTAAAACAACCACATATAAGGTAGGTAGGTAGTTAAAACAACCACATATAAGGTAGGTAGGTAGTTAAAACAACCACATATAAGGTAGGTAGTTAAAACAACCATATATAAGGTAGGTAGGTAGTTAAAACAACCACATATAAGGTAGGCTGTTAGTTAAAACAATCATATATAAGGTAGGTAGGTAGTTAAAACAACCACATATAAGGTAGGTAGGTAGTTAAAACAACCACATATAAGGTAGGTAGGTAGTTAAAACAACCACATATAAGGTAGGTAGGTAGTTAAAACAACCACATATAAGGTAGGTAGTTAAAACAACCACATATAAGGTAGGTAGGTATTTAAAACAACCACATATAAGGTAGGTAGGTAGTTAAAACAACCACATATAAGGTAGGTAGGTAGTTAAAACAACCACATATAAGGTAGGTAGTTAAAACAACCACATATAAGGTAGGTAGGTAGTTAAAACAACCACATATAAGGTAGGTAGGTAGTTAAAACAACCACATATAAGGTAGGTAGGTAGTTAAAACAACCACATATAAGGTAGGTAGTTAAAACAACCACATATAAGGTAGGTAGGTAGTTAGTTAAAACAACCACATATAAGGTAGGTAGGTAGTTAAAACAACCACATATAAGGTAGGTAGGTAGTTAAAACAACCACATATAAGGTAGGTAGTTAAAACAACCACATATAAGGTAGGTAGTTAAAACAACCACATATAAGGTAGGTAGGTAGTTAAAACAACCACATATAAGGTAGGTAGGTAGTTAAAACAACCACATATAAGGTAGGTAGGTAGTTAAAACAACCACATATAAGGTAGGTAGTTAAAACAACCACATATAAGGTAGGTAGGTAGTTAAAACAACCACATATAAGGTAGGTAGTTAAAACAACCACATATAAGGTAGGTAGGTAGTTAAAACAACCACATATAAGGTAGGTAGTTAAAACAACCACATATAAGGTAGGTAGTTAAAACAACCACATATAAGGTAGGTAGGTAGTTAAAACAACCACATATAAGGTAGGTAGGTAGTTAAAACAACCACATATAAGGTAGGTAGGTAGTTAAAACAACCACATATAAGGTAGGTAGGTAGTTAAAACAACCACATATAAGGTAGGTAGGTAGTTAAAACAACCACATATAAGGTAGGTAGGTAGTTAAAACAACCACATATAAGGTAGGCTGGTAGTTAAAACAATCACATATAAGGTAGGTAGTTAAAACAACCACATATAAGGTAGGTAGGTAGTTAAAACAACCACATATAAGGTAGGCTGGTAGTTAAAACAATCATATATAAGGTAGGTAGGTAGTTAAAACAACCACATATAAGGTAGGTAGGTAGTTAAAACAACCACATATAAGGTAGGTAGGTAGTTAAAACAACCACATATAAGGTAGGTAGTTAAAACAACCATATATAAGGTAGGTAGGTAGTTAAAACAACCACATATAAGGTAGGCTGTTAGTTAAAACAATCATATATAAGGTAGGTAGGTAGTTAAAACAACCACATATAAGGTAGGTAGGTAGTTAAAACAACCACATATAAGGTAGGTAGGTAGTTAAAACAACCACATATAAGGTAGGTAGTTAAAACAACCATATATAAGGTAGGTAGGTAGTTAAAACAACCACATATAAGGTAGGCTGTTAGTTAAAACAATCATATATAAGGTAGGTAGGTAGTTAAAACAACCACATATAAGGTAGGTAGGTAGTTAAAACAACCACATATAAGGTAGGTAGGTAGTTAAAACAACCACATATAAGGTAGGTAGGTAGTTAAAACAACCACATATAAGGTAGGTAGTTAAAACAACCACATATAAGGTAGGTAGGTATTTAAAACAACCACATATAAGGTAGGTAGGTAGTTAAAACAACCACATATAAGGTAGGTAGGTAGTTAAAACAACCACATATAAGGTAGGTAGTTAAAACAACCACATATAAGGTAGGTAGGTAGTTAAAACAACCACATATAAGGTAGGTAGGTAGTTAAAACAACCACATATAAGGTAGGTAGGTAGTTAAAACAACCACATATAAGGTAGGTAGTTAAAACAACCACATATAAGGTAGGTAGGTAGTTAGTTAAAACAACCACATATAAGGTAGGTAGGTAGTTAAAACAACCACATATAAGGTAGGTAGGTAGTTAAAACAACCACATATAAGGTAGGTAGTTAAAACAACCACATATAAGGTAGGTAGTTAAAACAACCACATATAAGGTAGGTAGGTAGTTAAAACAACCACATATAAGGTAGGTAGGTAGTTAAAACAACCACATATAAGGTAGGTAGGTAGTTAAAACAACCACATATAAGGTAGGTAGTTAAAACAACCACATATAAGGTAGGTAGGTAGTTAAAACAACCACATATAAGGTAGGTAGTTAAAACAACCACATATAAGGTAGGTAGGTAGTTAAAACAACCACATATAAGGTAGGTAGTTAAAACAACCACATATAAGGTAGGTAGTTAAAACAACCACATATAAGGTAGGTAGGTAGTTAAAACAACCACATATAAGGTAGGTAGTTAAAACAACCACATATAAGGTAGGTATGTAGTTAAAACAACCACATATAAGGTAGGTAGGTAGTTAAAACAACCACATATAAGGTAGGTAGTTAAAACAACCATATATAAGGTAGGTAGTTAAAACAACCACATATAAGGTAGGTAGGTAGTTAAAACAACCATATATAAGGTAGGTAGGTAGTTAGAACAACCACATATAAGGTAGGTAGGTAGGTAGTTAAAACAACCACATATAAGGTAGGTAGTTAAAACAACCACATATAAGGTAGGTAGGTAGTTAGTTAAAACAACCACATATAAGGTAGGTAGGTAGTTAAAACAACCACATATAAGGTAGGTAGGTAGGTAGTTAAAACAACCACATATAAGGTAGGTAGGTAGTTAAAACAACCACATATAAGGTAGGTAGTTAAAACAACCACATATAAGGTAGGTAGGTAGTTAAAACAACCACATATAAGGTAGGTAGGTAGTTAAAACAACCACATATAAGGTAGGTAGTTAAAACAACCACATATAAGGTAGGTAGGTAGTTAAAACAACCACATATAAGGTAGGTAGTTAAAACAACCGCATATAAGGTAGGTAGGTAGTTAAAACAACCACATATAAGGTAGGTAGTTAAAACAACCACATATAAGGTAGGTAGTTAAAACAACCACATATAAGGTAGGTAGGTAGTTAAAACAACCACATATAAGGTAGGTAGTTAAAACAACCACATATAAGGTAGGTAGGTAGTTAAAACAACCACATATAAGGTAGGTAGGTAGTTAAAACAACCACATATAAGGTAGGTAGTTAAAACAACCATATATAAGGTAGGTAGTTAAAACAACCACATATAAGGTAGGTAGGTAGTTAAAACAACCATATATAAGGTAGGTAGGTAGTTAAAACAACCACATATAAGGTAGGTAGGTAGTTAAAACAACCACATATAAGGTAGGTAGGTAGTTAAAACAACCACATATAAGGTAGGTAGGTAGTTAAAACAACCACATATAAGGTAGGTAGGTAGTTAAAACAACCATATATAAGGTAGGTAGTTAAAACAACCACATATAAGGTAGGTAGGTAGTTAGTTAAAACAACCACATATAAGGTAGAGAGGTAGTTAAAACAACCACATATAAGGTAGGTAGGTAGTTAAAACAACCACATATAAGGTAGGTAGTTAAAACAACCACATATAAGGTAGGTAGTTAAAACAACCACATATAAGGTAGGTAGGTAGTTAGTTAAAACAACCACATATAAGGTAGGTAGTTAAAACAACCACATATAAGGTAGGTAGGTAGTTAGTTAAAACAACCACATATAAGGTAGGTAGTTAAAACAACCACATATAAGGTAGTTAGTTAAAACAACCACATATAAGGTAGGTAGTTAAAACAACCACATATAAGGTAGGTAGGTAGTTAGTTAAAACAACCACATATAAGGTAGGTAGTTAAAACAATCACATATAAGGTAGGTAGGTAGTTAAAACAACCACATATAAGGTAGGTAGGTAGTTAAAACAACCACATATAAGGTAGGTAGTTAAAACAACCACATATAAGGTAGGTAGGTAGTTAAAACAACCACATATAAGGTAGGTAGGTAGTTAAAACAACCACATTTAAGGTAGGTAGGTAGTTAAAACAACCACATATAAGGTAGGTAGGTAGCTAAAACAACCACATATAAGGTAGGTAGTTAAAACAACCACATATAAGGTAGGTAGGTAGTTAAAACAACCACATATAAGGTAGGTAGGTAGTTAAAACAACCACATATAAGGTAGGTAGTTAAAACAACCACATATAAGGTAGGTAGTTAAAACAACCACATATAAGGTAGGTAGGTAGTTAAAACAACCACATATAAGGTAGGTAGTTAAAACAACCACATATAAGGTAGGTAGGTAGTTAAAACAACCACATATAAGGTAGGTAGGTAGTTAAAACAACCACATATAAGGTAGGTAGGTAGTTAAAACAACCACATATAAGGTAGGTAGTTAAAACAACCATATATAAGGTAGGTAGTTAAAACAACCACATATAAGGTAGGTAGGTAGTTAAAACAACCATATATAAGGTAGGTAGGTAGTTAAAACAACCACATATAAGGTAGGTAGGTAGTTAAAACAACCACATATAAGGTAGGTAGGTAGTTAAAACAACCACATATAAGGTAGGTAGGTAGTTAAAACAACCACATATAAGGTAGGTAGGTAGTTAGTTAAAACAACCACATATAAGGTAGGTAGGTAGTTAAAACAACCACATATAAGGTAGGTAGTTAAAACAACCACATATAAGGTAGGTAGGTAGTTAGTTAAAACAACCACATATAAGGTAGGTAGGTAGTTAGTTAAAACAACCACATATAAGGTAGGTAGGTAGTTAAAACAACCACATATAAGGTAGGTAGGTAGTTAAAACAACCACATATAAGGTAGGTAGGTAGTTAAAACAATCACATATAAGGTAGGTAGGTAGTTAAAACAACCACATATAAGGTAGGTAGTTAAAACAACCATATATAAGGTAGGTAGTTAAAACAACCACATATAAGGTAGGTAGGTAGTTAAAACAACCACATATAAGGTAGGTAGTTAAAACAACCACATATAAGGTAGGTAGGTAGTTAAAACAACCATATATAAGGTAGGTAGGTAGGTAGTTAAAACAACCATATATAAGGTAGGTAGTTAAAACAACCACATATAAGGTAGGTAGGTAGTTAAAACAACCACATATAAGGTAGGTAGTTAAAACAACCATATATAAGGTAGGTAGGTAGTTAAAACAACCACATATAAGGTAGGTAGGTAGTTAAAACAACCACATATAAGGTAGGTAGGTAGTTAAAACAACCACATATAAGGTAGGTAGGTAGTTAAAACAACCACATATAAGGTAGGTAGGTAGTTAAAACAACCACATATAAGGTAGGTAGGTAGTTAAAACAACCACATATAAGGTAGGTAGGTAGGTAGTTAAAACAAGGTAGGTAGTTAAAGGTATCTTTGACCAACAAATGCATAGCTGTATTCCCAGTCATGTGAAATCCATAGATCAAATCAAATAAATGTGTATTTGTCACATGCGCTGAATACAACAGGTGTAGACCTTACAAAAAAATGCCTTAACCAACAATGCAGTTTTAATTAAAATAAAAAAAGACAAATAATTAATAATTAAAGAGCAAAAATAAAATTACAAGGATATATACAGAGGTGCCAGTACAGAGTCAATGTGGGGGGGCACAGGTTAGTCCAGGTTATATATACAGAGGTGCCAGTACAGAGTCAATGTGGGGGGGCACAGGTTAGTCCAGGTTATATATACAGAGGTGCCAGTACAGAGTCAATGTGGGGGGGCACAGGTTAGTCCAGGTTATATATACAGAGGTGCCAGTACAGAGTCAATGTGGGGGGGCACAGGTTAGTCCAGGTTATATATACAGAGGTGCCAGTACAGAGTCAATGTGGGGGGGCACAGGTTAGTCCAGGTTATATATACATGTTGCTAGAGGGGGGGCTAGACTTGCGCTCCGGGACTGCTTGCCATGGGATGCAGGGATGCAGGGATGCAAACAGTCAGGATGTTCTCTTGGGTGCAGCTGTAGAACATTTTGAGTATCTGAGGACCCATGACAAATCTTTTCAGTCTCCTGAGGGGGAATAGGCGTTGTTTTGGTGTGTTTGGACCATGATAGTTCCTGGGTGATTTGAACACCAAGGAAATTGAAGCTCTCAACCTGCTCCACTAAAGCTCCGTCGATGAGAATGGGTGCTCAGCCCTCCATTTCCTGTAGTCTCCTTGTCTTGATCATGTTGAGGGAGAGGTTGTTTTCCTGGCACCCTAAAAGCCGCCTCATCATTGTCGGTGATCAGGCCTACCATTGTTTTGTTGTTGGCAAACAATGATGGTATTGGAGTCGTGCCTGGCCATGCAGTCATGGGTGAACAGGGAGTACAGGAGGGGACTGAGCACGCACCCTTGAGGGGCCCCCGTGTTGAGGATCAGGGTGGCAGATGTGTTTTTACCTACCCTTACCACCTGGGGGCGGCCCGTCAGGAAGTCCAGGATCCAGTTGCAGAGGGATGTGTTTAGTCCCAGCTTAGTGATGAGCTTTGAGGGCACTATGGTGTTGAACGCTGAGCTGTAGTCAATGAGCAGCATTCTCACGTAGCTGTTCCTTTTGTCCAGGTGGGGCAGGGCAGTGTGGAGTGCAGTAGAGATTGCATCATCTGTGGATCTGTTGGGGTGGTATGCAAATTGGAGTGACTCTCTTTCAATTGACTGATTTCCTTATACTGTATATGAATGGAAAATATATGAAGTTGCGCTTCTACTTAATAGTCTACTGAGGCATGGAATGCAGTAGTTGGAACAGTCGACGATGTCCTTTGGGTACAATACGACGTTTCATGCTACACCAGGCAAAGGCATTAATCGACAATCAAGTAGGAGAAAGCGGCCGGAGCAGCAGCTACTGTATGTAGTCAGGGGAGTGGGAATCAGATACACTACCGTTCAAAGGTTTGGGCTCACTTAGAAATGTCCTTGTTTTTGAAAGACATTTTGGTCATAAAAATAACATCAAATTGATCAGAAATACAGTGTAGACATTGTTAATGTTGTAAGTGACTATTTAATGGAATATCTACATAGGTGTACAGAGGCCCATTATCAGCAACCATCACTCCTGTGTTCCAATGGCACGTTGTGTTAGCTAATCCAAGTTTATCATTTTAAAAGGCTAATTGATCATTAGAAAACCCTTTTGCAATTATGTTAGCACAGCTGAAAACTGTTGTGCTGATTAAAGAAGCAATAAAACTGGCCTTGTTTAGACTAGTTGAGTATCTGGAGCATCAGCATTTGTGGGTTTGATTACAGGCTCAAAATGGCCAGAAACAAATAACTTTTTTCTGAAACTCTTCAGTCTATTCTTGTTCTGAGAAATGAAGGCTATTCCATGTGAGAAATTGCCAAGAAACTGAAGATCTCGTACAATGCAGTGTACTACTCCCTTCACAGAACAGTGCAAACTGGCTCTAACCAGAATAGAAAGAGGAGTGGGAGGCCCCGGTGCACAACTGAGCAAGAGGACAAGTACATTAGAGTGTCTAAAGTCATGGTCAAAAGTTTTGAGAATGACACAAGTATTGGTCTCCACAAAGTTTGCTACCTCAGTGTTGATGATGGCAATTTGCAAATAATCCAGAATGTCATGAACAGTGATCAGATGAATTGCAAAGTCCCTCTTTGCCATGAAAATGAACTTAATCCCCCAAAAACATTTCCACTGCATTTCAGCCCTGCCACAAAAGGACCAGCTGCCATCATGTCAGTGATTGTCTCGTTAACACAGGTGAGAGTGTTGACGAGGACAAGGCTGGAGATCACTCTGTCATGCCGATTGAGTCAGAATAACAGACTGGAAGCTTTAAAAGGAGGGTGGTGCTTGAAATCATTGTTCTTCCTCTGTCAACCATGGTTACCTGCAAGGAAACACGTGCCATTATCATTGCTTTGCAGTAGTAGCAGCAGTAGTAGTAGTATTAATAGCAGCAGTAGTAGTATTAATAGCAGCAGTAGTAGTAGTAGTAGTATTAATAGCAGCAGTAGTAGTATTAATAGCAGCAGTAGTAGTAGTAGTAGTAGTAGTAATAGCAGCAATAGTAGTAGTAGTATTGATAGCAGTAGTAGTAGTAGTAGTAGTAGCAGTAGTATTGATAGCAGCAGTAGTAGCAGTAGTAGTAGTAGTAGTAGTAGTAGTAGTAGTAGCAGTAGTATTGATAGCAGCAGTAGTAGTAGTAGTAGTAGTAGTAGTAGTAGCAGTAGTATTGATAGCCGCAGTAGTAGTAGTAGTATTGATAGCAGTAGTAGTAGTAGCAGTAGTATTGATAGCAGCAGTAGTAGTAGTAGCAGTAGTATTAATAGCAGCAATAGTAGTAGTAGTATTGATAGCAGTAGTAGTAGTAGCAGTAGTATTGATAGCAGCAGTAGTAGTAGTAGTAGTAGTAGTAGTGGTATTAATAGCAGCAGTAGTAGTAGTAGTAGTAGTAGTAGTAGTAGTAGTAGTAGTAGTAGTAGTAGTAGTAGTAGTAGTAGCAGTAGTAGTAGTAGTAGTAGCAGCAGCAGCAGCAGTAGTAGTAGTAGTATTAATATCAGCAGTAGTAGTATTAATTGCAGCAGTTGTAGTATTAATAGCAGCAGTAGTAGTAGTAGTAGTAGTAGCAGCAGTAGTAGTAGTAGTATTAATATCAGCAGTAGTAGTAGTAGTATTAATAGCAGCAATAGTAGTATTAATTGCAGCAGTTGTAGTATTAATAGCAGCAGTAGTAGTAGTAGTAGTAGTAGTAGTAGCAGCAGCAGCAGTAGTAGTAGTATTAATATCAGCAGTAGTAGTAGTAGTATTAATAGCAGCAGTAGTAGTATTAATTGCAGCAGTTGTAGTATTAATAGCAGCAATAGTAGTAGTAGTAGTAGTATTAATAGCAGCAGTAGCAGCAGTAGTAGTAGTAGTAGTAGTAGTAGAGTAGTATTAATAGCAGCAGCAGTAGTAGTAGTAGCAGCAGTAGTTGAGTAGTATTAATAGCAGTAGTTGAGTAGTATTAATAGCAGCAATAGTAGTAGTAGTAGTAGTAGTATTAATAGCAGCAGTAGCAGCAGTAGTAGACGGTAGTAGTAGTAGTAGAGTAGTATTAATAGCAGCAGTAGTAGTAGTAGTAGTAGTGTTAATAGCAGCAGCAGTAGTAGTAGTAGTAGTATTAATAGCAGCATCAGTAGTAGTACTGGTAGTATAAATAGCAGTAGTAGTATTAATAGCAGCAGTAGTAGCAGTAGTAGTAGTTGTAGTCGTAGTAATAGCAGCAGTAGTAGTAGTTGTAGTAGTAGCAGTATTAATAGTAGTAGTCGTAGTGTTAACAGCAGCAGCAGTAGTGGTAATAGCAGCATTAGTTGCAGCAGTAGTAGTAGTAGTATTAATAGCAGCAGTAGTAGTAGTAGTATTAATAGCAGCAGTAGTAGCAGTAGTAGTAGTTGTAGTAGTATTAGTAGCAGCAGCATTAGTAGTAGTAGTAGCAGCAGCAGCAGTAGTAGTAGTAGTATTAATAGCAGCAGTAGAAGTAGTAGTATTAATTGCAGCAGTAGTAGTATTAATAGCAGCAATAGTAGTAGTAGTAGTATTAATAGCAGCAGTAGTACTATTAATAACAGCAGTAGTAGTAGTATTAATAGCAGCAGTAGTAGTATTAATAGCAGCAGTAGTAGTATTGGGGCGGCAGGTAGCCTAGTGGTTAGAGTGTTGGGCCCGTAACTGAAAGGTTGCCGGATCGAATCCCCAAGCTGACAAGGTATGAATCTGTCGTTCTGCCCCTGAACAAGGCAGTTAACCCACTGTTCCTAGGCCGTCATTGTAAATAAGAATTTGTTCTTAACTGACTTGCCTAGTAAAATAAAGGTTAAATAAAAAAAAATTAATTGTAGTAGTAGTAGTAGTAGTAGTAGTAGTAGTAGTAGTAGTAGTAGTAGTAGTAGTAGTAGTAGTAGTAGTAGTAGTAGTAGTAGTAGTAGTAGTAGTAGTAGTAGTAGTAGTAGTAGTAGTAGTAGTAGTAGTAGTAGTAGTATTGATAGCCGCAGTAGTAGCAGTAATAGCATCAGTAGTAGTATTAATAGCAGCAGTAGTATTAATATCAGCAGTAGTAGTGTTAATAGCAGCAGTAATAGCAGCATTAGTAGTATTAATAGTAGTAGTAGTAGTAGCTGCAGTGGTGGTGATAATGCAGCAGTGGGGAGTACCATTGACAGACACCATGGTGTCACTCCCTGAAGGCCTCACATTATACCACATCAATACACATCATTAACATGATCACATTCAAATGAGTACAGCAGGAGTTTACGGCTAACCTTGACTATTAAGGAAAATACCAATATAGCAAGCTTGAATAACACATTGTGCATAATCAGCCATGGGGGACTATGGGGATTCTGATGAAGATAGAAGCAACACAGCTTGGCTGCTAGAGCTACAGCCTGCACCATATTCCCTTTATAGTGCCCTCCTTTCAGACGGAGAACCTAGAATGAGTCCCAAATGGCACCCTATACAGTGCACTACCAGGGCCCACAGAGGGCTCTAGTCAAACGTTGTGCACTATTTAAGAAATAGGGTGCTATTTGGGAATGAGTCACAGGGTTCTTTAAGCTGCAGTGGGCTAAATCAGGGTCACACAGGGGGGTTCTTGGGAGTCTTAAACAAATCTACTTTGAAACAAAAGTATACACCTCACACACATGGTTATGGGCTTTAACAAATAAGATACCTGTAACATGTCAGATATAGAGTTGACATTTATTACACTTTGAGTTTACATCCCAATATTAAACTAAATATACATCACAGAAGACCGAGATACATAGAAATACAGAACATATGATTAATATTCCACCCATGAGGCCACTAGTGCATTTGACTGCAGGAAAGGGCTACCAATAATGTTGAAAGATAGATCCATTTTGGTGTGATACCTGTCAGGACCGTGTCAGTCTGAACAGCATGTTATACCAACACTGATGGTGGGGTTTGACAGACTAGACAGAAGAGAGAAACGATGCTATCCAGTTATAACAGCCAATCTTCCTGACATATGCTTTCCCATCATATGTAAATACTTATTTAACATCCAGTGCCCAACTCTTAGCCTAGTAAAAATGACTTCTTCCCTCTGTTTCCTTCCAGCGACCCTCCCTGTCCCAACCTTTCATTGTATTCTGTATGTGTCTCCCTTTCTCCTCCTCTGTCCCAACGTACCTGCCACTTCTGAATCATTTTAGACCAGATTAGGGCCTTAGCTTCTCCTTTGCTTATGGAAATGGACACTTTTTTAGCCAAACCATCCACCATTTCATTCCCCTCAACCCCTACATGTGCTGGAACCCATGTAAACTTTACCCTGATCCCCTACATGTGCTGGAACCCATGTAAACTTTACCCTGATCCCCTACATGTGCTGGAACCCATGTAAACTTTACCCTGATCCCCTACATGTGCTGGAACCCATGTAAACTTTACCCTGATCCCCTACATGTGCTGGAACCCATGTAAACTTTACCCTGATCCCCTACATGTGCTGGAACCCATGTAAACTTTACCCTGAACCCTACATGTGCTGGATCCATGTAAACTTTACCCTGAACCCTACATGTGCTGGATCCATGTAAACTTTACCCTGAACCCTACATGTGCTGGAACCATGTAAACTTTACCCTGAACCCTACATGTGTTGGAACCATGTACACTTTACCCTGAACCCTACATGTGCTGGATCCATGTAAACTTTACCCTGAACCCTACATGTGCTGGATCCATGTACACTTTACCCTGAACCCTACATGTGCTGGATCCATGTAAACTTTACCCTGAACCCTACATGTGCTGGATCCATGTACACTTTACCCTGAACCCTACATGTGTTGGAACCCATGTAAACTTTACCCTGAACCCTACATGTGCTGGAACCATGTAAACTTTACCCTGAACCCTACATGTGCTGGATCCATGTACACTTTACCCTGAACCCTACATGTGCTGGAACCATGTAAACTTTACCCTGAACCCTACATGTGCTGGATCCATGTACACTTTACCCTGAACCCTACATGTGCTGGATCCATGTAAACTTTACCCTGAACCCTACATGTGCTGGATCCATGTACACTTTACCCTGAACCCTACATGTGCTGGAACCCATGT
Source organism: Thymallus thymallus (assembly GCA_023634145.1). Taxonomy (NCBI): domain Eukaryota; kingdom Metazoa; phylum Chordata; class Actinopteri; order Salmoniformes; family Salmonidae; genus Thymallus; species Thymallus thymallus. The sequence goes on along the minus strand of CM042378.1, from coordinate 37,532,242 downwards.
AAACTTTACCCTGAACCCTACATGTGCTGGATCCATGTACACTTTACCCTGAACCCTACATGTGCTGGAACCATGTAAACTTTACCCTGAACCCTACATGTGCTGGAACCCATGTAAACTTTACCCTGATCACCATCTGACAAATCTGTGTGTGAAGTTCCAGTACCTCATATACAATGTCAGGCCTTGATTGTGATTTGAATGATTGCAAACTCTTTAAAACTGCACTAGAGTCTGAGCAATTGGCTACTTTTTCTGGCCTAACTTCTTCTATCCACTGCAATGCCAACCAAACACCCACCAACTCCACTGTAAATATAGATACATGATCAGACAGTCTCTTCTGTACCTTGACCCCCATCTTTGGTACTCTGAATGCGGACTCAGTTTGTCCAGTCTGAGGATCCTTAGACCATCTGTGTAAATGTCCAGATAGTCGCTGTACACCTCATTCAACCAACTACAAAACACTTCAGATAAACCCTCCCCCTCTCTACCCCTTCAGTGACTATGTAACATCTCCAAGTCCACACTAGGCTGGGCAAGTTGCCAAGGTGGTCTAGCTGTCAGCGAACTGTTGGACTAAACTCCTTTCCCTCCAGCCCCATCTCTTTTCCTATGGCATCACCCACCCATCCAAAACTCTGACTTTAATCCTGTCATGCTCCCAGCATGCCTGCATAACTGCCCTCGTGGGGTGAGACCTACCATGTCCTTGTAGGTTTGCCCAATAATTGGCTGCCAGCTTTTCCCTTCTTAACTGCAGGGGCATCTCACACATCACCAGCTGCAACACCACTGCAGAGGAGGTCTGAAAAGCCCCACTACATATTCTAAGTGCTTGAGTTTGTACAACTTCCAACTTGGCCAGTGTAGATCTTGCTGCAGTCCTAAATACTATACATCCATAATGTATAACAGATTTAATCAGTGCAACATATACAGTTGAAGTCAGAGGTTTACATACACCTTAACCAAATACATGTAAACTCAGTTTTTTACAATTCCTGACATTTAATCCTAGTAAAAATTCAGTTAGGATCACCACTTTATTTTAAGAATGTCAGAATAATAGTTGAGAGAATTATTTATTTCAGCTTTTATTTATTTCATCACATTCCCAGTGGGTCAGAAGTTTACATACACTCAATTAGTATTTGGTAGCATTGCCTTTAAATTGTTTAACTTGGGTCAAACGTTTCGGGTAGCCTTCCACAAGCTTCCCACAATAAGTTGGGTGAATTCTGGCCCATTCCTCCTGACAGAACTGGTGTAACTGACAGCTACAACAGCTAACAGCTACAACAAAACACAGGGCAGGTGCAAAATGCCACAACGAAAGTACACAAAAGACAGATACACGATACATGATACATAGAGCGGCAGTATGAAAAAGTATAGAAATACAAGATATCTGGAGTGCAAAAAAGTTAGAAAAAGACATTGCATAGTATGGGTGGTTGGCTGAATATGTACACTATACATTGGTGGATGTTGGATGGTTAACTATACTATACAGGTCGATGGCAGAGAAATACTTCAGTAGCTAAAAATGCGTATGACATGAGCGAGGGTAATAATAGTTTACTTAATAGACAGACTGGTTAAATGAACAGGTAAGTGAATATTTTGCATGGTTAAATTATCTGTACAGTTAGGTATACAGTTAAATTTACAGGTAAGTGAATATTTTGCATGTTTACACAAACTGTACAGGTAAATGACAGGAAGAGATACTTTAATAGCTAAATGTGTGTATGATATAATTTGGGATAATAATAGTAATTCCCTTAAAATACAGTCCTTAGTCCGCAGGGTTTAATTACAGATAAATGCACGTATTGCACATTCGATATACTAAAAGCAATGAGAAAAGGTGCAACTGACAGGATACTAATATGCATTACTTGCAATATTGCACGTGATATGATATAACTGTACAGGACCTCCTGTAGCGCTCTCTGGCACACCGTGGTGGGATCAGTCTGTGACTGAATGTGCTCCTCTGCGTCATAACCATAGCGTGCAGAGGGTGGGTGACGTTGTCCATGATGGCCAGCAGTTTGGCCAGGATCCGTCTCTCCACCACCTCCTCTAGAGTGTCAAGGCTCATCCCCAGGACAGAGCTAGCCTTCCTGATCAGCTTATTTACCCGAGAAGCATCACCGGCTTTGATGTTTGCTCCCCAGCACACCACTGCAAAAAAAGATGGCACTGGCCAAAACAGACTGGTAGAAGGTATGCAGTAGTTTACTGCACACGTTGAAGGACCTGAGCCTCCTCAGAAAGTAGAGTCAGCTCTGGTCCTTTTTGTACAGGGCCCCGGTGTTACCAGCCCATTCCAGCCTGTTGTCCATATGGACTCCCAGGAACTTGTATGACCCAACCATTTCCACATCCATCCCCTGTATAGGGACTGCAGTCAGTTGGTTCTCCTGAAGCCTTGGTTCTCCTGAGGTCCACCACTATCTCCTTTGTTTTGCTGATGTTGAGCTGAAGGTGGTTCTGCTCACACCACAACACAAAGTCACTGATTGTGCTCCTGTACTCCTCCTCCTGCCCACCCCTGATGTCTGAGGTGTAGAGGGTGAACAGGAAGGGGGACAGGACCGTTCCCTGTGTTGCTCACTGCCCGTTCTGACACACAGCTCTGTAGTCGCACAAATTGTGGCCTACCGGTCAGGTAGTCTGTGACCCAGGAGACTAAGGGTCCTTCCACTTTCATCCTCTTTATCTTCTCACCCAGTAGCAGGGGCTGAATGGTATTGAAGGCACTGGAGAAGTCAAAAAACATAACCCTCACAGTGCAACCTGCGTTGTCCAGGTGAGAGTAGGCCCTCTGCAGAAGGTAGATGATTGCATCATCCACCCCGATGTTACGCTGGTATGCGAACTGCAGGGGGTCCATTGATGAACACACCAGGGGTCTGAGGTGAGCGAGGACTAACCTTTCCAGGGTCTTCATGATGTGGGATGTTAGCGCTACAGGTCTGAAGTCATTCAGGACAGTGGGGTGAGCCTTCTTGGGCACTGGGACGAGGCAGGATGTTTTCCACAGCACAGGGACCCTTTCCAGGCTCAGACTAAGGTTGAAGTGGCGCTGGAGTATTCCACACAGTTGGTCAGCACAGACCCTAAGCACCCTTGGGCTGATGCCATCAGGGCCCGCCGCTTTCCACTGATGTAGTCTCTCCAGCTCTCTGGAGCTATAGGACTCGTTTTACTGTGGCTATAGATACTTTAGTACCTGTTTCCTCCAGCATCTTCACAAGGTCCTTTGCTGTTGTTCTGGGATTGATTTGCACTTTTCGCACCAAAGTACATTCATCTCTAGGAGACAGAACGTGTCTCCTTCCTGAGCGGTATGACGGCTGCGTGGTCCCATGGTGTTTATACTTGCGTACTATTGTTTGTACAGATGAACGTGGTACCTTCAGGCGTTTGGAAATTGCTCCCAAGGATTCACCATAGTGAAGGTGTATTTCTGTATTGTTTTAGTGATTCACCATAGTGAAGGTGTAGGCTCAGGTTTTCTGGTTCTCTGTGTTTTTGTTTGGACAGGTTTCTCAATTTCTTTCTTAGGTTTTTGCCTCTCTCCCTCTCCCTCTCCCTCTCCCTCTCCCTCTCCCTCTCCCTCTCCCTCTCCCTCTCTCTCTCTCCCTCTCCCTCCCTCTCTCCCTCTCTCTCTCTCTCTCTCTCTCTCTCTCTCTGTCTCTCTCTCTCCCTCTCCCTCTCCCTCTCCCTCTCCCTCTCCCTCTCTCTCTCTCTCTCTCTCTCTCTCTCTCTCTCTCTCTCTCTCTCTCTCTCTCTCTCTCCCTCTCTCTCTCTCGCTCGCTCTCTCTCTCTCTCTCTCTCTCTCTCTCTCTCTCTCTCTCTCTCTCTCTCTCTCTCTCTCTCTCTCTCTCTCTCTCTCTCTATGTGATGCAAAGACCAATAGCCTAATGATTTATTCAAACACTAGTGTGAAGAGGCAACAACAGCACGGGAATGCCCCGGTGCGTCAAGGCTCCGGGAAATCCTCCAGGCCAGTTGATCATCCTCATCAGTGGTCTGCTTGGGCCAGCTGTTTGAGAGTGTGCAGCTCTCTAACAGCTGGTTGTTGCGTGAAGTGAAGACTGAAAGCGGTAGTGGTAAGAAAGCAGCAGTGAAGATGTTATTATGTCGACCAGTAAATGCTATGTGAAAAGTAATTGATGTTCTGGAAGCCCATTTAGAAGTTCTAATGCTACAATATTTTTATTATGTGATTTAATTTTTGATATGAGATGTAGTCACTTTTGTTTTTTCTCTCCAATGGAAAGGTTTCACTAGTTTAAGCATTGTTGTGCACTTAGAACATCAAATGTTCTATTGAAAAAGGTTGATTTTGTGAAAACCTGAAAAAACGACCAAGTTGAAGTCATTCTCCCTGAGAATTTTTGTTGCCGTGGTATTGTATTGTTTTTTTTGTTGCCGTGGTATTGTATTGTTTTGCTATCAAGTATTATTTGTTTTTATCCTGTCCTCTGGAGGATTGGGCAGAAAATAACCCATGGCACTTTGAAATCTTATTTTAACAGTCTGTTTTATTTTCTGTTACAGTAAATCTATCCAGATCACATGCTAGTTTAAAAGACAGCTAGTCATTTAAGCCTGGTTCTGTATGCAATGCAGGTGCATTATGGGACACAAGTTTAGAACATTAACCTGTTATATAGTATGTAAGGGATAAACACTGATGTTCTGTACATGACCTTGCAAAAAATGGATGACGCAGCAGGACAAGACTAAGCTGAGTTGTTCCAAGGTAAAGTACAAACAGGTGTTTATCCCGCTTATACCACAGTTGCTATAGAAAACAAAACTAAGCACACATGTAAAGTAGGTGTTTTGTATTGACATTCATTTGGATACATCCATAACAATGAGCTAATAGAGTCCAACACAGACGCCTCAAACTAGACACTCTAATGTACTTGTCCTCTTGCTCAGTTGTGCACCGGGGCCTCCCACTCCTCTTTCTATTCTGGTTAGAGCCAGTTTGCGCTGTTCTGTGAAGGGAGTAGTACACAGCATTGTACGAGATCTTCAGTTTCTTGGCAATTTCTAGCGTGGAATAAGCCTGTAATCGAACCCACAAATGCTGATGCTCCAGATACTCAACTAGTCTAAAGAAGTTTTATTGCTAACATAATTGCAAAATGGTTTTCTAATGATCAATTAGCCTTTTAAAATGATCAACTTGGGTTAGTTACAACAATGTGTCATTGGAACACAGGAGTGATGGTTGCTGATAATGGGCCTCTGTACACCTATGTAGATATTCCATAAAAAATCAGCCGTTTCCAGCTACAATAGTCACTTACAACATTAACAATGTCTACACTGTATTTCTGATTCATTTGATGTTATTTTAATGACCAAAATATTAAAAACAAGGACATTTCTAAGTGACCCCAAACTTTTGAACGGTAGTGTATGTATAAATATATATATATTTATATATATTATATATATTTATGTATGTATATGCCAATGGTTCTATGGTCAGTGTCTACTCCAATGGTTCTATTGTCAGTGTCTACTCCAATGGTTCTATTGTCAGTGTCTACTCCAATGGTTCTATGGTCAGTGTCTACTCCAATGGTTCTATGGTCAGTGTCTACTCCAATGGTTCTATTGTCAGTGTCTACTCCAATGGTTCTATGGTCAGTGTCTACTCCAATGGTTCTATGGTCAGTGTCTACTCCAATGGTTCTATTGTCAGTGTCTACTCCAATGGTTCTATGGTCAGTATCTACTCCAATGGTTCTATTGTCAGTGTCTACTCCAATGGTTCTATGGTCAGTATCTACTCCAATGGTTCTATGGTCAGTATCTACTCCAATGGTTCTATTGTCAGTGTCTACTCCAATGGTTCTATTGTCAGTGTGTACGACAGCAAGGGAGACTTGGATGAAGAGCTTAGACTAGAGAGGTTGCATAAGTTAGACACATAATGTCCATTGGGTCTGTGGTCAGACAGAGAGGTTAGGTTGCATTAGCTAGACAGATCATGTCCATTGGGTCTGTGGTCAGACAGAGAGGTTAGGTTGCATTAGTTAGACACATAATGTCCATTGGGTCTGTGGTCAGACAGAGAGGTTAGGTTGCATTAGCTAGACAGATCATGTCCATTGGGTCTGTGTTCAGACAGAGAGGTTAGGTTGCATAAGTTAGACAGATCATGTCCATTGGGTCTGTGTTCAGACAGAGAGGTTAGGTTGCATTAGCTAGACAGATCATGTCCATTGGGTCTGTGGTCAGACAGAGAGGTTAGGTTGCATTAGCTAGACAGATCATGTCCATTGGGTCTGTGGTCAGACAGAGAGGTTAGGTTGCATTAGCTAGACAGATCATGTCCATTGGGTCTGTGGTCAGACAGAGAGGTTAGGTTGCATTAGCTAGACAGATCATGTCCATTGGGTCTGTGGTCAGACAGAGAGGTTAGGTTGCATTAGCTAGACAGATCATGTCCATTGGGTCTGTGGTCAGACAGAGAGGTTAGGTTGCATTAGCTAGACAGATCATGTCCATTGGGTCTGTGGTCAGACAGAGAGGTTAGGTTGCATTAGCTAGACAGATCATGTCCATTGGGTCTGTGGTCAGACAGAGAGGTTAGGTTGCATTAGCTAGACAGATCATGTCCATTGGGTCTGTGGTCAGACAGAGAGGTTAGGTTGCATTAGCTAGACAGATCATGTCCATTGGGTCTGTGGTCAGACAGAGAGGTTAGGTTGCATTAGCTAGACAGATCATGTCCATTGTAATCACCCCAATTTGAGAGGAGAAGTCTTCCAGGTCCCTTGGACATCATATCTGTTCTGGCTGTAAGATGTAAAGCTGTCCTAGGGAGGTCACAGCTGTGGAGCTGTCTGAGGTCTGTACCATTTTAATGCCTTCCCCTTTGGGAGAAATTGTACGCCTGGATGTGCCTCATTTAATTAATGAGGAACTCAGGCCTGTATCCCAGATGGCACCCTATTCCCTATATAGTATACTGCTTTTGAGTAGGGCCAAGGAATAGGTGCCATTTGGGACAAAGTCTTAAAGGTGACACTTTATTAGACCAATCAACATTTCAGCACTTTTATCTCTTTAAAAAAAATATTTAAATCACTCACTCATGTATAACAATTAGCAGGAAGAGCAGTTAAAAATAATAATACAAATAAAAACAAGCTAATAATTTGTGTGACAGTTTTCCTCTCCAACGTACTGTATGTGGGATGGATGAATCGATAGGTATGACAGTTTTCCTCTCCAACGTACTGTATGTGGGATGGATGAATCGATAGGTATGACAGTTTTCCTCTCCAACGTACTGTATGTGGGATGGATGAATCGATAGGTATGACAGTTTTCCTCTCCAACGTACTGTATGTGGGATGGATGAATCGATAGGTATGACAGTTTTCCTCTCCAACGTACTGTATGTGGGATGGATGAATCGATAGGTGTGCAGGTTGAATGGTATTTACCACTTCAAAGCTGACCATTGTGTCAGTCTGTCATCTCTCTCTTTACCTCTTTCAATTGTCATGTTTCAGCATCAATGGGAGTGGCCGGTCAAAGACACGGGGTTGTGTGTGACAGGACTGTCTAATACAGTTCTCTTACTCACACACACACACACACACACACACACACACACACACACACACACACACACACACACACACACACACACACACACACACACACACACACACACACACACACACACACACACACACACAGTCTAGTACAGCTCACCTAGCTCCTAACCCTAACCCTAAAACTTCACCCAAATCCAGACAGCTGATGTTCTGAAAGAGCTGCAAAATCTGGACCCCTACAAATCTGCTGGGCTAGACAATCTGGAACCTTTCTTTCTAAAATTATCCGCTGCAATTGTTGCAACCCCTATTACCAGCCTGTTCAACCTCTCTTTCGTATCGTCTGAGATCCCTAGAGATTGGAAAGCTCTCCCCCTCTTCAAAGGGGGAGACACTCTAGTCCCAAACTGTTACAGACCTATGTATATATCTCTGTATATATCAATGATGTCGCTCTGCTGCTGGTGACTCTCTGATCCACCATTCTGTATACATCTGGCCCTTCTTTGGACACTGTGTTAACTAACCTCCAAACGAGTTTCAATGCCATACAACACTCCTTCCGTGGCCTCCAACTGCTCTTAAATGCTAGTAAAACTAAATGCATGCTTTTCTATCGAAGCTGGTCATCCCCAAAGCCAACACCTCCTTTGGCCGCCATTCCTTCCAGTTCTCTGCTGCCAATGGCTGAAACGAATTGCAAAAATCATTGAAGCTGGAGACTACCATCTCCCTCAATAACTTTAAGCATCAGCTGTCAAAGCTGCTTATCGATCACTGCACCTGTATACAGCCCTTCTGTAAATAGCCCACACTACTACCTCATCCCCATATTTATTATTTTAGCTCATTTACACTCCAGTATCTCTATTTGCACATCATCGTCTATCACTCCAGTGTTAATGCTAATTTGTAATTATTTCTCCACTATGGCCTATTTATTGTCCTACCTTCCTAACCTTACTGCATTTGCACACACTGTATATAGATTCTCTATTGTGTTACTGACTGTACGTTTGTTTATTTTCATGTGTAACTCTGTGTTGTTGTTGTTTTTGTCATTACTCTGGATTACTGAACTCTGCTTGCCCCTGACCTGTCGTTAGCCTACCCAACGTTGTCTGCGCCTGGGTCTTACCTGTACGCTGATAATATCCTACATATCATACATATCATACATATCATACATATCCATCATATCCATCATATCCATCATATCCATCATATCCATCATATCCATCATATCCATCATATCCTACATCCACACCTCAGCTGCTTTACAATAACTGCCTCCTGGGCTTCATTGCCCATAACAACCAGGTGTGCCTTCTAAAAAACATGCCAAGATAACCTTAACTTTAACTTAAAGGCCCAATGCAGATGTTTTTTATATGAATATATAATAATTTCTAGGTAACAATTAAGTACCTTACTGTTGAGATTTTTATTTGCTAGGACTGTCTGGGAATGATCTGAGTCGGGAGTCTGTTATTGGCTGAGAGGTTTGGGGAAGGGAAAAGTGAAAATGGTCTGTTATTGGCTGAGAGGTTTGGGGAAGGGAAAAGTGAAAATGGTCTGTTATTGGCTGAGAGGTTTGGGGAAGGGAAAAGTGAAAATGGTCTGTTATTGGCTGAGAGGTTTGGGGAAGGGAAAAGTGAAAATGGTCTGTTATTGGCTGAGAGGTTTGGGGAAGGGAAAAAAGAAAACGGTCTGTTATTGGCTGAGAGGTTTGGGGAAGGGAAAAGTGAAAATGGTCTGTTATTGGCTGAGAGGTTTGGGGAAGGGAAAAGTGAAAATGGTCTGTTATTGGCTGAGAGGTTTGGGGAAGGGAAAAAAGAAAACGGTCTGTTATTGGCTGAGAGGTTTGGGGAAGGGAAAAGTGAAAATGGTCTGTTATTGGCTGAGAGGTTTGGAACTCTTTGTTATTAGTCTGTTAACCACTGGACCACCTGGTGATGTCACTACCCTGGCCCATTAGCTGTAGTACAACATGATTTAAAACACTAAACCCTCAAATTCACAAGCATGCCCTAATGTAAACAAGTACATTTGAATTTCTGGTAGGGAAATTCAACCAATGTGCGCGTGTCCACTGAAACATGTTGTTGTTGTGTCCTAGGCACAGCTTTAAACCTGTTAACATCCAGTTACATGTTGTTGTTGTGTCCTAGGCACAGCTTTAAACCTGTTAACATCCAGGTACATGTTGTTGTTGTGTCCTAGGCACAGCTTTAAACCTGTTAACATCCAGGTACATGTTGTTGTTGTGTCCTAGGCACAGCTTTAAACCTGTTAACATCCAGTTACATGTTGTGTCCTAGGCACAGCTTTAAACCTGTTAACATCCAGTTACATGTTGTTGTTGTGTCCTAGGCACAGCTTTAAACCTGTTAACATCCAGTTACATGTTGTTGTTGTGTCCTAGGCACAGCTTTAAACCTGTTAACATCCAGTTACATGTTGTTGTTGTGTCCTAGGCACAGCTTTAAACCTGTTAACATCCAGTTACATGTTGTTGTTGTGTCCTAGGCACAGCTTTAAACCTGTTAACATCCAGTTACATGTTGTGTCCTAGGCACAGCTTTAAACCTGTTAACATCCAGTTACATGTTGTGTCCTAGGCACAGCTTTAAACCTGTTAACATCCAGTTACATGTTGTTGTTGTGTCCTAGGCACAGCTTTAAACCTGTTAACATCCAGTTACATGTTGTGTCCTAGGCACAGCTTTAAACCTGTTAACATCCAGTTACATGTTGTTGTTGTGTCCTAGGCACAGCTTTAAACCTGCTAACATCCAGTTACATGTTGTTGTTGTGTCCTAGGCACAGCTTTAAACCTGTTAACATCCAGTTACATGTTGTGTCCTAGGCACAGCTTTAAACCTGTTAACATCCAGTTACATGTTGTTGTTGTGTCCTAGGCACAGCTTTAAACCTGCTAACATCCAGTTACATGTTGTTGTTGTGTCCTAGGCACAGCTTTAAACCTGTTAACATCCAGTTACATGTTGTTGTTGTGTCCTAGGCACAGCTTTAAACCTGTTAACATCCAGGTACATGTTGTTGTTGTGTCCTAGGCACAGCTTTAAACCTGTTAACATCCAGTTACATGTTGTGTCCTAGGCACAGCTTTAAACCTGTTAACATCCAGTTACATGTTGTTGTTGTGTCCTAGGCACAGCTTTAAACCTGCTAACATCCAGTTACATGTTGTTGTTGTGTCCTAGGCACAGCTTTAAACCTGTTAACATCCAGGTACATGTTGTTGTTGTGTCCTAGGCACAGCTTTAAACCTGTTAACATCCAGTTACATGTTGTTGTTGTGTCCTAGGCACAGCTTTAAACCTGTTAACATCCAGTTACATGTTGTTGTTGTGTCCTAGGCACAGCTTTAAACCTGTTAACATCCAGTTACATGTTGTTGTTGTGTCCTAGGCACAGCTTTAAACCTGTTAACATCCAGTTACATGTTGTGTCCTAGGCACAGCTTTAAACCTGTTAACATCCAGTTACATGTTGTTGTTGTGTCCTAGGCACAGCTTTAAACCTGCTAACATCCAGTTACATGTTGTTGTTGTGTCCTAGGCACAGCTTTAAACCTGCTAACATCCAGTTACATGTTGTTTTGTTTGTTTCTTAAGCACAGCTTTGATGAAGAAACAGACCTTCTAACAACACTGCTGAAGTGGGGACCCGCCTGAACAAGTATGAGGTCGCCATGGAAACCACTTCTCCTGCTGTCCGTCATCAGTGGCCTTTCAGGTACTGTAGTAAGACATACCCACAATGCAACGCTCTGCGATAAAATTAAGGTTTTCCTGCTATTTTACAGCAGTGTGCCGCTGTTACAGTAGATACTCTTCTTGTCTGCCTGCGGTGGTGCAAACAGTCATCAGCTCCAGTCTGCCTGTATCAAACAGTCATCAGCTCCAGTCTGCCTGTATCAAACAGTCATCAGCTCCAGTCTGCCTGTATCAAACAGTCATCAGCTCCAGTCTGCCTGTATCAAACAGTCATCAGCTCCATTCTGCCTGTATCAAACAGTCATCAGCTCCAGTCTGCCTGTATCAAACAGTCATCAGCTCCAGTCTGCCTGTATCAAACAGCTGTGAGGGGTTAATCAAAGTGGAAGTGGCTCTGCCCTCAGGCCTCGTCTAGCAACTTTAATAAATAATGGAGGCGGGGTAGAGTTGACTGTGTGTGTGTGTGTGTGTGTGTGTGTGTGTGTGTGTGTATATGTACCTGTTGTAATGTTGGTTAAGGTCTTGTAAGTAAGCATTTCACTGTAATGTCTACACCTGTTGTATTGTTGGTTAAGGGCTTGTTAGTAAGCATTTCACTGTAAGGTCTACACCTGTTGTATTGTTGGTTAAGGGCTTGTTAGTAAGCATTTCACTGTAAGGTCTACACCTGTTGTATTGTTGGTTAAGGGCTTGTTAGTAAGCATTTCACTGTAAGGTCTACACCTGTTGTATTGTTGGTTAAGGGCTTGTTAGTAAGCATTTCACTGTAAGGTCTACACCTGTTGTATTGTTGGTTAAGGGCTTGTTAGTAAGCATTTCACTGTAAGGTCTACACCTGTTGTATTGTTGGTTAAGGGCTTGTTAGTAAGCATTTCACTGTAAGGTCTACACCTGTTGTATTGTTGGTTAAGGGCTTGTTAGTAAGCATTTCACTGTAAGGTCTACACCTGTTGTATTGTTGGTTAAGGGCTTGTTAGTAAGCATTTCACTGTAAGGTCTACACCTGTTGTATTGTTGGTTAAGGGCTTATTAGTAAGCATTTCACTGTAAGGTCTACACCTGTTGTATTGTTGGTTAAGGTCTTGTAAGTAAGCATTTCACTGTAAGGTCTACACCTGTTGTATTGTTCGTTAAGGGCTTGTTATTAAGCATTTCACTGTAAGGTCTACACCTGTTGTATTGTTGGTTAAGGGCTTGTTAGTAAGCATTTCACTGTAAGGTCTACACCTGTTGTATTGTTGGTTAAGGGCTTGTTAGTAAGCATTTCACTGTCAGGTCTACACCTGTTGTATTGTTGGTTAAGGGCTTGTTAGTAAGCATTTCACTGTAAGGTCTACACCTGTTGTATTGTTGGTTAAGGGCTTGTTAGTAAGCATTTCACTGTCAGGTCTACACCTGTTGTATTGTTGGTTAAGGGCTTGTTAGGAAGCATTTCACTGTAAGGTCTACACCTGTTGTATTGTTGGTTAAGGGCTTGTTAGTAAGCATTTCACTGTAAGGTCTACACCTGTTGTATTGTTGGTTAAGGGCTTGTTATTAAGCATTTCACTGTAAGGTCTACACCTGTTGTATTGTTGGTTAAGGGCTTGTTAGTAAGCATTTCACTGTAAGGTCTACACCTGTTGTATTGTTGGTTAAGGGCTTGTTATTAAGCATTTCACTGTAAGGTCTACACCTGTTGTATTGTTGGTTAAGGGTTTGTTAGTAAGCATTTCACTGTAAGGTCTACACCTGTTGTATTGTTGGTTAAGGGCTTGTTATTAAGCATTTCACTGTAAGGTCTACACCTGTTGTATTGTTGGTTAAGGGCTTGTTAGTAAGCATTTCACTGTAAGGTCTACACCTGTTGTATTGTTGGTTAAGGGCTTGTTAGTAAGCATTTCACTGTAAGGTCTACACCTGTTGTATTGTTGGTTAAGGGCTTGTTAGTAAGCATTTCACTGTAAGGTCTACACCTGTTGTATTGTTGGTTAAGGTCTTGTTAGTAAGCATTTCACTGTAAGGTCTACACCTGTTGTATTGTTGGTTAATGGCTTGTTAGTAAGCATTTCACTGTAAGGTCTACACCTGTTGTATTGTTGGTTAAGGTCTTGTTAGTAAGCATTTCACTGTCAGGTCTACACCTGTTGTATTGTTGGTTAAGGGCTTGTTAGTAAGCATTTCACTGTAAGGTCTACACCTGTTGTATTGTTGGTTAAGGGCTTGTTAGTAAGCATTTCCCTGTAAGGTCTACACCTGTTGTATTGTTGGTTAAGGGATTGTTAGTAAGCATTTCACTGTAAGGTCTACACCTGTTGTATTGTTGGTTAAGGGCTTGTTAGTAAGCATTTCACTGTCAGGTCTACACCTGTTGTATTGTTGGTTAAGGGCTTGTTAGTAAGCATTTCACTGTAAGGTCTACACCTGTTGTATTGTTGGTTAAGGGCTTGTTAGTAAGCATTTCACTGTAAGGTCTACACCTGTTGTATTGTTGGTTAAGGGATTGTTAGTAAGCATTTCACTGTAAGGTCTACACCTGTTGTATTGTTGGTTAAGGGCTTGTTAGTAAGCATTTCACTGTCAGGTCTACACCTGTTGTATTGTTGGTTAAGGGCTTGTTAGTAAGCATTTCACTGTAAGGTCTACACCTGTTGTATTGTTGGTTAAGGGCTTGTTAGTAAGCATTTCACTGTCAGGTCTACACCTGTTGTATTGTTGGTTAAGGGCTTGTTAGTAAGCATTTCACTGTAAGGTCTACACCTGTTGTATTGTTGGTTAAGGGATTGTTAGTAAGCATTTCACTGTAAGGTCTACACCTGTTGTATTGTTGGTTAAGGGCTTGTTAGTAAGCATTTCACTGTAAGGTCTACACCTGTTGTATTGTTGGTTAAGGGCTTGTTAGTAAGCATTTCACTGTAAGGTCTACACCTGTTGTATTGTTGGTTAAGGGCTTGTTAGTAAGCATTTCACTGTCAGGTCTACACCTGTTGTATTGTTGGTTAAGGTCTTGTTAGTAAGCATTTCACTGCCAGGTCTACACCTGTTGTATTGTTGGTTAAGGGCTTGTTAGTAAGCATTTCACTGTAAGGTCTACACCTGTTGTATTGTTGGTTAAGGGCTTGTTAGTAAGCATTTCCCTGTAAGGTCTACACCTGTTGTATTGTTGGTTAAGGGCTTGTTAGTAAGCATTTCACTGTAAGGTCTACACCTGTTGTATTGTTGGTTAAGGGCTTGTTAGTAAGCATTTCACTGTCAGGTCTACACCTGTTGTATTGTTGGTTAAGGGCTTGTTAGTAAGCATTTCACTGTAAGGTCTACACCTGTTGTATTGTTGGTTAAGGGCTTGTTAGTAAGCATTTCACTGTAAGGTCTACACCTGTTGTATTGTTGGTTAAGGGATTGTTAGTAAGCATTTCACTGTAAGGTCTACACCTGTTGTATTGTTGGTTAAGGGCTTGTTAGTAAGCATTTCACTGTAAGGTCTACACCTGTTGTATTGTTGGTTAAGGGCTTGTTAGTAAGCATTTCACTGTAAGGTCTACACCTGTTGTATTGTTGGTTAAGGGCTTGTTAGTAAGCATTTCACTGTCAGGTCTACACCTGTTTTATTGTTGGTTAAGGGCTTGTTAGTAAGCATTTCACTGTAAGGTCTACACCTGTTGTATTGTTGGTTAAGGGCTTGTTAGTAAGCATTTCACTGTAAGGTCTACACCTGTTGTATTGTTGGTTAAGGGATTGTTAGTAAGCATTTCACTGTAAGGTCTACACCTGTTGTATTGTTGGTTAAGGGCTTGTTAGTAAGCATTTCACTGTAAGGTCTACACCTGTTGTATTGTTGGTTAAGGGCTTGTTAGTAAGCATTTCACTGTAAGGTCTACACCTGTTGTATTGTTGGTTAAGGGCTTGTTAGTAAGCATTTCACTGTAAGGTCTACACCTGTTGTATTGTTGGTTAAGGGCTTGTTAGTAAGCATTTCACTGTAAGGTCTACACCTGTTGTATTGTTGGTTAAGGGATTGTTAGTAAGCATTTCACTGTAAGGTCTACACCTGTTGTATTGTTGGTTAAGGGCTTGTTAGTAAGCATTTCACTGTAAGGTCTACACCTGTTGTATTGTTGGTTAAGGGCTTGTTAGTAAGCATTTCACTGTAAGGTCTACACCTGTTGTATTGTTGGTTAAGGGCTTGTTAGTAAGCATTTCACTGTAAGGTCTACACCTGTTGTATTGTTGGTTAAGGTCTTGTTAGTAAGCATTTCACTGTCAGGTCTACACCTGTTGTATTGTTGGTTAAGGGCTTGTTAGTAAGCATTTCACTGTAAGGTCTACACCTGTTGTATTGTTGGTTAAGGGCTTGTTAGTAAGCATTTCACTGTAAGGTCTACACCTGTTGTATTGTTGGTTAAGGTCTTGTTAGTAAGCATTTCACTGTAAGGTCTACACCTGTTGTATTGTTGGTTAAGGGCTTGTTAGTAAGCATTTCACTGTCAGGTCTACACCTGTTGTATTGTTGGTTAAGGGCTTGTTAGTAAGCATTTCACTGTAAGGTCTACACCTGTTGTATTGTTGGTTAAGGGATTGTTAGTAAGCATTTCACTGTAAGGTCTACACCTGTTGTATTGTTGGTTAAGGGCTTGTTAGTAAGCATTTCACTGTAAGGTCTACACCTGTTGTATTGTTGGTTAAGGGCTTGTTAGTAAGCATTTCACTGTAAGGTCTACACCTGTTGTATTGTTGGTTAAGGGCTTGTTAGTAACCATTTCACTGTCAGGTCTACACCTGTTGTATTGTTGGTTAAGGGCTTGTTAGTAAGCATTTCACTGTAAGGTCTACACCTGTTGTATTGTTGGTTAAGGGCTTGTTAGTAAGCATTTCACTGTAAGGTCTACACCTGTTGTATTGTTGGTTAAGGGCTTGTTAGTAAGCATTTCACTGTAAGGTCTACACCTGTTGTATTGTTGGTTAAGGGATTGTTAGTAAGCATTTCACTGTAAGGTCTACACCTGTTGTATTGTTGGTTAAGGGCTTGTTAGTAAGCATTTCACTGTAAGGTCTACACCTGTTGTATTGTTGGTTAAGGGCTTGTTAGTAAGCATTTCACTGTAAGGTCTACATCTGTTGTATTGTTGGTTAAGGGATTGTTAGTAAGCATTTCACTGTAAGGTCTACACCTGTTGTATTGTTGGTTAAGGGCTTGTAAGTAAGCATTTCACTGTAAGGTCTACACCTGTTGTATTGTTGGTTAAGGGTTTGTTAGTAAGCATTTCACTGTAAGGTCTACACCTGTTGTATTGTTGGTTAAGGGCTTGTTAGTAAGCATTTCACTGTAAGGTCTACACCTGTTGTATTGTTGGTTAAGGGCTCTCAGGGTTTCCATGGCTGAGCAGCCGCACACAAGCCTAAGATCACAATGCGCAATGCCACACGTCGGCTGAAGTGGTGTAAAGCTCACCGCCATTGGACTCTGCAGCAGTGGAAACACGTTCTCTGGAGTGATGAATCACGCTTTACCATCTGACAGTCCAACGGACAAATCTGGGTTTGGTGGATGCCAGGAGAACGCTACCTGCCCGAATGCATAGTGCCAACTGTAAAGTTTGGTGGAGAATGAATAATGGTCTGGGGCTGTTTTTCATGGTTCAGGCCCCTTAGTTCCAGTGAAGGGAAATCTTAACCCTACAGCATACAATGACATTCCAGACGATTCTGTGGTTCCAACTTTGTGACAACAGTTTGGGGAAGGCCCTTTCCTGTTTCGTGATGACAGTGCACCCGTGCACAATGTGACGTCCATATAGAAATGGTTTGTCAAGATCGGTGTGGAAGATCTTGACTGGCCTGCACAGAGTCCTGACCTCAACCCCACCGAAGACCTTTGGGATTAATTGGAACGACGACTGTGAGCCAGGTCTAATCGCCCAACATCAGTGCCCGACCTCACTAATGAGAGAGAGAGAGATAGAGAGATAGAGAGAGGTAGAGAGAGAGAGAGAGAGGTAGAGAGAGAGAGAGGTAGAGAGAGAGATAGAGAGAGAGAGAGAGAGAGAGAGAGAGAGAGAGAGAGAGAGAGATAGAGAGAGAGGTAAAGAGAGGTAGAGAGAGGTAGAGAGAGAGAGAGAGAGAGAGAGAGATAGAGAGAGAGAGAGAGAGAGAGAGAGAGAGAGAGAGAGAGAGAGAGATAGAGAGAGATAGAGAGAGGTAGAGAGAGGTAGAGAGAGAGAGAGAGAGAGAGAGAGAGAGAGAGAGAGAGAGAGAGAGAGAGAGAGAGAGAGAGAGGTAGAGAGAGGTAGAGAGAGAGAGAGAGAGAGGTAGAGAGAGAGAGAGAGAGAGAGGTAGAGAGTTGACTTATACTTGACTTGACATATTGCCTTGACAGACATACAGAAGAACAGCTCGTGATTCATTCAAACTTTTGATTACTAAGAGTGAGACAAACGGATCAACATTTTTCATAAAAATACTACTAATATTGAACACACCACTGCCTGGCATGCAGACATAACCAGACACTTCCCTCACACAACCAAAAAGGGGATCTGCAAGGGAAGGCAAATTCACATTTTTGAGGATAGTGAAAAGTCACAGGAAAATAGACTCCTGACGGTAAATATATATCAAAATGGCACAGTAATGGTCCAGGGAAGTGAGGCTGCACTCAGTTCTTTTTTGCAGGACTCTCCCGTTCTAGGGAACCTAGCCACGGCAAAAAGGGACAAGAACAGCACCCCAGTATCCCCCTCTCCAACGGATACCCCAACAGCAGTTCTGCCCCAGCTCCAGGACATAGATCTATCCCTCCCCCTACCTGTACACAACCATCAGAATAATGATGGCAACACCATACGGCTGCTAAGGGAGAAGCTGTCTCAGTTGGAACTAGAGGTGACTGAGCTCAGAGAGCAACTTCCTTACTACACTGAACCTCTACAGGACCAGCTGAACCAGTGGCGGACTCAACTAAAAACATCAGTCCAGGAGCTGAGAGAGAGCTTCAGCACAGCGCTGGAGGAGGAGAAAGGGGCCATGCGAAGAGAACTAGCGCAGGCTAGGAGATGGCATCAGAGCTATCTGTCATTAAAATGGTACTACATCCGAAAGAAGAGTAAAAAATCTCTACAGAACAGCTGCAGCCCCTCAACACTACAAAACCTTCTTCCACTAACCCCCCGTCAACCACCTCCTTACCCTGCACCGTCCCCCCCATACCCACATCCCCAGTCCACAAGAAGGCACACACAAGGACGACAACTGCAGAGAGAAGCTCCTCGGACACCCCTGACACCCCTTCACATACAACCCCCATTACACAGGTCCTGCATAAACCAGCCCCTGTATGTGAAACCACCACTATGGTAAGAGTCACGGAGGTGGCCATCCTCATTGATTCAAACAGGAAATATATCGATGAGGAGAAATTATTCCCCAACCACAAGGTGGTCAAATTCTGGTGCCCAAAAGTGCAGGATGCACTAAATATTATATCCAAGCCTGACTTGGGAACACCAGGCCACATTATCATCCACAGTGGCACCAACAACATGAGAGATGATCAGGAGAGAGTAGGCAGCCTGGTCAGCAGAATGGCAGAGAAAGCCTCTGAGTCTTTCCCTAACTCCCGCATCACCATCTCCACTCTGCTGCCCCGCAAAGACTTCCACCCCCATACCATCCAGAAAGTCAACGCTGACATCACAAGAGGTTGTGCCAGGATCCCCAATGTGCACGTTGCTCAACACCCGACCATCACCCCTGAGCACCTGTACGACCACTCCCACCTGAGGAAACAGTCAGTGGGACTGCTCACCAAGACCTTGAAGGATGTGGCACTCGGCAGACCAACACAGCGTGCCCAACAGGACAGAGGACCACCCAGGACCACCTTCCAGATGTCATCACCACGCAGAGTCGCCTACCAGACTACGTCATCACCAACAAGCCACAGGCACCCTCGACACCAACCGAGACCCAGCACAACCTACAAGACCCACCCACCACCAGATCACCGCTCCCCCCAACGAAGCCGCCAGAATGGACCAGGGCCAATATACTACCCCACACCAGAGCACCACCACTACCAGACAACAGAGTCAGCACCACGACCCAGTCTTGCCCCCCCTTCTTCCCAGGTGGCACCACAACAGAACCGGCACAGCTATTCGGAGGCTCTCACCGGACCAGATAACTCTGTGGGACTGAGTGAGATCAAACAGCTCCTCCACTACATCTACACTAAACTACAGTAAAAAAACACTCACACTGACACAACCACACACTCACACTCACACTCACATTGACACTGACCCATCCTCACTCACACTGACACAACCACACACTCACACTCACACTGACACAACCACACACTCACACTCACACTGACACTGACACTGACCCATCCTCACTCACACTGACACAACCACACACTCACACTCACACTGACACAACCACACACTCACACTCACACTGACACTGACACTGACCCATCCTCACTCACACTGACACAACCACACACTCACACACACACTGACCCATCGTCACTAACACTAACCAGATATAGACACTCACACTGACCCATCCACACACACACTCACAAACACACACACACTCACACTGACCCATTCACAAACACACACACACACACCGACCCATCCACACTCACTCCCGCACACACACATTAACATACACAATCAATAACTCAAACTCACCCAAACACTCACACATACATTATCTTACACAGTGGAGGATATGAACAGACACACTCACACGTACATATAGAAATACCTACATGACACTTTGGAGAAACAATATAATGTGAGGAATGTTCTGTATTGTCTCACCCTTAGTAACCTAGTTAGTCTTAGAAATATAGTCGCTCTCTTGTAATAGTCATTCTTAATATTCATACTTTTTGCAATGAGACCACTAACAATTAGCATGTGGAACATCCAGGGCCTAAACTCGACAGCCTTAGGACTGAAGAGTCTGGCCCTGGAGTTCAACAAAAACGTAAAAGATGATGATATCATTATTCTGCAGGAGACATGGTGTAAGGCAGATATAGTCACGCACTGTCCCACAGGCTACAGAGAAATCATTTTACCATCCCAAAAACACATCTCTGTCAATAGAGGCAGAGATTCTGGAGGAATGATTATATGGTACAAATCACAACTACAAAACCTAATTGACCCCCAAAAAATTGGCAAATATCACATTTGGCTAAAAAAACAACTTACACTGACAGGAAAAAACTTGTTCCTGTGTGCAATATATATCCCCCCCTCAGAATCCCCCTATTTCTCAGAAGAAATATTCTCCACCCTTGAGGAAGAGACGAGCCACTTCCAGGCCCAGGGAAATGTGCTCATCTGTGGGGACACAAATGCACGCACAGGAACACTACCTGACCAAATGAGCACACGAGGGGACAGCTATATCACAGGCCAAGCTGTCTCTAATCCTTTTAACCTTTCCTACAGGAACAACAGTGACAGCATCGTCAACAAGAATGGAAAACCTATTGCAGCTCTGTGGAAGCCTGGGTCTGTACTTTATCAATGGTAGGTTACAGGGGGACTCTTTAGGAAGATTCACCTATTGCTCTCCTCTTGGCCAAAGCACAGTAGACTACATGATAACAGATATGGACCCTTTCTCTCTCAGCTCATTCACTGTTAAGCCACTAACACCTCTGTCTGATCACAGCCAAATTACCCTGTTCCTCAAAAGATCAGACATAGAAGCAACCACAAATTCACAGCCCATTAAGCTGTACAACATCAAACATTCATACAGATGGGCTCAAAACAGCACAGAGGAATACCAGAAAGCAATCAGTAAC
This sequence comes from Thymallus thymallus, assembly GCA_023634145.1. Classification (NCBI taxonomy): domain Eukaryota; kingdom Metazoa; phylum Chordata; class Actinopteri; order Salmoniformes; family Salmonidae; genus Thymallus; species Thymallus thymallus. The sequence goes on along the minus strand of CM042378.1, from coordinate 37,511,069 downwards.
CAAAAAATCCAATCAGCCCTAAACAACTTTCTGGATACAATGTACGCTCACAGTAAAGAAGGCGTCAATCTAGCTGTAAATAACATCAATCATATATTTAGGCAAACAGCAAAAACAGCACAATTAAAGCTGGGATCAAACAAACCAAACAGAAATACAGAAGACAAATGGTTTGATACAGATTGTAAAAACATTAGGAAAAAACTTAGAACACTATCGAACCAAAAACACAGAGACCCAAACAACAGAGAACTCTGCCTTCAGTACTGTGAGACATTAAAATCATATAAACGTACACTCAGAATCAAGAAATCCCAGTACAACAGAAAGCAACTGACACTAATTGAGGAGTCCATAAATAAAAACAACTTCTGGCAAAATTGGAAAAACCTAAACAAACCCAAACAACAGGAATTATTGATACAAAATGGTGACATTTGGACAAAACACTTTAAAGCATCTACAACACTGTTGATATTCAGGATAATACTGAACAGGGACACATTTATGAAAAGTTAAACAAACTGGAAAAATCTATAAAGGAACCAAAATCCTTTAGACTCCCCAATTACTGAGCAGGAGCTCCTTAAAAAACTTCAAGCCCTCAAATCAAAAAAAGCATGCAGACCTGATGGGATCCTAAATTAGATGCTCAAATTCACTAGTGAAAAATATCAATTGGCTATATTAAAATTGTTTAACTTGATCCTGAGTGTAGGTTACTTCCCTGACATCTGGAACTAAGGACTCATAACACCAATCTTTAAAAACGGAGACAAATCTGACCCTAACAATTACAGAGGGATTTGTGTGAACAGTAACCTGGGGAAGGTTTTCTGTAGTATTATAAATGTAAGAGTCCTAAACTTCCTTAATAAGCACAATATCCTGAGTAAAAGCCAAATTGGATTTATACCAAAACATAGAACAACAGATCATATTTACACCCTACACACCCTAATAGATAAACACGTCCACAAAAATAAGACAAAACTCTATACTTGCTTTATTGACTTCCAAAAAGCATTTGATTCTATCTGGCATACAGGACTGTTCTACAAAGTCATTGAAAGTGGTGTAGGGGGTAAAACATATGACATTATAAAATCAATGTATACAGGCAACATGTGTAGCATAAAAATTGGCAAGAAACAAACTGAATCATTTAACCAGGGGCGGGGCCTCCGCCAGGGTTGCAATCTCAGCCCTGTGCTATTTAACATTTACATCAATGAATTGGCCAATATTCTAGAAAAGTCCTCAGCCCCTGGTGTTAGTCTCCACAATTCGGAAGTTAGATGCCTGCTCTTTGCAGATGGCCTGTGCCTGCTTTCACCCACAACACATGGTCTACAGCAGAGCTTGGACCTGCTAGAGCAGTACTGTCAGACCTGGGCCCTGACAGTAAACCCCAAAAATACCAAAATAATGATTTTCCAGACAAATTCCAGATCCCAGGGAATAAAACCAAAGTTCTCAATTGTTGCAAAACATATAGAGTATTGCACACAATACAACTATTTAGGTTTAAAAATAAGTTCGACTGGACACCTAAATGATGCAGTGAATGAACTGAGAGACAAAGCACGCAGGGCATTCTACGCCATTAAAAAACAAATCCAAATTGAAATACCTATTACAATTTGGCAAAAACTAATTAAATGTGTGATTGAACCAATCACACTCTATGGCAGCGAGGTGTGGGGTCCACTTACAAAACAAGATTTTACCCACTGGGACAAACATCCCATTGAGACCTTGCACGCGGAACTTTGTAAGATTCTCCTACATGTCCAGAGGAAAACTACAAACAATGCATGCAGGGCAGAATTAGGCCGATATCCACTAATATTAAAAACTCAAAAAAGAGCAATTAAGTTTTGGAAACACCTAAAACACAGTGACCCCCTCTCATATCATTACCAAGCCCTGCAATACCAAGAGTTGAGCAAAGATAAGAGTCCCTTCATCCAACTGGTCCGGGGGCTGAGTTCACAAACTTGTTCCACTAACACACTGAAGCCTCAGGACCAGAACATCCAATCAATCAGAATTACAAAACATCTAAAACAGAACTACATCACCTATTGGAAAACACAAACACAAGCACAAAGCAAAATGCAGTGCTATTTGGCCCTAAATCGACAGTACACCATGGCAAACTATCTGACCATGGTGACTGATCAAAACCTCAGGAAAACCTTGACAAAGTCCAGGCTCAGCGAGCACAGCCTTGCTATTGAGAAGGGTAGACACAGTAAAACCTGGCTCCCTGTAGAGGAAAGGCTGTGCGTGTGTATGTATATGTATATATATATACAGCGGGTGAAATAAGTATTGAACACGTCACTATTTTTCTCAGTAAATATATTTCCAAAGGAGTTATTGACATGACATTTTCACCAGATGTTGGTAGCAACCCATGTAATCCATACATACAAAGAAACCAAAACAAATAAGTTCATAAATTAAGTTATGTGTAATAATGTGAAATGACACAGGGAAAAAGTATTGAACACACTTACTGATATTTATTTAATACTTTGTACAAAAGCCTTTGTTGGTAATGACAACTTCAAGACGCCTCCTGTATGGAGAAACTAGTCGCATGCATTTCTCTGGTGTGATTTTGGCCCATTCTTCCACACAAACAGTCTTCAAATCTTGAAGGTTCCGTGGGCCTCTTCTATGAATCTTGATCTTCAGTTCTTTCCATAGATTTTCAATGGGATTTAAGTCAGGTGATTGGCTGGGCCATTCTAGCAGCTTTATTTTCTTTATTTGAAACCAATTGAGAGTTTCCTTGGCTGTGTGTTTGGGATCATTGTCTTGCTGAAATGTCCACCCTCGTTTCATCTTTATCATCCTGGTAGATGGCAGCAGATTTTTGTCAAGAATGTCTCGGTAAATTTGCCCATTCATCCTTCCTTCAGTTATGTGAAGTTTGCCAGTACCATTTGCTGAAAAGCAGCCCCACACCATGATGTTCCCACCTCCAAACTTCACTGTTGGTATGGTGTTTTAAGGGTGATGTGCAGTGCCATTTCTCCTCCAAACATGGTGTGTGTTATGACATCCAGACAGTTCAATTTTGCTCTCATCTGACCACACTATATTCTCCCAGTATTTCACTGGCTTTTCCAAATGTTTGTCCAGCAAACTTTAAACGAGCTTCAACATGCTTTTTTTTCAGCAATGGAGTCTTGCGTGGTGAGCGTGCATACAGGCCATGGCGGTGGAGTGCATTACTTACTGTTTTCTTTGAGACAACAGTACCTGCTAATTGCAGGTCTTTTTGAAGCTCTCCACAAGTGGTCCTTGGCTCTTGGACAACTCTTCTGATTATTCTTTTCACTCCTCTGTCAGAAATCTTGTGAGGAGCACCTGGTCGAGGCAAATTTATGGTGAAATGATTGTCTTTCCACTTCCGTATTATGGCCCCAACAGTGCTCACTGGAACATTCAGAAGCTTAGAAATGTGCCTATAACCAATGCCATCATTATGTTTAGCAACAATTAGGTTGCGAAGGTCTTGAGACAGCTCTTTGCTTTTACCCATCATGAGATGTGTCTTGTGTGACACCTTGGCAATGAGACCTTTTTGTAGGCCATCAGTTGGGACTGAACCAGCTGATATTAATTTGCACTGACAGGGGGCTGGATTGCTTTTTAATTACTGATAGTTTTCAGCTGTTCTCTTGTCTTTCCATGCCTTTTTGCACCTCCCTTTCTTCATGTGTTCAATACTTCCCTGTGTCATTTCACATTATTACACATAACTTAATTTCTGAACTTATTTGTTTTGGTTTCTTTGTATGTATGGATTACTTGGGTTGTTACCAACATCTGGTGAGAATTTCATGTCAATAGCACCTTTGGAAATATATTTACTGAGAAAAATGGTGACGTGTTCAATACTTATTTCACCCGCTGTATATATATATATAAAATAGAAAAAAAAATATATATAAATATATAAAAAATATATATATATATACTTGATGTATGATACTTTGGCAATATGTACATTGTTGCGTCATGCCAATAAAGTGAATTGAATTGAATTGAATTGAGAGAGAGAGAGAGAGAGAGAGAGAGAGGAAGAGAGAGGTAGAGAGAGGTAGAGAGAGAGAGAGGTAGAGAGAGGTAGAGAGAGAGAGAGAGAGAGAGAGAGAGAGAGAGAGAGAGAGAGAGAGAGATAGAGAGAGAGGTAGAGAGAGAGAGAGAGAGAGAGAGAGAGAGAGAGAGAGAGAGAGAGAGAGAGCGAGAGGTAGAGAGAGGTAGAGAGAGAGAGAGAGAGAGAGAGCGAGAGGTAGAGAGAGGTAGAGAGAGAGAGAGAGAGAGAGAGAGAGAGAGAGAGAGAGAGAGAGAGAGAGAGAGAGAGAGGAAGAGGTAGAGAGAGAGAGAGAGGTAGAGAGAGGTAGAGAGAGGTAGAAAGAGAGGTAGAGAGAGAGGTAGAGAGATAGAGAGATAGAGAGAGATAGAGAGAGATAGAGAGAGATAGAGAGAGATAGAGAGAGTGAGAGAGAGGTAGAGAGAGGTAGAGAGAGAGAGAGAGAGAGAGATAGAGAGAGGTAGAGAGAGATGTAGAGAGAGAGGTAGAGAGAGAAAGAGAGAGAGAGAGAGAGAGAGAGGATGAGGGAGGTAGAGAGAGAGGTAGAGAGAGAGAGAGAGATAGAGAGAGGTAGAGAGCTGGAGAGAGAGAGAGAGAGAGAGAGAGAGAGAGATAGAGAGAGAGAGAGAGAGAGAGAGAGAGGTAGAGAGAGAGAGAGGAAGAGAGAGGTAAAGAGAGAGGTAGAGAGAGGTAGAGAGAGGTAGAGAGAGAGAGAGAGAGAGAGAGATAGGAAGAGATAACCTCCACAGTACTATCTGCAGTCAGGCATTCCATGTGAATCAAAGACGTTTTTCTCTTCTTCTGAAAGCTTTTGATAAATCAATCCAACGTTGTGTTCCTCATTAAGCCAGAACAGAACATTTAGACATGTTGATAATAAACATATTACCCTTCTAGTAACACAACAGTAGGACCCATATGTGGTTACATCTTATTTGGCCACATGTTTGAAACTGAACCGTTGGGACTAAACTCAATCTTCCTACGATGTCATTACAACATGAACTAATGGAAGCAGTAGGCTACTGGAGAATGCTGACCTGTCTACTCTGCCGTGCTCTACAAAGTGTTCAAAGAGGCCCTGAGTGGCTAGTACAGTTCATTTGTTTTTGCTGAGTATTTCTCTCCATTGATTTTTGATCTGAGCTATCCATTCCTGGTGCCTTTGTTGATCTCAGCTGACAGAAACAGCACAGCTTGTTTATTTTCAACCACTACACAGCCAGGTATCTCTCTCTCTCTCTCTCTTTCTAACTACCCTGTATTAGACTGTAACAACATACTCCCTAACAACCACCCTGTATTAGACTGTAACAACATACTCCCTAACAACCATCCTGTATTAGACTGTAACAACATACTCCCTAACAACCACCCTGTATTAGACTGTAACAACATACTCCCTAACAACCACCCTGTATTAGACTGTAACAACATACTCCCTAACAACTACCCTGTATTAGACTGTAACAACATACTCCCTAACAACTACCCTGTATTAGACTTTAACAACATACTCCCTAACAACTACTCTGTATTAGACTGTAACAACATACTCCCTAACAACTACCCTGTATTAGACTGTAACAACATACTCCCTAACAACTACCCTGTATTAGACTTTAACAACATACTCCCTAACAACTACCCTGTATTAGACTGTAACAACATACTCCCTAACAACTACCCTGTATTAGACTGTAACAACATACTCCCTAACAACCACCCTGTATTAGACTGTAACAACATACTCCCTAACAACTACCCTGTATTAGACTGTAACAACATACTCTCTAACAACTACCCTGTATTAGACTGTAACAACATACTCCCTAACAACCACCCTGTATTAGACTGTAACAACATACTCCCTAACAACCACCCTGTATTAGACTGTAACAACATACTCCCTAACAACTACCCTGTATTAGACTGTAACAACACACTCCCTAACAACGAGCCTGTATTAGACTTTAACAACATACTCCCTAACAACTACCCTGTATTAGACTGTAACAACATACTCCCTAACAACCACCCTGTATTAGACTGTAACAACATACTCCCTAACAACCATCCTGTATTAGACTGTAACAACATACTCCCTAACAACCACCCTGTATTAGACTGTAACAACATACTCCCTAACAACCACCCTGTATTAGACTGTAACAACATACTCCCTAACAACTACCCTGTATTAGACTGTAACAACATACTCCCTAACAACTACCCTGTATTAGACTTTAACAACATACTCCCTAACAACTACTCTGTATTAGACTGTAACAACATACTCCCTAACAACTACCCTGTATTAGACTGTAACAACATACTCCCTAACAACTACCCTGTATTAGACTTTAACAACATACTCCCTAACAACTACCCTGTATTAGACTGTAACAACATACTCCCTAACAACTACCCTGTATTAGACTGTAACAACATACTCCCTAACAACCACCCTGTATTAGACTGTAACAACATACTCCCTAACAACTACCCTGTATTAGACTGTAACAACATACTCTCTAACAACTACCCTGTATTAGACTGTAACAACATACTCCCTAACAACCACCCTGTATTAGACTGTAACAACATACTCCCTAACAACCACCCTGTATTAGACTGTAACAACATACTCCCTAACAACTACCCTGTATTAGACTGTAACAACACACTCCCTAACAACGAGCCTGTATTAGACTTTAACAACATACTCCCTAACAACTACCCTGTATTAGACTGTAACAACATACTCCCTAACAACCACCCTGTATTAGACTGTAACAACATACTCCCTAACAACTACCCTGTATTAGACTGTAACAACATACTCTCTAACAACTACCCTGTATTAGACTGTAACAACATACTCCCTAACTACCACCCTGTATTAGACTGTAACAACTTACTCCCTAACAACTACCCTGTATTAGACTGTAACAACATACTCCCTAACAACTACCCTGTATTAGACTGTAACAACATACTCCCTAACAACTACCCTGTATTAGACTTTAACAACATACTCCATAACAACAGTACTGTCCACTGGGAATAGATTCATAGGTTAATAGTTGCTAGTCCTCTATGTATTTATTTTCCTAGTAACCATCATGCATATCATTTTCATACTGTAGAGCACTATGGGAGCACCACTATACTGTAGAGCACTATGGGAGCACCACTATACTCTAGATCACTATGGGAGCACCACTTCACCACTATACTGTAGTGCACTATGGGAGCACCACTATACTCTAGATCACTATGGGAGCACCACTTCACCACTATACTATAGATCACTATGGGAGCACCACTATGCTGTAGATCACTATGGGAGCACCACTACACCACTATACTGTAGATCACTATGGGAGCACCACTACACCACTATACTGTAGATCACTATGGGAGCACCACTACACCACTATACTGTAGATCACTATGGGAGCACCACTACACAACTATACTGTAGAGCACTATTTGAGCACCACTATACTGTAGAGCACTATGGGAGCACCACTATACTGTAGATCACTATGGGAGCACCACTATACTGTAGATCACTATGGGAGCACCATTACACTGTAGAGCACTATGGGAGCACCATTACACTGTAGAGCACTATGGGAGCACCACTATACTGTAGATCACTATGGGAGCACCATTATACTGTAGAGCACTATGGGAGCACCATTACACTGTAGAGCACTATGGGAGCACCATTACACTGTAGAGCACTATGGGAGCACCACTATACTGTAGATCACTATGGGAGCACCATTACACTGTAGAGCACTATGGGAGCTGTATCGGTTGGATGTTTTGCAATTTTAAGGGTGAGATTGTAATTCACCGTGACCTCAATATTGAACGCAGAGTGATGCATAAAATCTTTTCTACCAAGGCCAAAGGAGTCATGCATTATGGTTTCCTATGCGAGTCATTGGGGAATGGGATGTAATACATTTGCATGCAGTGCTCAGAGCTGGACCTCGCCATGAATAAATACCAGGAGAAATGCTACATATCCTCTATGACGTTTTAACAAAGTTGACGGATGTGTCCCAAATGGAACCCTATTCCCTATATAGTGCACTTCTTTTCACCAAAGCCTGGTCAAAAGTAGTGCATTATGTAGGAAATAGGGTGCTATTTGGGACACACTCAGACATACAGTAGGATCTTAATTTGAACCAGTTTGCTACAGCAGGGAAATAATCCTGCAGCAACAGGAAATATGAATTAATATGTGGATAATAATTCATGGACATTTTTGTTAATACATTTTTCCATCAGGGAAAATAAAGAACATTTCAAAGTGGAAATTACAAACTTCCGAAGCATTTTAAACCTTAAATGTCCTGAAGTTCTCCTGCAACAGGGTGATCAAATGAAGATCCAACATATGTAGCATGTCAGTCTTATCATTACATTAATGCTCCTTCACCACGTCATACATATTCAGGATCTTAATTTGACCAGTATTGCCACAGAAAAACAATCCTGCAGCAACAGGATTTAGTTTAGTCCTTTCACACTTTTCTGCCGATGTAATTTTGCTAGTTGGACAATTTTACACCACATGAAAAGTGCAATACTGTTAATCTAGGTTTTCAGTGGATTTATGTAAATCACTAATCACAATTCACAGTGACAACACAGTGATCAAATTAAGATCTATCTGTAATAGAGGGAAAGCTAACTGGAATATGAGGTGTTAATGTGTTGGATTTTAAACACATAGTAATAAGTACATAAGGACAGAGTGTCAGAGATGTAGCATGGACACATTCTCTGGAAGTCATGCATGTATAATGCTACAGCAACCTCAGCAGCCAAGGACACAGAGGGAGTCCCAAATTACACCCTTTAGCTGTGGGTTCTTGTCAAAAGTACTACAACAGTTGGGGATAGGATCCCATGTGTGATTGCAGACAGAGCTTCTCTGTCCCACACAGTGTGCCAAAATGGAATGACGGATATGCAATTCCTTCTAACATCAATGTTGCATTTGCAAAAGGTTGAAGCGAAACTCATTTGGTGCGAGCGAAATTCCCCACAGTGCACTATGGATCAAGGAAAAGACCTGGTTTAGTAGGACGTCAGCTCTGCTCAGAAGGGAGAGGAGCATAAGGAGGGGGGTTGGGGGATTATTGCATATGATATATGGATAGTTCTATCTGTAATGATATGCCAGTGAATAAATGGTCTCAAGGATAATCAGCTTCTGTCAATATAATCTCCCAGTGAAGGTGTTCATTAATCTCACCGAGCTATGGCTAATCATGTCCGTCTACTTGAGCCCCCGTGAACGTCTCACCTGCTTAAGTTATTCTAATTCATGTTTTACACTGATGTCCACAGCCAGCAGGCAGGCAGCTAGGCAGCTAGGCAGCTAGGCAGGTAGGCAGCTAGGCAGCTAGGCAGCTAGGCAGGTAGGCAGCTAGGCAGCTAGGCAGCTAGGCAGCTAGGCAGCTAGGCAGGCAGGCAGCTAGGCAGCTAGGCAGCTAGGCAGGCAGGCAGCTAGGCAGCTAGGCAGCTAGGCAGCTAGGCAGGTAGGCAGCTAGGCAGCTAGGCAGCTAGGCAGCTAGGCAGTTAGGCAGCTAGGCAGCTAGGCAGCTAGGCAGCTAGGCAGGCAGCTAGGCAGCTAGGCAGCTAGGCAGGCAGGCAGCTAGGCAGCTAGGCAGTTAGGCAGGCGAGCCAAGATTCATTCATTGTCTCTGTATCTCCGATACGATCCACCAAACATTTACACTAGAGGCTATTTCAGACCCTGGGTAACTGTTATATCTGCATTTACACTAGAGGCTATTTCAGACCCTGGGTAGCTGTTATATCTGCATTTACACTAGAGGCTATTTCAGACCCGGGTAGCTGTTATATCTGCATTTACACTAGAGGCTATTTCAGACCCTGGGTAGCTGTTATATCTGCATTTACACTAGAGGCTATTTCAGACCCTGGGTAGCTGCTATATCTGCATTTACACTATAGGCTATTTCAGACCCTGGGTAGCTGCTATATCTGCATTTACACTAGAGGCTATTTCAGACCCTGGGTAGCTGCTATATCTGCATTTACACTAGAGGCTATTTCAGACCCTGGGTAGCTGTTATATCTGCATTTACACTAGAGGCTATTTCAGACCCTGGGTAGCTGCTATATCTGCATTTACACTAGAGGCTATTTCAGACCCTGGGTAGCTGTTATATCTGCATTTACACTAGAGGCTATTTCAGACCCTGGGTAGCTGTTATATCTGCATGGTCAACTAATTGATGAGGTTTCTACCTTTTTCTGTCATTTTCAGATATTGGAGTTAACTTGCCATTTAATGATCTGATTGTTTTTCTGTTTTCTACATCTGTGAAGAGATAGAGATCAGACGGATCTGTGAGGGTCAGTGCCTTTATCAGATGGAGGGGACAGCCTGTCAACTCAACCAGTCACACAGCCTGTCAACTCAACCAGTCACACTGACAAGTAACTCAACCAGTCACACAGCCTGTAAACTCAACCAGTCACACTGACAAGACACTCAACCAGTCACACTGACAAGACACTCAACCAGTCAGACAGCCTGTCAACTCAACCAGTAACACAGCCTGTCAACTCAACCAGTCACACAGCATGTCAACTCAACCAGTCACACTGACAAGACACTCAACCAGTAACACAGCCTGTCAACTCAACCAGTCACACTGACAATACACTCAACCAGTAACACAGCCTGTCAACTCAACCAGTCACACTGACAAGACACTCAACCAGTCAGACAGCCTGTCAACTCAACCAGTCACACTGACAAGACACTCAAGCAGTCACACTGACATGAGACTCAACCAGTCACACTGACAAGACACTCAACCAGTCACACTGACAAGACACTCAACCAGTCACACTGACAAGAGACTCAACCAGTCACACTGACAAGAGACTCAACCAGTCACACAGCCTTTCAACTCAACCAGTCACACTGACAAGACACTCAACCAGTCACACTGACAAGACACTCAACCAGTCACACTGACAAGACACTCAACCAGTCACACTGACAAGACACTCAACCAGTCACACAGCCTGTCAACTCAACCAGTCACACTGACAAGACACTCAACCAGTCACACTGACAAGAGACTCAACCAGTCACACTGACAAGACACTCAACCAGTCACACTGACAAGACACTCAACCAGTCACACAGCCTGTCAACTCAACCAGTCACACTGACAAGACACTCAACCAGTCACACTGACAAGAGACTCAACCAGTCACACTGACAAGACACTCATAACTGACATTCTCCTCATAATAGGCTGGCTGTATTTGTCAGGAAGTATCCCCACTGTAAACTGTCAATGTGACCGTCAGGAAGTATCCCCATTGTGAACTCTAAATGTGACTGTCAGGAAGTATCCCCACTGTGAACTCTCAATGTGACTGTCAGGAAGTATCCCCATTGTGAACTCTCAATGTGACTGTCAGGAAGTATCCCCATTGTGAATTCTCAATGTGACTGTCAGGAGCTATCCCCATTGTGAATTCTAAATGTGACTGTCAGGAAGTATCCCCATTGTGAACTCTCAATGTGACTGTCAGGAAGTATCCCCACTGTGAACTCTCAATGTGACTGTCAGGAAGTATCCCCACTGTGAACTCTCAATGTGACTGCCAGGAAGTATCCCCATTGTGAACTCTAAATGTGACTGTCAGGAAGTATCCCCATTGTGAATTCTCAATGTGACTGTCAGGAAGTATCCCCATTGTGAATTCTCAATGTGACTGTCAGGAAGTATCCCCATTGTGAATTCTCAATGTGACTGTCAGGAGCTATCCCCATTGTGAATTCTCAATATGGCTTTCCTCAAAGAGACACGCATTTATACACACATTTATATTCTAGATGGGGAAACACACGGTACAATGGTAGGCCTGTATTTCAATGTCACAATGTTAGGCCTGTATTTTAATGTTACAATGGCAGGCCTATATTTCAACGGTACAAAGGTAGGCATGTATTTCAATGGTACAATGAAAGGCCTGTATTTCAATGGTACAATGGTAGTTAAGGTTGTATTTCAATGGTAGGCCCATATTTCAATGGTAAAATGGTAGGGTTTTATTTTAATGCTACAATGGTAGGGATGTATTTCAATGCTACAATGGTACACCTGTATTTCAATGGTACAATGGTAGGGTTGTATTTCAATGCTACAATGGTACACCTGTATTTCAATGCTACAATGGTACATCTGTATTAAAATGCTACAATGTTAGGGTTGTATTTCAATGGTTCAATGGTAGGGTTGTATTTCAATGCTACAATGGTACAACTGTATTTAAATGGTACAATGGTAGGGTTGTATTTCAATGGTAGAATGGTAGGGTTGTATTTCAATTCCACAATGGTAGGGTTGTATTTCAATGGTACAATGGTAGGGTTGTATGGTTGGATTTCAATGCTACTATGGTATACCTGTATTTCAATGGTACAACGGTAGGGTTGTATTTCAATGGTACAACTGTACACCTGTATTTCAATGGTACAATGGCAGGGTTGTATTTCAATGGTACAATGGTAGGGCTGTATTTCAATGGTACAATGGTAGGGTTGTATTTCAGTAGTACAGTGGTTGGGTTGTATTTCAATGGTACAATGTTAGGGTTGTATTTCAATTGTACAATGGTACACCTGTATTTCAATGGTACAATGGTAGGGTTGTATTTCAATGGTACAATGCTAGGCTTGTATTTCAATGGTACAATGGTAGGGTTGTATTTCAATGGTACAATGGGAGGGTTGTATTTCAGTTGTACAGTGGTTGGGTTGCATTTGAATGGTACAATGTTAGGGTTGTATTTCAATTGTACAATGGAAGACCTGTATTTCAATGGTAAAATGGTAGGGTTGTATTTCAATGGTACAATGGTAGGGTTGTATTTCAATGGTACAATGGGAGGCTTGTATTTCAATGGTACAATGGTAGGGTTGTATTTCAATGGTACAATGGTAGGGCTGTATTTCAATGGTACAATGGTAGGGTTGTATTTCAATGGTACAATGGTAGGGCTGTATTTCAATTGTACAATGGGAGGGTTGTATTTCAATGGTACAAAGGTAGGGTTATATTTCAATGGTACAATCTTACACCTGTATTTCAATGCTACAATGGTAGGGTTGTATTTCAATTGTACAATGGTATTCTTGTATTTCAATGGTAGGGTTGTATTTCAATGGTACATTGGTACACCTGTATTTCAATGCTACAATAGTAGGGTTGTATTTCAATTGTACAATCTTACACCTGTATTTCAATGCTACAATGGTAGGGTTGTATTTCAATTGTACAATGGTACTCCTGGATTTCAATAATACAATGGTAGGGTTGTATTTCAATGGTACAATGGTACTCCTGGATTTCAATAATACAATGGTAGGACTGTATTTCAATGGTACAATGGGAGGGTTGTATTTCAATGGTACAATGGGAGGGTTGTATTTCAATGGTACAATGGTATGGCTGTATTTCAATTGTACAAAGGTAGGGTTATATTTCAATGGTAGAATCTTACACCTGTATTTCAATGCTACAATGGTAGGGTTGTATTTCAATGGTACAATGGGAGGGTTGTATTTCAATGGTACAATGGTAGGGTTGTATTTCAATGGTACAATGGTAGAGCTGTATTTCAATGGTACAATGGTAGGGTTGTATTTCAATACTAAAATGGTAGGGTTGTATTTCAATGGTACAATGGTAGGGTTGTATTTCAATGGTACAATGGTAAGGTTGTATTTCAATGGTACAATGGTAAGGTTGTATTTCTGCAGTTTTTTCTCATTCTCTTCTGTGAACCACTGTGTGATTCTCATAGATATGTAAATTGCTCTTACACACATGGAGGGCAAGGAGGGTTTAAGATAGTTCTATCTAATACATGTCAATCTGGGACATAAAACATCCTGGATGTTCAACTACATAACTTTACCCAGTTACTAGCCATTATCTCTATACACAGTTACTATCCATTATATCTATACACAGTTACTATCTATTATCTCTATACATAGTTCTATCCATTATCTCTATACATAGTTCTATCCATTATCTCTATACACAGTTACTATCTATTATCTCTATACACAGTTCTATCCATTATCTCTATACACAGTTCTATCCATTATCTCTATACACAGTTACTATCCATTATCTCTATACATAGTTCTATGCATTGTCTCTATACACAGTTACTATCCATGATCTCTATACACAGTTACTATCCATGATCTCTATACATAGTTCTATCCATTATCTCTATACATAGTTCTATCCATTATCTCTATACATAGTACTATCCATTATCTCTATACATAGTTACTATCCATTATCTCTATACATAGTACTATCCATTATCTATATACATAGTTCTATCCATTATCTCTATACACAGTTACTATCTATTATCTCTATACACAGTTAATATCCATTATCTCTATACACAGTTACTATCCATTATCTCTATACACAGTTACTATCCATTATCTCTATACACAGTTACTATCCATTATCTCTATACACAGTTACTATCCATTTGTCAGGCTCTGGTTATAGGGAAGCCTTTGGCTCCTCTATTTAGCTATGATCAGAGCCTAACAGATCTAGAATAGTATTTCTATGTGGGGATGGTGTTGGTCCCCAATTAGAGGCAGCTGCTTTGCATTGTCTCTAATTGGGGGCCATATTTAAGTTCAAGGGTTTCACCTGTTGGATGTGGATCATTAATGTTGTCTCTTTGGGTTGAGTGCTGTGTAGCCGACCTTTTGTTACGTTCGTGACACCATTATAGATACACAGTTACTATCCATTATCAGTTCTCATTGTACTCAGCTCTGTGTGTAGCAGGTAACTAATTGGTTCCTTTCCAAATACCAACCTCACTGCTTATCAACTGTCAAACTCCTCTTTAATATTTAATAGGCTCTCCTTTCTTCGTTGTAGTTTCCTGGCGTATGAAATGCCCACTGCACGTTGATTAAGCCTTAATGCAATTACCAAGAAGTAGAGTAATTGTCTACTTTACATTTTTAGATAGGGTAGTATTTCTCTCCAGAGCACACAGCTCCCCAAAGGCCTGGGATTATTTTCAGTTTTGTTCTGGTCTTTTAACAGACTTTATCACACAGAGAGAAGTAAACACCCAGAAGCCTATGGGCTTTGATTGGACAGTCTTATCATCCTTCATTTTCTTCTCTCAGAAACACTCATTCTTTGAAGCATACAGTATTTATTTTTTTTATTCAAATTTACTTTAAATTATTGTCATTTACTGTCATTTACTTTCATGTCCAATTATACAAACAATGTTTTTTTTTCTTCATGAATGTGTCAGGAATTACATAAAACATTACCACGGTTCATTAATCAAATTATCAAAAAATCCTTGACTAAATTAGCTAAAAATGTATCCTTTTCCCAAGTTTTTTTGTAAATCTCTTCTTGTGAGCTGTGATTTGATGTCATGGTGTTGTTATGTAGAGAAGACTGATACGTATGTTATGCTATGACAGCTATGACAGCTCAGTCCAGGCAGGTGCTTCACACCTCATTCATTCTGGACTCTTTTGACTGTTTCATGTTAAAGAACGTTGTGCTGTTATTTTACTGAATTTGAGCCTTTTTATATTGCAAATGACATTGTATGTGCAGTGAACCTGAAGTAACATTGATGTATGTGCAGTGAACCTGAAGTGACATTGATGTATGTGCAGTGAACCTGAAGTAACATTGATGTATGTGCAGTGAACCTGAAGTAACATTGATGTATGTGCAGTGAACCTGAAGTGACATTGATGTATGTGCAGTGAACCTGAAGTGACATTGATTTATGTGCAGTGAACCTGAAGTGACATTGATGTATGTGCAGTGAACCTGAAGTGACATTGATGTATGTGCAGTGAACCTGAAGTGACATTGATGTATGTGCAGTGAACCTGAAGTGACATTGATGTATGTGCAGTGAACCTGAAGTGACATTGATGTATGACATCAAGACATTTAATAAATAGTTATAATTGTTTAATGAGGCTGTGATAAATGTCAGTCCTGAGACTATGGCTGCGTCCCAAAAGGTTCCTAGTCAAAAGTAGTACACTAAATAGGAGATGGGGTGGCATTTGAGATGCTGCCTATAAAAGAAAACCCACCTAACCCACTTCACTAGTAGTTTACCCTCCGTCATCTCAAACCCACCTAACCCACTTCACTAGTAGTTTACCCTCCGTCATCTCAAACCCACCTAACCCACTTCACTAGTAGTTGACCCTCCGTCATCTCAAACCCACCTAACCCACTTCACTAGTGGTTGACCCTCCGTCATCTCAAACCCACCTAACCCACTTCACTAGTGGTTGACCCTCCGTCATCTCAAACCCACCTAACCCACTTCACTAGTGGTTGACCCTCCGTCATCTCAAACCCACCTAACCCACTTCACTAGTAGTTTACCCTCCGTCATCTCAAACCCACCTAACCCACTTCACTAGTAGTTTACCCTCCGTCATCTCAAACCCACCTAACCCACTTCACTAGTAGTTGACCCTCCGTCATCTCAAACCCACCTAACCCACTTCACTAGTAGTTTACCCTCCGTCATCTCAAACCCACCTAACCCACTTCACTAGTGGTTGACCCTCCGTCATCTCAAACCCACCTAACCCACTTCACTAGTGGTTGACCCTCCGTCATCTCAAACCCACCTAACCCACTTCACTAGTAGTTTACCCTCCGTCATCTCAAACCCACCTAACCCACTTCACTAGTAGTTTACCCTCCGTCATCTCAAACCCACCTAACCCACTTCACTAGTAGTTTACCCTCCGTCATCTCAAACCCACCTAACCCACTTCACTACTAGTTTACCCTCCGTCATCTCAAACCCACCTAACCCACTTCACTAGTAGTTTACCCTCCGTCATCTCAAACCCACCTAACCCACTTCACTAGTAGTTTACCCTCCGTCATCTCAAACCTACCTAACCCACTTCACTAGTAGTTTACCCTCCGTCATCTCAAACCCACCTAACCCACTTCACTAGTGGTTGACCCTCCGTCATCTCAAACTCACCTAACCCACTTCACTAGTAGTTGACCCTCCGTCATCTCAAACCCACCTAACCCACTTCACTAGTGGTTGACCCTCCGTCATCTCAAACCCACCTAACCCACTTCACTAGTGGTTGACCCTCCGTCATCTCAAACCCACCTAACCCACTTCACTAGTGGTTGACCCTCCGTCATCTCAAACCCACCTAACCCACTTCACTAGTGGTTGACCCTCCGTCATCTCAAACCCACCTAACCCACTTCACTAGTAGTTTACCCTCCGTCATCTCAAACCCACCTAACCCACTTCACTAGTGATTGACCCTCCGTCATCTCAAACCCACCTAACCCACTTCACTAGTGGTTGACCCTCCGTCATCTCAAACCCACCTAACCCACTTCACTAGTAGTTTACCCTCCATCATCTCAAACCCACCTAACCCACTTCACTAGTGGTTTACCCTCCGTCATCTCAAACCCACCTAACCCACTTCACTAGTGGTTGACCCTCCGTCATCTCAAACCCACCTAACCCACTTCACTACTAGTTTACCCTCCGTCATCTCAAACCCACCTAACCCACTTCACTAGTGGTTGACCCTCCGTCATCTCAAACCCACCTAACCCACTTCACTACTAGTTTACCCTCCGTCATCTCAAACCCACCTAACCCACTTCACTAGTGGTTGACCCTCCGTCATCTCAAACCCACCTAACCCACTTCACTAGTGGTTTACCCTCCGTCATCTCAAACCCACCTAACCCACTTCACTAGTAGTTTACCCTCCGTCATCTCAAACCCACCTAACCCACTTCACTAGTGGTTGACCCTCCGTCATCTCAAACCCACCTAACTCACTTCACTAGTAGTTTACCCTCCGTCATCTCAAACCCACCTAACCCACTTCACTAGTGGTTGACCCTCCGTCATCTCAAACCCACCTAACCCACTTCACTAGTGGTTTACCCTCCGTCATCTCAAACCCACCTAACCCACTTCACTAGTGGTTGACCCTCCGTCATCTCAAACCTACCTAACCCACTTCACTAGTAGTTTACCCTCCGTCATCTCAAACCCACCTAACCCACTTCACTACTAGTTTACCCTCCGTCATCTCAAACCCACCTAACCCACTTCACTAGTAGTTTACCCTCCGTCATCTCAAACCCACCTAACCCACTTCACTAGTAGTTTACCCTCCGTCATCTCAAACCCACCTAACCCACTTCACTAGTAGTTTACCCTCCGTCATCTCAAACCCACCTAACCCACTTCACTAGTAGTTTACCCTCCGTCATCTCAAACCCACCTAACCCACTTCACTAGTAGTTTACCCTCCGTCATCTCAAACCCACCTAACCCACTTCACTAGTAGTTTACCCTCCGTCATCTCAAACCTACCTAACCCACTTCACTAGTAGTTTACCCTCCGTCATCTCAAACCCACCTAACCCACTTCACTAGTGGTTGACCCTCCGTCATCTCAAACTCACCTAACCCACTTCACTAGTAGTTGACCCTCCGTCATCTCAAACCCACCTAACCCACTTCACTAGTGGTTGACCCTCCGTCATCTCAAACCCACCTAACCCACTTCACTAGTGGTTGACCCTCCGTCATCTCAAACCCACCTAACCCACTTCACTAGTGGTTGACCCTCCGTCATCTCAAACCCACCTAACCCACTTCACTAGTGGTTGACCCTCCGTCATCTCAAACCCACCTAACCCACTTCACTAGTAGTTTACCCTCCGTCATCTCAAACCCACCTAACCCACTTCACTAGTGATTGACCCTCCGTCATCTCAAACCCACCTAACCCACTTCACTAGTGGTTGACCCTCCGTCATCTCAAACCCACCTAACCCACTTCACTAGTAGTTTACCCTCCATCATCTCAAACCCACCTAACCCACTTCACTAGTGGTTTACCCTCCGTCATCTCAAACCCACCTAACCCACTTCACTAGTGGTTGACCCTCCGTCATCTCAAACCCACCTAACCCACTTCACTACTAGTTTACCCTCCGTCATCTCAAACCCACCTAACCCACTTCACTAGTGGTTGACCCTCCGTCATCTCAAACCCACCTAACCCACTTCACTACTAGTTTACCCTCCGTCATCTCAAACCCACCTAACCCACTTCACTAGTGGTTGACCCTCCGTCATCTCAAACCCACCTAACCCACTTCACTAGTGGTTTACCCTCCGTCATCTCAAACCCACCTAACCCACTTCACTAGTAGTTTACCCTCCGTCATCTCAAACCCACCTAACCCACTTCACTAGTGGTTGACCCTCCGTCATCTCAAACCCACCTAACTCACTTCACTAGTAGTTTACCCTCCGTCATCTCAAACCCACCTAACCCACTTCACTAGTGGTTGAACCTCCGTCATCTCAAACCCACCTAACCCACTTCACTAGTGGTTTACCCTCCGTCATCTCAAACCCACCTAACCCACTTCACTAGTGGTTGACCCTCCGTCATCTCAAACCTACCTAACCCACTTCACTAGTAGTTTACCCTCCGTCATCTCAAACCCACCTAACCCACTTCACTACTAGTTTACCCTCCGTCATCTCAAACCCACCTAACCCACTTCACTAGTAGTTTACCCTCCGTCATCTCAAACCCACCTAACCCACTTCACTACTAGTTTACCCTCCGTCATCTCAAACCCACCTAACCCACTTCACTAGTAGTTTACCCTCCGTCATCTCAAACCCACCTAACCCACTTCACTAGTAGTTTACCCTCCGTCATCTCAAACCCACCTAACCCACTTCACTAGTAGTTTACCCTCCGTCATCTCAAACCCACCTAACCCACTTCACTAGTAGTTTACCCTCCATCATCTCAAACCCACCTAACCCACTTCACTAGTGATTGACCCTCCGTCATCTCAAACCCACCTAACCCACTTCACTAGTGGTTGACCCTCCGTCATCTCAAACTCACCTAACCCACTTCACTAGTAGTTTACCCTCCGTCATCTCAAACCCACCTAACCCACTTCACTAGTAGTTTACCCTCCGTCATCTCAAACCCACCTAACCCACTTCACTAGTGGTTGACCCTCCGTCATCTCAAACCCACCTAACCCACTTCACTAGTGGTTGACCCTCCGTCATCTCAAACCCACCTAACCCACTTCACTACTAGTTTACTCTCCGTCATCTCAAACCCACCTAACCCACTTCACTACTAGTTTACCCTCCGTCATCTCAAACCCACCTAACCCACTTCACTAGTGGTTGACCCTCCGTCATCTCAAACCCACCTAACCCACTTCACTACTAGTTTACCCTCCGTCATCTCAAACCCACCTAACCCACTTCACTAGTAGTTTACCCTCCGTCATCTCAAACCCACCTAACCCACTTCACTAGTAGTTTACCCTCCGTCATCTCAAACCCACCTAACCCACTTCACTAGTAGTTTACCCTCCGTCATCTCAAACCCACCTAACCCACTTCACTAGTCGTTGACCCTCCGTCATCTCAAACCCACCTAACCCACTTCACTAGTAGTTTACCCTCCGTCATCTCAAACCCACCTAACCCACTTCACTAGTGGTTGACCCTCCGTCATCTCAAACCCACCTAACCCACTTCACTAGTAGTTTACCCTCCGTCATCTCAAACCCACCTAACCCACTTCACTAGTAGTTTAACCTCCGTCATCTCAAACCCACCTAACCCACTTCACTAGTAGTTTACCCTCCGTCATCTCAAACCCACCTAACCCACATCACTAGTAGTTGACCCTCCGTCATCTCAAACCCACCTAACCCACTTCACTAGTAGTTTACCCTCAGTCATCTCAAACCCACCTAACCCACTTCACTAGTAGTTTACCCTCCGTCATCTCAAACCCACCTGACCCACTTCACTACTAGTTTACCCTCCATCATCTCAAACCCACCTAACCCACTTCACTAGTGGTTGACCCTCCGTCATCTCAAACCCACCTAACCCACTTCACTACTAGTTTACCCTCCGTCATCTCAAACCCACCTAACCCACTTCACTAGTGGTTGACCCTCCGTCATCTCAAACCCACCTAACCCACTTCACTACTAGTTTACCCTCCGTCATCTCAAACCCACCTAACCCACTTCACTAGTGGTTGACCCTCCGTCATCTCAAACCCACCTAACCCACTTCACTACTAGTTTACCCTCCGTCATCTCAAACCCACCTAACCCACTTCACTAGTGATTGACCCTCCGTCATCTCAAACCCACCTAACCCACTTCACTAGTGGTTTACCCTCCGTCATCTCAAACCCACCTAACCCACTTCACTAGTAGTTTACCCTCCGTCATCTCAAACCCACCTAACCCACTTCACTAGTGGTTGACCCTCCGTCATCTCAAACCCACCTAACCCACTTCACTAGTGGTTTACCCTCCGTCATCTCAAACCCACCTAACCCACTTCACTAGTAGTTTACCCTCCGTCATCTCAAACCCACCTAACCCACTTCACTAGTGGTTGACCCTCCGTCATCTCAAACCCACCTAACCCACTTCACTAGTAGTTTACCCTCCGTCATCTCAAACCCACCTAACCCACTTCACTAGTGGTTGACCCTCCGTCATCTCAAACCCACCTAACCCACTTCACTAGTGGTTTACCCTCCGTCATCTCAAACCCACCTAACCCACTTCACTAGTGGTTGACCCTCCGTCATCTCAAACCTACCTAACCCACTTCACTAGTAGTTTACCCTCCGTCATCTCAAACCCACCTAACCCACTTCACTACTAGTTTACCCTCCGTCATCTCAAACCCACCTAACCCACTTCACTAGTAGTTTACCCTCCGTCATCTCAAACCCACCTAACCCACTTCACTACTAGTTTACCCTCCGTCATCTCAAACCCACCTAACCCACTTCACTAGTAGTTTACCCTCCGTCATCTCAAACCCACCTAACCCACTTCACTAGTAGTTTACCCTCCGTCATCTCAAACCCACCTAACCCACTTCACTAGTAGTTTACCCTCCGTCATCTCAAACCTACCTAACCCACTTCACTAGTAGTTTACCCTCCGTCATCTCAAACCCACCTAACCCACTTCACTAGTAGTTTACCCTCCGTCATCTCAAACCCACCTAACCCACTTCACTAGTAGTTTACCCTCCGTCATCTCAAACCCACCTAACCCACTTCACTACTAGTTTACCCTCCGTCATCTCAAACCCACCTAACCCACTTCACTAGTAGTTTACCCTCCGTCATCTCAAACCCACCTAACCCACTTCACTAGTAGTTTACCCTCCGTCATCTCAAACCCACCTAACCCACTTCACTAGTAGTTTACCCTCCGTCATCTCAAACCTACCTAACCCACTTCACTAGTAGTTTACCCTCCGTCATCTCAAACCCACCTAACCCACTTCACTAGTAGTTTACCCTCCGTCATCTCAAACCCACCTAACCCACTTCACTACTAGTTTACCCTCCGTCATCTCAAACCCACCTAACCCACTTCACTACTAGTTTACCCTCCGTCATCTCAAACCCACCTAACCCACTTCACTACTAGTTTACCCTCCGTCATCTCAAACCCACCTAACCCACTTCACTAGTGGTTTACCCTCCGTCATCTCAAACCCACCTAACCCACTTCACTAGTAGTTTACCCTCCGTCATCTCAAACCCACCTAACCCACTTCACTAGTAGTTTACCCTCCGTCATCTCAAACCCACCTAACCCACTTCACTAGTAGTTTACCCCATAATGACAAAGTGAAAACATGTTTTTATAACTCTTTGCAAATTAATTGAAAGCGGAATACAGAAATATTTAATTTACATTCACACCCCTGAGTCAATACCTGTTAGAATTACCTTTGGCAGTGATTACAGCTGTGTCTTATTGGGAAGGATCTGGATCTAATAGTTTTACACACCTGGATTATACAATATTTGCACATTATTCTTTGATCAATTCTTCAAGCTCTGTTAAGTTAGTTGTTGACCATTGCTAGACAGCCATTTTCAGGTCATGCCATAGATGTCCAAGCCAATTTAACTCAAAATGGTAACTCGGCCACTCAGGAACATGCAATGTCATCTTGGTAAACAACTCCAGTGCAAATTTGGCCTTGCGTTTTAGCTTATTGTCCTGCTGAAAGGTGAATTTGTCTGCAGTCTGAACCAGGTTTTCCTCTAGGAATGACAAGCATACCCATAACATGATGCAGCCTCCACCATACCCATAACATGATGCAGCCTCCACCATACCCATAACATGATGCAGCCTCCACCATACCCATAACATGATGCAGCCACCACCATACCCATAACATGATGCAGCCACCACCATACCCATAACATGATGCAGCCTCCACCATACCCATAACATGATGCAGCCTCCACCATACCCATAACATGATGCAGCCTCCACCATACCCATAACATGATGCAGCCTCCACCATACCCATAACATGATGCAGCCTCCACCATACCCATAACATGATGCAGCCTCCACCATACCCATAACATGATGCAGCCTCCACCATACCCATAACATGATGCAGCCTCCACCATACCCATAACATGATGCAGCCTCCACCATACCCATAACATGATGCAGCCACCACCATACCCATAACATGATGCAGCCTCCACCATACCCATAACATGATGCAGCCTCCACCATACCCATAACATGATGCAGCCTCCACCATACCCATAACATGATGCAGCCTCCACCATACCCATAACATGATGCAGCCTCCACCATACCCATAACATGATGCAGCCACCACCATACCCATAACATGATGCAGCCACCACCATACCCATAACATGATGCATCCTCCACCATACCCATAACATGATGCAGCCTCCACCATACCCATAACATGATGCAGCCTCCACCATACCCATAACATGATGCAGCCACCACCATACCCATAACATGATGCAGCCTCCACCATACCCATAACATGATGCAGCCACCACCATACCCATAACATGATGCAGCCACCACCATACCCATAACATGATGCAGCCACCACCATACCCATAACATGATGCATCCTCCACCATACCATAACATGATGCAGCCTCCTCCATACCCATAACATGATGCAGCCACCACCATACCCATAACATGATGTATTCAGGATTCAGCTTTACCACATTTGTTTTGCAGTATTACTTTAGTGTCTTGTTGCAAACAGGAAGCATGTTTTGGAATATCTTTATTCTATACAGGCTTCCTTCTTTTCACTCTGTCATTTAGGTTAGTATTGTGGAGTAACTACAATGTTGTTGATCCATCCTCAGTTTTCTCCTGTCACAGCCATTAAACTCTGTAACTGTTTTAAAGTCACCATTGGCTTCATGGTGAAATCCCTGAGCGGTTTCCTTCCTCTCTGGCAACTGAGTTAGGAAGGACGCCTGTATCTTAGTGACTGGGTGTATTGATACACCATCCAAACTGAGTTAGGAAGGACGCCTGTATCTTAGTTACTGGGTGTATTAATACACCATCCAAACTGAGTTAGGAAGGACGCCTGTATCTTAGTGACTGGGTGTATTGATACACCATCCAAACTGAGTTAGGAAGGACGCCTGTATCTTAGTGACTGGGTGTATTGATACACCATCCAAACTGAGTTAGGAAGGACGCCTGTATCTTAGTGACTGGGTGTATTGATACACCATCCAAACTGAGTTAGGAAGGACGCCTGTATCTTTGTAGTGACTGGGTGTATTGATACACCATCCAAACTGAGTTAGGAAGGACGCCTGTATCTTAGTGACTGGGTGTATTGATACACCATCCAAACTGAGTTAGGAAGGACGCCTGTATCTTTGTAGTGACTGGGTGTATTGATGCACCATCCAAACTGAGTTAGGAAGGACGCCTGTATCTTAGTGACTGGGTGTATTGATACACCATCCAAACTTAGTTAGGAAGGACGCCTGTATCTTTGTAGTGACTGGGTGTATTGATACACCATCCAAAGTGTAATTAATAACTTCACCATGCTCAAAGGGATATTCAATGTCTCCTGGAGCCTTTCTTTGTGAGGCATTGGAAAACCTCCCTGGTCTTTGTGGTTGAATCTGTGTTTGAAATTCACTGCTCGACTGAGGGACCTTACAGATAATTGTATGTGTGTGGAACAGAGATGTTAAACACTTATTGCATACAGAGTTAGTCCATGCAACTTATTATGTGACTTGTTAAACACGTTTAATCCTGAACTTATTTAGGCTTCACATTACAAAGGGGTTGAATACATATTGACTCTAGACATTTCAGCTTTTCATTTTTTATTAATTTGTAAAAATAAAACAATTCCACTTTGGCATTATGGGATATTGTGTATAGTTCAGTGACACATCTCAATTTAAAATCAGGGCTGTAACAACAAAATGTGGAAAAAGTCAAGATGCGTGAATACTTTCTGAAGGCAGTGTATTACCCTTGACATTATGGTGTATTGTGTGTCGGTCACATACACAACATCTACATTTAAACCATTATGAATTCAGGCTGTAACACAACATGTGAAAAAAGTAAAGAGGTGTTTTACAGTAGTTGTTTAAAAATCATTGAATAGGCTAGACATGTTTCCCTGCTATGGTATCTAATTCACAGTGGGGATAGCTGCTATTATACAGTATCTAATTCACAGTGGGGATAGCTGCTATTATACAGTATCTAATTCACAGTGGGGATAGCTGCTATTATACAGTATCTAATTCACAGTGGGGATAGCTGCTATTATACAGTATCTAATTCACAGTGGGGATAGCTGCTATTATACAGTATCTAATTCACAGTGGGGATAGCTGCTATTATACAGTATCTAATTCACAGTGGGGATAGCTGCTATTATACAGTATCTAATTCACAGTGGGGATAGCTGCTATTATACAGTATCTAAACATGTTATAAGCTTCAAGCTCTAGAAGCTTTTATTTGCTGCACATTATCAGGTGAATATGCCATTTAAATGTAACTCAGTTGGTATTCCCTCCTTCCATGTGTTGCAGACTTTGCTGTAGCAGTAAGGCCAGTGTCGTACGCAGCAGTGTTGAGAATGAAACAAGACATCTCGTCGTCGCTGCTCAGTTCATGGCCCCGGCCTCGACACAGACATGACCACGGCAGAGGGCTGGTGACTCCTGACTGGCCGGCATCCTTCTCCAACCATCACCTGTCTTCCCTCAGTCTGCTCAGCTCTCAGGAGGAATACCGGAGCCAAGGTCAGTCAATCAGTCCTGGCTCTACTTCCCAGCCAATGTCCAGCCAAGTGTGATATAGGACTGACTGCAAGAGTGCCTATTCAGATCCACCAACATCTATAGGTTCAAATAGTAAAAAAAAAGCTTGAGCTGTGCTTTATTGAGCTTGCCTGGCACTATGGAACAAAGTATTTTAGTTATTTAAAATACTTGAAAAATAGTGCCACCAGCCGGCTTAGATCAGGAAGGATCGCCCTGGCAACCAGATTAGAGGCTCAATGATGGACAGGACTCAAGTTTAACCCTTTATTGCAGGTTTCCCAACTGGCGGCCGGTGGGCCAGGGTGGATATTATTTGGTTCCCCGAGTTTTGAGCAATATATATATATATATACTTTTTTTGTGTGTGGAATTTTCATTGTTGGACGTAAGACTACTAGAGAGATGTGATCATAATTGTCACGGTCATAGATAAAGGTCAACCAACACGCAGTTATAGTTCGACATCATTTATTAACGGCGAACTTGAATACAAAAACAACAAAAGAGCACGAACGTAACGGCAGGTCGGCACACAGGCACCAAACGCTACAAACCATAATCCACAACGCAGGTGGAAACAGTTACAACATAAATAGTTTCCCCAGTTAGAGACAACGGTAAACAGCTGCCTCTAACTGATGACCAACACAAAACACCATAGACTCACATAGAAAACCCCTGTCAGGCTCTGACCATCACATAGAGAGAAGACTCACATAGAAAACCCCTGTCAGGCTCTGACCATCACATAGAGATAAGACTCACATAGAAAACCCCTGTCAGGCTCTGACCATCACATAGAGATAAGACTCACATAGAAAACCCCTGTCAGGCTCTGACCATCACATAGAGATAAGACTCGCATAGAAAACCCCTGTCAGGCTCTGACCATCACATAGAGATAAGACTCACATAGAAAACCCCTGTCAGGCTCTGACCATCACATAGAGATAAGACTCACATAGAAAACCCCTGTCAGGCTCTGACCATCACATAGAGATAAGACTCACATAGAAAACCCCTGTCAGGCTCTGACCATCACATAGAGATAAGACTCACATAGAAAACCCCTGTCAGGCTCTGACCATCACATAGAGAGAAGACTCACATAGAAAACCCCTGTTAGGCTCTGACCATCACATAGAGATAAGACACATAGAAAACCCCTGTCAGGCTCTGACCATCACATAGAGAGAAGCCAGAGGCCTCCCTATGGCCAGAGCCTGACAGTAATGTAAGCAAGGTTTGAAATGATTGTATTAGTCATAGACATTATATCTGTTTGGGCTTGTTGTGGTCAATTTGCAGTCTTATTTGTAATTATGTTCCAGCACCACGAACATCCGCTCAAGAAAAAATAGTCCTGAATCTAGTTGATGATCCCTGCTTCATTGCCTCAGACACACACAGCTTTATAGTGTAGTTGACTGCAACAGTGTTATGAGAAATAAGTAGAAACAGGAAAGATATGAATTAGCAGAGCTACTGCTAAGGCTTAATGTAATGCATTAGTAGTGATGTAGTAGAGCATACAGTAGCCTAGCCTGGAACTAGCATAGTAGCAATAGCACAAGAGCATATCATAGCATATACCATAGCAACACAGCAGTAATAGAAGGTAATAACATAAATGTATTAGCATTAGCATACGAAAGCAGGTAATAGCATAGCTTAGCATAAAAGCGACTATAGCATGTAATGACAATATCATAGAGCTGTAGTGAGGGATAAAATAGATGATAAATGCTATCTATAGCAACTGATGTAGAATATGGCAGTTCAATGTTAGCATTAGCAAGTAAGAGTAGTAAACAGCATATAAAATGTCTTAACGTGCTCTGATAATAACTATAACCCAGCAATAATGGCAGCAATAACAGTTAAATAGCAATTAACTGATAGACAAGGGCATATAAGAGAACTAAATGCTAATAGCAGCAGTATGAACAAGCACATAACACACTCTCTACAATGGGGGAATCCAGCAAGCATGCTAACCATGTAGAAATGCGCCAGAAGTGACCGGCTTACCAGAAACCAGTAGGGATTTAGTGGAGGCTGGTGACTTGAACAATTGAGGAGGATGGGAGACCCACGGTATAGGCGCGGAACGCACAGAGACGACAAAGTGTATTTCAAAAATCGTCAAAGACAAATTATTTTAACCTAAAGCATTTAATAAAGACATTTATAGTACAATATTATGGGGAATGGGAATGAGAGGGCTACTTCCAGTGTTGGGAAGGGATCACAGCAGTGGTTGAATGAGAGGGCTACTTCCAGTGTTGGGAAGGGATCACAGCAGTGATTGAATGAGAGGGCTAATTCCAGTGTTGGGAAGGGATCACAGCAGTGATTGAATGAGAGGGCTAATTCCAGTGTTGGGAAGGGATCACAGCAGTGATTGAATGAGAGGGCTAATTCCAGTGTTGGGAAGGGATCACAGCAGTGATTGAATGAGAGGGCTAATTCCAGTGTTGGGAAGGGATCACAGCAGTGATTGAATGAGAGGGCTACTTCCAGTGTTGGGAAGGGATCACAGCAGTGATTGAATGAGAGGGCTACTTCCAGTGTTGGGAAGGGATCACAGCAGTGGTTGAATGAGAGGGCTACTTCCAGTGTTGGGAAGGGATCACAGCAGTGGTTGAATGAGAGGGCTACTTCCAGTGTTGGGAAGGGATCACAGCAGTGATTGAATGAGAGGGCTACTTCCAGTGTTGGGAAGGGATCACAGCAGTGATTGAATGAGAGGGCTACTTCCAGTGTTGGGAAGGGATCACAGCAGTGGTTGAATGAGAGGGCTACTTCCAGTGTTGGGAAGGGATCACTGCAGTGGTTGAATGAGAGGGCTACTTCCAGTGTTGGGAAGGGATCACAGCAGTGATTGAATGAGAGGGCTACTTCCAGTGTTGGGAAGGGATCACAGCAGTGATTGAATGAGAGGGCTACTTCCAGTGTTGGGAAGGGATCACAGCAGTGGTTGAATGAGAGGGCTACTTCCAGTGTTGGGAAGGGATCACAGCAGTGGTTGAATGAGAGGGCTACTTCCAGTGTTGGGAAGGGATCACAGCAGTGATTGAATGAGAGGGCTACTTCCAGTGTTGGGAAGGGATCACAGCAGTGTTTGAATGAGAGGGCTACTTCCAGTGTTGGGAAGGGATCACAGCAGTGGTTGAATGAGAGGGCTACTTCCAGTGTTGGGAAGGGAACACTGCAGTGGTTGAATGAGAGGGCTAATTCCAGTGTTGGGAAGGGATCACAGCAGTGATTGAATGAGAGGGCTAATTCCAGTGTTGGGAAGGGATCACAGCAGTGGTTGAATGAGAGGGCTACTTCCAGTGTTGGGAAGGGATCACTGCAGTGATTGAATGAGAGGGCTACTTCCAGTGTTGGGAAGGGATCACAGCAGTGATTGAATGAGAGGGCTACTTCCAGTGTTGGGAAGGGATCACAGCAGTGATTGAATGAGAGGGCTACTTCCAGTGTTGGGAAGGGATCACAGCAGTGGTTGAATGAGAGGGCTAATTCCAGTGTTGGGAAGGGATCACAGCAGTGATTGAATGAGAGGGCTAATTCCAGTGTTGGGAAGGGATCACTGCAGTGATTGAATGAGAGGGCTAATTCCAGTGTTGGGAAGGGATCACTGCAGTGATTGAATGAGAGGGCTAATTCCAGTGTTGGGAAGGGATCACAGCAGTGGTTGAATGAGAGGGCTAATTCCAGTGTTGGGAAGGGATCACTGCAGTGATTGAATGAGAGGGCTACTTCCAGTGTTGGGAAGGGATCACAGCAGTGATTGAATGAGAGGGCTACTTCCAGTGTTGGGAAGGGATCACAGCAGTGGTTGAATGAGAGGGCTACTTCCAGTGTTGGGAAGGGATCACAGCAGTGATTGAATGAGAGGGCTACTTCCAGTGTTGGGAAGGGATCACTGCAGTCATTGAATGAGAGGGCTACTTCCAGTGTTGGGAAGGGATCACTGCAGTGGTTGAATGAGAGGGCTACTTCCAGTGTTGGGAAGGGATCACAGCAGTGGTTGAATGAGAGGGCTAATTCCAGTGTTGGGAAGGGATCACAGCAGTGATTGAATGAGAGGGCTAATTCCAGTGTTGGGAAGGGATCACAGCAGTGATTGAATGAGAGGGCTAATTCCAGTGTTGGGAAGGGATCACAGCAGTGATTGAATGAGAGGGCTAATTCCAGTGTTGGGAAGGGATCACAGCAGTGATTGAATGAGAGGGCTAATTCCAGTGTTGGGAAGGGATCACAGCAGTGATTGAATGAGAGGAGTACTTCCAGTGTTGGGAAGGGATCACAGCAGTGATTGAATGAGAGGGCTACTTCCAGTGTTGGGAAGGGATCACAGCAGTGGTTGAATGAGAGGGCTACTTCCAGTGTTGGGAAGGGATCACAGCAGTGGTTGAATGAGAGGGCTACTTCCAGTGTTGGGAAGGGATCACAGCAGTGATTGAATGAGAGGGCTACTTCCAGTGTTGGGAAGGGATCACAGCAGTGATTGAATGAGAGGGCTACTTCCAGTGTTGGGAAGGGATCACAGCAGTGGTTGAATGAGAGGGCTACTTCCAGTGTTGGGAAGGGATCACTGCAGTGGTTGAATGAGAGGGCTACTTCCAGTGTTGGGAAGGGATCACAGCAGTGATTGAATGAGAGGGCTACTTCCAGTGTTGGGAAGGGATCACAGCAGTGATTGAATGAGAGGGCTACTTCCAGTGTTGGGAAGGGATCACAGCAGTGGTTGAATGAGAGGGCTACTTCCAGTGTTGGGAAGGGATCACAGCAGTGGTTGAATGAGAGGGCTACTTCCAGTGTTGGGAAGGGATCACAGCAGTGATTGAATGAGAGGGCTACTTCCAGTGTTGGGAAGGGATCACAGCAGTGTTTGAATGAGAGGGCTACTTCCAGTGTTGGGAAGGGATCACAGCAGTGGTTGAATGAGAGGGCTACTTCCAGTGTTGGGAAGGGAACACTGCAGTGGTTGAATGAGAGGGCTAATTCCAGTGTTGGGAAGGGATCACAGCAGTGATTGAATGAGAGGGCTAATTCCAGTGTTGGGAAGGGATCACAGCAGTGGTTGAATGAGAGGGCTACTTCCAGTGTTGGGAAGGGATCACTGCAGTGATTGAATGAGAGGGCTACTTCCAGTGTTGGGAAGGGATCACAGCAGTGATTGAATGAGAGGGCTACTTCCAGTGTTGGGAAGGGATCACAGCAGTGATTGAATGAGAGGGCTACTTCCAGTGTTGGGAAGGGATCACAGCAGTGGTTGAATGAGAGGGCTAATTCCAGTGTTGGGAAGGGATCACAGCAGTGATTGAATGAGAGGGCTAATTCCAGTGTTGGGAAGGGATCACTGCAGTGATTGAATGAGAGGGCTAATTCCAGTGTTGGGAAGGGATCACTGCAGTGATTGAATGAGAGGGCTAATTCCAGTGTTGGGAAGGGATCACAGCAGTGGTTGAATGAGAGGGCTAATTCCAGTGTTGGGAAGGGATCACTGCAGTGATTGAATGAGAGGGCTACTTCCAGTGTTGGGAAGGGATCACAGCAGTGATTGAATGAGAGGGCTACTTCCAGTGTTGGGAAGGGATCACAGCAGTGGTTGAATGAGAGGGCTACTTCCAGTGTTGGGAAGGGATCACAGCAGTGATTGAATGAGAGGGCTACTTCCAGTGTTGGGAAGGGATCACTGCAGTCATTGAATGAGAGGGCTACTTCCAGTGTTGGGAAGGGATCACTGCAGTGGTTGAATGAGAGGGCTACTTCCAGTGTTGGGAAGGGATCACAGCAGTGGTTGAATGAGAGGGCTAATTCCAGTGTTGGGAAGGGATCACAGCAGTGATTGAATGAGAGGGCTACTTCCAGTGTTGGGAAGGGATCACAGCAGTGATTGAATGAGAGGGCTACTTCCAGTGTTGGGAAGGGATCACAGCAGTGGTTGAATGAGAGGGCTACTTCCAGTGTTGGGAAGGGATCACAGCAGTGATTGAATGAGAGGGCTACTTCCAGTGTTGGGAAGGGATCACTGCAGTGATTGAATGAGAGGGCTACTTCCAGTGTTGGGAAGGGATCACTGCAGTGGTTGAATGAGAGGGCTACTTCCAGTGTTGGGAAGGGATCACAGCAGTGGTTGAATGAGAGGGCTACTTCCAGTGTTGGGAAGGGATCACAGCAGTGATTGAATGAGAGGGCTACTTCCAGTGTTGGGAAGGGATCACTGCAGTGATTGAATGAGAGGGCTACTTCCAGTGTTGGGAAGGGATCACTGCAGTGGTTGAATGAGAGGGCTACTTCCAGTGTTGGGAAGGGATCACAGCAGTGGTTGAATGAGAGGGCTACTTCCAGTGTTGGGAAGGGATCACAGCAGTGGTTGAATGAGAGGGCTAATTCCAGTGTTGGGAAGGGATCACAGCAGTGGTTGAATGAGAGGGTTAATTCCAGTGTTGGGAAGGGATCACAGCAGTGGTTGAATGAGAGGGCTACTTCCAGTGTTGGGAAGGGATCACAGCAGTGGTTGAATGAGAGGGCTACTTCCAGTGTTGGGAAGGGATCACAGCAGTGGTTGAATGAGAGGGCTACTTCCAGTGTTGGGAAGGGATCACAGCAGTGGTTGAATGAGAGGGCTAATTCCAGTGTTGGGAAGGGATCACAGCAGTGATTGAATTAGAGGGCTACTTCCAGTGTTGGGAAGGGATCACAGCAGTGGTTGAATGAGAGGGCTACTTCCAGTGTTGGGAAGGGATCACAGCAGTGGTTGAATGAGAGGGCTACTTCCAGTGTTGGGAAGGGATCACAGCAGTGGTTGAATGAGAGGGCTACTTCCAGTGTTGGTAAGGGATCACAGCAGTGGTTGAATGAGAGGGCTACTTCCAGTGTTGGGAAGGGATCACAGCAGTGGTTGAATGAGAGGGCTACTTCCAGTGTTGGGAAGGGATCACAGCAGTGATTGAATGAGAGGGCTACTTCCAGTGTTGGGAAGGGATCACAGCAGTGGTTGAATGAGAGGGCTACTTCCAGTGTTGGGAAGGGATCACAGCAGTGGTTGAATGAGAGGGCTAATTCCAGTGTTGGGAAGGGATCACAGCAGTGATTGAATGAGAGGGCTACTTCCAGTGTTGGGAAGGGATCACAGCAGTGATTGAATGAGAGGGCTACTTCCAGTGTTGGGAAGGGATCACAGCAGTGGTTGAATGAGAGGGCTACTTCCAGTGTTGGGAAGGGATCACAGCAGTGATTGAATGAGAGGGCTACTTCCAGTGTTGGGAAGGGATCACTGCAGTGATTGAATGAGAGGGCTACTTCCAGTGTTGGGAAGGGATCACTGCAGTGGTTGAATGAGAGGGCTACTTCCAGTGTTGGGAAGGGATCACAGCAGTGGTTGAATGAGAGGGCTAATTCCAGTGTTGGGAAGGGATCACTGCAGTGATTGAATGAGAGGGCTACTTCCAGTGTTGGGAAGGGATCACAGCAGTGATTGAATGAGAGGGCTACTTCCAGTGTTGGGAAGGGATCACAGCAGTGGTTGAATGAGAGGGCTACTTCCAGTGTTGGGAAGGGATCACAGCAGTGATTGAATGAGAGGGCTACTTCCAGTGTTGGGAAGGGATCACTGCAGTGATTGAATGAGAGGGCTACTTCCAGTGTTGGGAAGGGATCACTGCAGTGGTTGAATGAGAGGGCTACTTCCAGTGTTGGGAAGGGATCACAGCAGTGGTTGAATGAGAGGGCTACTTCCAGTGTTGGGAAGGGATCACAGCAGTGATTGAATGAGAGGGCTACTTCCAGTGTTGGGAAGGGATCACTGCAGTGATTGAATGAGAGGGCTTCTTCCAGTGTTGGGAAGGGATCACTGCAGTGGTTGAATGAGAGGGCTACTTCCAGTGTTGGGAAGGGATCACAGCAGTGGTTGAATGAGAGGGCTACTTCCAGTGTTGGGAAGGGATCACAGCAGTGGTTGAATGAGAGGGCTACTTCCAGTGTTGGGAAGGGATCACAGCAGTGATTGAATGAGAGGGCTACTTCCAGTGTTGGGAAGGGATCACTGCAGTGATTGAATGAGAGGGCTACTTCCAGTGTTGGGAAGGGATCACAGCAGTGGTTGAATGAGAGGGCTACTTCCAGTGTTGGGAAGGGATCACAGCAGTGGTTGAATGAGAGGGCTACTTCCAGTGTTGGGAAGGGATCACAGCAGTGATTGAATGAGAGGGCTACTTCCAGTGTTGGGAAGGGATCACAGCAGTGGTTGAATGAGAGGGCTACTTCCAGTGTTGGGAAGGGATCACAGCAGTGGTTGAATGAGAGGGCTACTTCCAGTGTTGGGAAGGGAACACTGCAGTGGTTGAATGAGAGGGATAATTCCAGTGTTGGGAAGGGATCACAGCAGTGATTGAATGAGAGGGCTAATTCCAGTGTTGGGAAGGGATCACAGCAGTGGTTGAATGAGAGGGCTACTTCCAGTGTTGGGAAGGGATCACTGCAGTGATTGAATGAGAGGGCTACTTCCAGTGTTGGGAAGGGATCACAGCAGTGATTGAATGAGAGGGCTACTTCCAGTGTTGGGAAGGGATCACAGCAGTGATTGAATGAGAGGGCTACTTCCAGTGTTGGGAAGGGATCACAGCAGTGGTTGAATGAGAGGGCTAATTCCAGTGTTGGGAAGGGATCACTGCAGTGATTGAATGAGAGGGCTAATTCCAGTGTTGGGAAGGGATCACTGCAGTGATTGAATGAGAGGGCTACTTCCAGTGTTGGGAAGGGATCACTGCAGTGATTGAATGAGAGGGCTAATTCCAGTGTTGGGAAGGGATCACAGCAGTGGTTGAATGAGAGGGCTAATTCCAGTGTTGGGAAGGGATCACTGCAGTGATTGAATGAGAGGGCTACTTCCAGTGTTGGGAAGGGATCACAGCAGTGATTGAATGAGAGGGCTACTTCCAGTGTTGGGAAGGGATCACAGCAGTGGTTGAATGAGAGGGCTACTTCCAGTGTTGGGAAGGGATCACAGCAGTGATTGAATGAGAGGGCTACTTCCAGTGTTGGGAAGGGATCACTGCAGTCATTGAATGAGAGGGCTACTTCCAGTGTTGGGAAGGGATCACTGCAGTGGTTGAATGAGAGGGCTACTTCCAGTGTTGGGAAGGGATCACAGCAGTGGTTGAATGAGAGGGCTAATTCCAGTGTTGGGAAGGGATCACAGCAGTGATTGAATGAGAGGGCTACTTCCAGTGTTGGGAAGGGATCACAGCAGTGATTGAATGAGAGGGCTACTTCCAGTGTTGGGAAGGGATCACAGCAGTGGTTGAATGAGAGGGCTACTTCCAGTGTTGGGAAGGGATCACAGCAGTGATTGAATGAGAGGGCTACTTCCAGTGTTGGGAAGGGATCACTGCAGTGATTGAATGAGAGGGCTACTTCCAGTGTTGGGAAGGGATCACTGCAGTGGTTGAATGAGAGGGCTACTTCCAGTGTTGGGAAGGGATCACAGCAGTGGTTGAATGAGAGGGCTACTTCCAGTGTTGGGAAGGGATCACAGCAGTGATTGAATGAGAGGGCTACTTCCAGTGTTGGGAAGGGATCACTGCAGTGATTGAATGAGAGGGCTACTTCCAGTGTTGGGAAGGGATCACTGCAGTGGTTGAATGAGAGGGCTACTTCCAGTGTTGGGAAGGGATCACAGCAGTGGTTGAATGAGAGGGCTACTTCCAGTGTTGGGAAGGGATCACAGCAGTGGTTGAATGAGAGGGCTAATTCCAGTGTTGGGAAGGGATCACAGCAGTGGTTGAATGAGAGGGTTAATTCCAGTGTTGGGAAG
Organism: Thymallus thymallus; assembly: GCA_023634145.1. Lineage (NCBI taxonomy): Eukaryota > Metazoa > Chordata > Actinopteri > Salmoniformes > Salmonidae > Thymallus > Thymallus thymallus. The sequence goes on along the minus strand of CM042378.1, from coordinate 37,474,739 downwards.
GGATCACAGCAGTGGTTGAATGAGAGGGCTACTTCCAGTGTTGGGAAGGGATCACAGCAGTGGTTGAATGAGAGGGCTACTTCCAGTGTTGGGAAGGGATCACAGCAGTGGTTGAATGAGAGGGCTACTTCCAGTGTTGGGAAGGGATCACAGCAGTGGTTGAATGAGAGGGCTAATTCCAGTGTTGGGAAGGGATCACAGCAGTGATTGAATTAGAGGGCTACTTCCAGTGTTGGGAAGGGATCACAGCAGTGGTTGAATGAGAGGGCTACTTCCAGTGTTGGGAAGGGATCACAGCAGTGGTTGAATGAGAGGGCTACTTCCAGTGTTGGGAAGGGATCACAGCAGTGGTTGAATGAGAGGGCTACTTCCAGTGTTGGTAAGGGATCACAGCAGTGGTTGAATGAGAGGGCTACTTCCAGTGTTGGGAAGGGATCACAGCAGTGGTTGAATGAGAGGGCTACTTCCAGTGTTGGGAAGGGATCACAGCAGTGATTGAATGAGAGGGCTACTTCCAGTGTTGGGAAGGGATCACAGCAGTGGTTGAATGAGAGGGCTACTTCCAGTGTTGGGAAGGGATCACAGCAGTGGTTGAATGAGAGGGCTAATTCCAGTGTTGGGAAGGGATCACAGCAGTGATTGAATGAGAGGGCTACTTCCAGTGTTGGGAAGGGATCACAGCAGTGATTGAATGAGAGGGCTACTTCCAGTGTTGGGAAGGGATCACAGCAGTGGTTGAATGAGAGGGCTACTTCCAGTGTTGGGAAGGGATCACAGCAGTGATTGAATGAGAGGGCTACTTCCAGTGTTGGGAAGGGATCACTGCAGTGATTGAATGAGAGGGCTACTTCCAGTGTTGGGAAGGGATCACTGCAGTGGTTGAATGAGAGGGCTACTTCCAGTGTTGGGAAGGGATCACAGCAGTGGTTGAATGAGAGGGCTAATTCCAGTGTTGGGAAGGGATCACTGCAGTGATTGAATGAGAGGGCTACTTCCAGTGTTGGGAAGGGATCACAGCAGTGATTGAATGAGAGGGCTACTTCCAGTGTTGGGAAGGGATCACAGCAGTGGTTGAATGAGAGGGCTACTTCCAGTGTTGGGAAGGGATCACAGCAGTGATTGAATGAGAGGGCTACTTCCAGTGTTGGGAAGGGATCACTGCAGTGATTGAATGAGAGGGCTACTTCCAGTGTTGGGAAGGGATCACTGCAGTGGTTGAATGAGAGGGCTACTTCCAGTGTTGGGAAGGGATCACAGCAGTGATTGAATGAGAGGGCTACTTCCAGTGTTGGGAAGGGATCACTGCAGTGATTGAATGAGAGGGCTACTTCCAGTGTTGGGAAGGGATCACAGCAGTGGTTGAATGAGAGGGCTACTTCCAGTGTTGGGAAGGGATCACAGCAGTGGTTGAATGAGAGGGCTAATTCCAGTGTTGGGAAGGGATCACAGCAGTGGTTGAATGAGAGGGTTAATTCCAGTGTTGGGAAGGGATCACAGCAGTGGTTGAATGAGAGGGCTACTTCCAGTGTTGGGAAGGGATCACAGCAGTGGTTGAATGAGAGGGCTACTTCCAGTGTTGGGAAGGGATCACAGCAGTGGTTGAATGAGAGGGCTACTTCCAGTGTTGGGAAGGGATCACAGCAGTGGTTGAATGAGAGGGCTAATTCCAGTGTTGGGAAGGGATCACAGCAGTGATTGAATTAGAGGGCTACTTCCAGTGTTGGGAAGGGATCACAGCAGTGGTTGAATGAGAGGGCTACTTCCAGTGTTGGGAAGGGATCACAGCAGTGGTTGAATGAGAGGGCTACTTCCAGTGTTGGGAAGGGATCACAGCAGTGGTTGAATGAGAGGGCTACTTCCAGTGTTGGTAAGGGATCACAGCAGTGGTTGAATGAGAGGGCTACTTCCAGTGTTGGGAAGGGATCACAGCAGTGGTTGAATGAGAGGGCTACTTCCAGTGTTGGGAAGGGATCACAGCAGTGATTGAATGAGAGGGCTACTTCCAGTGTTGGGAAGGGATCACAGCAGTGGTTGAATGAGAGGGCTACTTCCAGTGTTGGGAAGGGATCACAGCAGTGGTTGAATGAGAGGGCTACTTCCAGTGTTGGGAAGGGATCACAGCAGTGATTGAATGAGAGGGCTACTTCCAGTGTTGGGAAGGGATCACTGCAGTGGTTGAATGAGAGGGCTACTTCCAGTGTTGGGAAGGGATCACAGCAGTGGTTGAATGAGAGGGCTACTTCCAGTGTTGGGAAGGGATCACAGCAGTGATTGAATGAGAGGGCTACTTCCAGTGTTGGGAAGGGATCACTGCAGTGATTGAATGAGAGGGCTACTTCCAGTGTTGGGAAGGGATCACTGCAGTGGTTGAATGAGAGGGCTACTTCCAGTGTTGGGAAGGGATCACAGCAGTGGTTGAATGAGAGGGCTACTTCCAGTGTTGGGAAGGGATCACAGCAGTGGTTGAATGAGAGGGCTACTTCCAGTGTTGGGATGGGATCACAGCAGTGATTGAATGAGGGTATGAGGCATGAGTTGAGGTGTTCAGAGGCTTGACCAGTGCAGGACAGGATATGACTGGGAAGACAAAAAACAATAACACAACACACAACACAATTAGACACGAGCTAAGAATGAGTTAGTCCAAGCAAGGAGTAACATCATTGATGTGTAATAATGTGATTGTGTTTGTGTATGTAATTGACATAATTGATAGGGGTTCTCACAGTGCTTGGAGAGGAAACATTCAATGTGCCAGTGGATGAGAAGGCACATGAGACGTGGCTTCAGTTCCTGTCAGGAGAGAGTTGACAATGGTAGTGGAGTGGAGCTGTCATCCCCTCTTAATCAGGGAACAGGAGGGGACTTAGATAGAAATACCTTCCATTACAGCTGCACCATTGTAGGTTTGAACAACAAGTTTCTATATGAAGTTAAACTCAGACATCTCAAGATTCACCAAGTCAAACGCAGACTGCGCATCTCGCCCACTTGACAAAGTAGCCCAAGAAACGTTCCTGAATAAAGCCTTGATCAACCACATACCTGATGATAACTGACAACTGCAAGCAGACTGGTGGCACCACAGGTCCCAGAGTGGTCCAAGCAGACTGGTGTCACCATAGGTCTCAGAGTGGTCCAAGCAGACTGGTGGCACCACAGGTCCCAGAGTGGTCCAAGCAGACTGCTGGCACCATATGTCCCAGAGTGGTCCAAGCAGACTGGTGGCACCATAGGTCCCAGAGTGGTGCAAGGAGACTGGTGGCACCATAGGTCCCAGAGTGGTGCAAAGAGACTGGTGGCGCCATAGGTCCCAGAGTGGTCCAAGCAGACTGGTGGCACCATAGATCCCAGAGTGGTCCAAGGAGACTGGTGGCACCATAGGTCCCAGAGTGGTCCAAGCAGAATGGTGGCACCATAGGTCCCAGAGTGGTCCAAGCAGAAGGGTGGCACCATAGGTCCCAGAGTGGTCCAAGCAGACTGGTGGCACCATAGGTCCCAGAGTGGGGGGGCAATTTTTACCCCCTGGGGCCTGGAGTTTTTCCTTATATGTTAACCTAACTAAGAGAACTCTGTACCCTATAAGGTATGACAGTGATTAATCAATTTTAAAAAGGTTTAATAAGGGCTATGATGGGACCAGTTTTTTCTAACCACGTCACATGGTTTTAAAAAAACTCCTGAAACAAACTCTTGGCCCCCCCGTCAAACTGCAGCAACCTTATACTTGTTCATATTAGTGTTAGTGTATCACTCTTGGCGCCGCCCTGCTGGTCGCCTGTTAAGCAGCTCCTGCTGTTTGTGCATTAATTGTTGTTTTAGTTTTTCATCTGTTTTTGTGAGTTTTTCTGCAACAGTTGAACTATAATAGTTCAGGATTATGGAGTGCTACTGTTTTAAGAAGGTTTTAACGATCCTTTTTATCAGAGGCACTTTTTATATTTCTCAGCGCCGAACGTTCACGCGAGTCCTCAAATATTTACCACCGAGCCCAGCTCCTGGATTTAGCACACGCAGCGCTATTGCACCCCAGGGAAAAGATATTCCGGACGAGTTGAAAAGGCGACGGCGTGGATGCAGGGCAGGTCGGAAGTGTAAGGCAAAGCTGAGTAAGTACAAGCCAGGTATACCGTCTATCATTATGGGCAACGTGAGATCACTAACATAACAAGATGGACGAGCTTGAGGGGCTGGTCCATGGACAAAGAGACTACCGGGAAGCTAGTCTACTGCTTTACTAGTCTACTGCTTTAATGAAGACATCCCCATAAAGAACGTAACTATTGGGAGTTTCCAGACCATCAGAGCGGACGGGGATAGCGTTTCTTCCGGTAAGAGTAAGGAAGGGGGGCTAGCTTTATTAGTTAACAACAGATGGTGTAATCCGAGACATTAAGGAACAGTTTGTAGCCCGGACATTGAGCTGTTAGCCGTTAGCCTGAGACCCTACTATTCGCCGAGGGAATTCACGGCGGCCATTGCTGTTATTGTTTACATCCCGCCTTCTGCGGACGCAGACACAGCATGTGACGTCATCCACTCTGTTATCGCGAGGTTACAGACAGCACATCCCAGCTCCTTCTTTGCCATTTCGGGGGATTTTAACCATGCATCTCTCTCTTCAACGCTGCCCACTTTCAAACAGTTTGTGAAGTTCTCAACAAGGAATATTTTTTTTTATTATTTTTTTTATTTCACCTTTATTTAACCAAGTCAGTTGAGAACAAGTTCTCATTTGCAACTGCGACCTGGCCAAGACAAAGCAAAGCAGTGCGACAAAAAAAACAAAAAAAAAACAACAACACAGAGTTACAGAGTTACACAGTAAACAAACAGTCAAAAACACAATAGAAGAAATCTATATACAGAGTGTAAATGTAGTGCAAAATGCAGTAAGGGTAGGAGGTAGGACAATAAATAGACCATAGTGGTGATATAAATTACAGATTAGCAATTAACACAGGAATGAAGAATGTGCAAATTATTATGTGCAAATAGAGATACTGGAGTGCAAGATTAGCAAAAAAATAAAACAATAAATATAATAATAAATAAAATAAAACTCTGGACTTGTTATATGCTAATGTGAAGGATGCATACAACTCCACTGCACTCCCTCCCCTCGGTAGATCGGATCACAACCTTGTCCACCTCACCCCACTCTACAGGCCTTTGGTCCAACAGCAGCCTGCGACCACTAGGACCATTAGGAGATTCCCCGGAGGCGAATGAGGCCCTACAGGACTGCTTTGAAACAACAGACTGGGATGTGCTCTGTGAGGCTCATGGGGAGGACATCGATGGTCTTACAGACTGCATAACGGACTATATACATTTTTGTGTAGACAACACTGTACTCACCAGGAAGGTACGCTGTTTTCCAAATATTAAACCCTGGGTCACCAGCGACCTGAAGGCCCTGCTGAATGAGAAGAAGAGGCCCTTCAAGGAGGGGGACAAGGACAAATTGAAATGCGTCCAGAGGGAGCTGAAGTTGCGGATTGCTGAGGGGAAGAGAGGGTATAAGGAGAAGATGGAGGACAAGCTGAGGCAGAGCCAGGTGAGAGAGGTGTGGAAGGGTATGAGAAATATCACTGGCTTCAAAAAGTCAAACAGTGGGCAGACGGAGGAGACCCAGGACAGAGCCAATGAGCGGAACCAATTTTTTAACAGGTTCGACACTGACCCTGTCCACCTCCCTTCCAGCTCCCCAGACCACACACCCTCACGGCTGTCCCACCCACACTTTGCTCACAACACCTCTGTTGAGACAATCAGCGACTCCCTCCCTCCCCCCCTCCCCCCCACCTCTGGACTGATCCTCAACACCTCTCTTCCCCCCACCGTGAAAATACAGCATTATCACCACCCCTGAGTTAAACCTGCGTGAAAATACAGCATTCTGCATTATCACCACCCCTGAGTTTAACCTGCGTGAGAACACAGCATTCTGCATTATCACCACCCCTGAGTTTAACCTGCGTGAGAACACAGCATTCTGCATTATCACCACCCCTGAGTTTAACCTGCGTGAGAACACAGCATTCTGCATTATCACCACCCCTGAGTTTAACCTGCGTGAGAACACAGCATTCTGCATTATCACCACCCCTGAGTTTAACCTGCGTGAGAACACAGCATTCTGCATTATCACCACCCCTGAGTTTAACCTGCGTGAAAATACAGCATTTAGCATTATCACCACCCCTGAGTTTAACCTGCGTGAGAACACAGCATTCTGCATTATCACCACCCCTGAGTTTAACCTGCGTGAGAACACAGCATTCTGCATTATCAACACCCCTGAGTTTAACCTGCGTGAGAACACAGCATTCTGCATTATCACCACCCCTGAGTTTAACCTGCGTGAGAACACAGCATTCTGCATTATCACCACCCCTGAGTTTAACCTGCGTGAGAACACAGCATTCTGCATTATCACCACCCCTGAGTTTAACCTGCGTGAGAACACAGCATTCTGCATTATCACCACCCCTGAGTTTAACCTGCGTGAAAACACAGCATTCTGCATTATCACCACCCCTGAGTTTAACCTGCGTGAGAACACATCATTATACATTATTTCCACCCCTGAGTTTAACCTGCGTGAAAACACAGCATTTGTCACGTTCGGGTGTGTATAGAGGTGTGTATAGAGGTGTGTGTATAGAGGTGTGTATAGAGGTGTGTATAGAGGTGTGTATAGAGGTGTGTATAGAGACCAAGGCTCAGTGCAGCGATAGTTCAACATCATCAACATCAGTATTAAACTAAACTTAGTATCGAACTATACAAAATAACAATGAATATAAAACACACTTATTTCAACACGGACATGCAGTATATCTTCTGTCCACTTACTTCAACACGGACATGCAGTATATCTTCTGTCAACTTACTTCAACACGGACATGCAGTATATCTTCTGTCAACTTATTTCAACACGGACATGCAGTATATCTTCTGTCAAATTCCATCTTCCTAACAAGTTATGTACCAGCTATCCAAACATTGATGTTACGAGGCATGATGCTAAACACATCTGAGGCTGAATGAGTATGATAATTCCATTAGTTCCATATATATATGTTATGATCACTCCCTCAGAGGGAATTGAATCAATATAAAGTGTGGTGAATCAATCTCTCTATTTCCAAGAGGCTAGATACAGAAAGCCCTTCAGTAGGAAGTTAATTGCAGTGATTCATATTGAGCTGATTCATATTGATCTGAATCATATTGACCTAATCAGCTCAATATGAATCACTGCAATTAACTTCCTACTGAAGGGCTTTCTGTATCTAGCCTCATAGTTATAGAGAGATTAATTCACCACACTTTATATTGATTCAATTCCCTCTGAGGGAGTGATAGAAACGAAGCAGGACAGGAGAGTTAGAGGAAGGTAAAGATTCAGATGATCTGTAATATTGAGAGACACCTGTAATAGTATCTCCCAAATGTCACTCTATTTCCTACATAGTACACTACTTTTGACCGGGACCCATCGGGGAAGGGGATGTTCTTTGTTCAGTTAGCGACACCACGTCCACCTCTGGTAATAGAATGATGTAGTGCTGTAAATAAAATGGTCTGATTTGTAGCTGGATGATGTAGTGCTGTAAATAAAATGGTCTGATTTAGCGCTGAATGATGTAGTGCTGTAAATAAAATGGTCTGATTTGTAGCTGTATGATGTAGTGCTGTAAATAAAATGGTCTGATTTGTAGCTGAATGATGTAGTGCTGTAAATAAAATGGTCTGATTTGTAGCTGAATGATGTAGTGCTGTAAATAAAATGGTCTGATTTGTAGCTGGATGATGTAGTGCTGTAAATAAAATGGTCTGATTTAGCGCTGGATGATGCAGTGCTGTAAATAAAATGGTCTGATTTGTAGCTGAATGATGTAGTGCTGTAAATAAAATGGTCTGATTTGTAGCTGAATGATGCAGTGCTGTAAATAAAATGGTCTGATTTGTAGCTGAATGATGTAGTGCTGTAAATAAAATGGTCTGATTTGTAGCTGAATGATGCAGTGCTGTAAATAAAATGGTCTGATTTGTAGCTGAATGATGTAGTGCTGTAAATAAAATGGTCTGATTTAGCGCTGAATGATGTAGTGCTGTAAATAAAATGGTCTGATTTAGCGCTGGATGATGTAGTGCTGGTGTAACTCCTTCTAAAATGGTCTGATTTGTAGCTGGATGATGTAGTGCTGTAAATAAAATGGTCTGATTTGTAGCTGAATGATGTAGTGCTGTAAATAAAATGGTCTGATTTGTAGCTGGATGATGTAGTGCTGGTGTAACTCCTTCTAAAATGGTCTGATTTGTAGCTGAATGATGTAGTGCTGTAAATAAAATGGTTTGATTTAGCGCTGAATGATGTAGTGCTGGTGTAACTCCTTCTAAAATGGTCTGATTTGTAGCTGAATGATGTAGTGCTGTAAATAAAATGGTTTGATTTAGCGCTGAATGATGTAGTGCTGGTGTAACTCCTTCTAAAATGGTCTGATTTGTAGCTGAATGATGTAGTGCTGTAAATAAAATGGTTTGATTTAGCGCTGAATGATGTAGTGCTGGTGTAACTCCTTCTAAAATGGTCTGATTTGTAGCTGTATGATGTAGTGCTTTAAATAAAATGGTCTGATTTAGCGCTGAATGATGTAGTGCTGGTGTAACTCCTTCTAAAATGGTTTGATTTAGCGCTGAATGATGTAGTGCTGGTGTAACTCCTTCTAAAATGGTCTGATTTGTAGCTGAATGATGCAGTGCTGGTGTAACTCCTTCTAAAATGGTCTGATTTGTAGCTGAATGATGCAGTGCTGGTGTAACTCCTTCTAAAAAAGGATGGGTTGTTTTCACACAAAGAGACCAAACTTTAGACATTTTATTTTGTTGTTTGTCTTGCTTTCCAGGAGGAAGAATCCCCACAGACGTTTGGGTGTCATCTTTCTGTCCCTCTTTTATCTAAACTCCTCATTATCTTCTACGTCATTCAGAGCGTGAAGAGTTTGGGCCGGTGTTCGTCCAGGAACCACATGACGCTATCTTTGCGTTGGACTCTGAGGAGAAGAAAGTGATGATGAGCTGTGAAGCCAGAGGCAACCCTGTACCAGTATACAGGTAGGACTCTATCTATCTCTAACCCTGTACCAGTATACGGGTAGGACTCTATCTATCTCTAACCCTGTACCAGTATACAGGTAGGACTCTATCTCTAACCCTGTACCAGTATACAGGTAGGACTCTATCTCTAACCCTGTACCAGTATACAGGTAGGACTCTATCTCTAACCCTGTACCAGTATACAGGTAGGACTCTATCTATCTCTAACCCTGTACCAACCCTTAGGGTTGCACATTTTGGGGAATATTCAGAGGTGGAAACTTTCCGTGGGAATTAATGGGAATATATGGGGATTAACGGAAATATATGCAAATTAATATTACTACCTTTTAAATGTAGATGTTTTTTGCATTGGATATATTTACCATATCATATGGAGACAGAAATATAAACCTTTTACCTTATTATAAGTAGACATTATAGCAAGTTATTAAATCCTTCCAATAGAAATTAAAAAAACAATTTAGTTACAAATTGAACATTAATTAAATGAGTTGACTCTTCACATGGGATGATTTCACTGAACAACAAAACAAAGGGAATATTGAATGATCCCCAATGATCCATCACATCTCCCAAAAACGTTTTCAACATGCATCTGTAAAATGATAGTCTAGAAACTAAAGCTTTGGTTGTCTTCCTCTCAGGCTTCCATGTCTTCTCCCTGGACCTCCTCAATGTCCACCTCTTGAACTTCAGACTCTGAGGCCTCATCTTCACTGTCACTTTCCAACCTTGATGAGGATGGCTCGTTGTCAGGCTCAAAAAGCCTCTCTGCACCAGACAGGATTCTCTTGCCAGCATAATTGGGGTCCAACATGTACGCTGCGGCGTGTATGGGCATCAGGCAGAAGTCTTCACGCTTTTTGATGTATTTCAAAACTGCAGTTTCCTCTGCTTGGAGCAACAGTGAAGTGGGCAGGGCAGCACGGGTTTCTTCTCTTACATCTGCAAGCTTAGTCTGAACATCAGACAGGATGGCATTGTCTCCCTCAATCCGTGCAATGGCTACAGCTATAGGTTTCAGGAGTTTCAGGCTGCTTTCCACTCTCTCCCAAAATACATAATACAGGAGGATCCTCTTGATGGGACTGTCCATATCGGCAGACTGTGATATGGCCATTTCTTAGAGAGACTCCTTCCCCTCCAGGAGACTGTCAAACATGATGACAACACCACCCCAATGGATGTTGCTGGGCAGCTTCAATGTGATGCTCTTATTCTTCTCACTTTGCTTGGTGAGGTAGATTGCTGCTATAACTTGATGACCCTTCACATACCTAACCATTTCCTTGGCTCTCTTGTAGAGTGTATCCATTGTTTTCAGTGCCATGATGTCCTTAAGGAGCAGATTCAATGCATGAGCAGCACAGCCAATGGGTGTGATGTGAGGGTAGGACTCCTCCACTTTAGACCAAGCAGCCTTCATGTTCGCAGCATTGTCTGTCACCAGTGCAAATACCAGTGCAAATACCTTCTGTGGTCCAAGGTCATTGATGACTGCCTTCAGCTCATCTGCAATGTAGAGACCAGTGTGTCTGTTGTCCCTTGTGTCTGTGCTCTTGTAGAATACTGGTTGAGGGGTGGAGATGATGTAGTTAATTATTCCTTGCCCACGAACATTCAACCACCCATCAGAGATTATTTTCACTTTGAATAGAAGTAGAGGGTCTTTTGTCAGAGGTTGCTTGTTGTAAAGCTGAGGGAACTTTATGCACTTGGCCAGATGATTCTGCATCTTTGTTGCTTTCTTCTCATATGATTTGGCTCAGTATTTGCAAATGTACACAGCTTTTCCTTCTACATAAGCTGCAGTGAAATGTCTCCACACATCAGATAGTGATGATGCCGTGGCATTTTACTGTAAAGATTAGAAAAACATTTGTAAAAATAAATAAATAATACAATTAGATTAAACAACTCCTTTGTTAGATAAATGTTTTAAAGTTAAACATGTAAGGAAACAGGTGAATTAACACTCCTCAGTTAGCAGGCTCAAGCAAGCTAAAACCCACATGGTAGCAAAAACTAACTAGCAGAAATTGTTAACAAGTTAGAAATGATTTAAACACTCTTTTCTGTAGGCTACTATTTAGTAGTTAACAATAAATCATGTATGTCATATAAAATATATTCACCCCACCCAGTATTGTAATCAAAACTTACCAGAAAGCATGTAGTCCTTGGCTCAGACAGTGTAGTAGTGTGGGCTCAATAGCATCTCATTAGTGTGCAAGATCTTGAGAATCAGCTGTACATGTGATGGAATGTGATACATGCACTGTGCATGCAGAGGGTTGTAATTCCATTGAATTGGGGATAGTTTAACTAAAATATGCCACAATAAGCCTTGTGTGTATCACACAAAAAACGACCCTTTGGTCTGTCTGTCTGTCTGTCTGTCTGTCTCTCTCTCTCTCTCTGTCTGTCTCTCTCACTCTCTCTCTCTCTCTCTCTCTCTCTCTCTCTCTCTCTCTCTCTCTCTCTCTCTCTCTCTCTCTCTCTCTCTCTCTCTCTCTCCCTCTCTCTCTCTCTCTCTCTCTCTCTCTCTCTCTCTCTGTCTCTCTCTCTCTCTCTCTCTGTCCCTCACTCTCTCTGTAACTTAGAACCAACATGCTAGTTACAGCATACAGCTTTCTGTCTGGAAACTGCGAGCTCTGGACAGCAGAGTAGAGAGGCAGTTTGTCAGTTACAGCACGGTGTGCCCTGAACGATAACGAAGAGGAAGGTGAGAAGACTGGGTGAGGAGGTGATGAAGTGTACTTAACGAGCCGTAACAGAAAAACTACTGGCATTTGGAAAGTTTGAGGTGAGGTGAGGGAGAAAGTGTGGTGGAACATGTATTATTAGCATTGTTAAATATCTTACTAGCTGGATAGAATTCTCCGTTAGCTAGCCAGAGAACTGTTGAGCAGCCAACTTAACGGATCAAATAATTCAGTTTATGGTGTGAAAATTAGCTGGATAATGAAGTCAGACAGCTAACGTTACAACATCAGATTAGCTAACGTTAGTAACCTAACCAATTCGCTATAGTATTAACTGGTGACGTTATAAGACTCCTTGCCGTTCCTCAAGTTATAACGGTTAGTTGCTTACTGGACCCTGGCAATCTGTGTCTAATGTTAACTAGCTAACTAACCACTATCTGTGAACTAATGTTTTCCCTCTACAGTATGTGGGTAACTTCTAGAATGAGATAATTAGGTGAAAATGAGGCGTTGCTTGTTAAACCAGTGGATTCAGGGATGAAGTGTAGCTGGAGCTGGGCCTGGTTTAAACTGGATCCCACTATAGAGGTGGGATGAGGCGGAGGTGTGCAGCAGGCAGGGCTGGGGAGGTCTGGCTGGTGGAGGTGGGCTCCTCTGCTGTGTGAGGGCAGGTCGTAGAGTGGGTATCTAGCTGCTCCTGCAGTCTGTCCTCTGTTCATGGTGGTGAGAAGTGCGTGAGCGAGCCTGCTCTGCACTGGGGCGTTTCCTCCACTATGGTGGGAACAGAGGTGCTGGATGTGCATTTTTGGGTGTGGATAGTGGGGCTGAGGTTGGTGTTGGTGGAGTTTGTCCTGTGGGAGGGCATGTCACTGGTGGTGTCCTTCTCTCTCTCTCTGCTCTGTCCTTAATGGTCTGAAACAGTCTAAGGTTACCTTGCACCATGACAGTCCCAGTCTTGGAGAGGTTGACTGTTATCATGGTGCTGTCAGGGTGGTCTGTCTCTTTGACCTTCAGCTTCCACCCATTACAGATCCCCTCTGTCTTCATGGATGGGTAGTGAGAGCAGACTGCTGAGAGCCATGCATCTGGCTGGTCAGTGACAAACAGAGATCACTCACAGCACCGTTTTAGTAGAGGTCTGATAGAAGGCTTTCTGGCCTCCGCTTCAGTAGTTTCTGTTTAAAAGCTTTCCTTGTTGTATCATTTTTGGCCTCTGGAGGGTAGAGAGTGGGCTCTGCTGAGGTGGAGTGGAGACATGGTGCCTGTGGGCTCTGCTGAGGTGGAGTGGGGACATGGTGCCTGTGGGCTCTGCTGAGGTGGAGTGGGGACATGGTGCCTGTGGGCTCTGCTGAGGTGGAGTTGGGACATGGTGCCTGTGGGCTCTGCTGAGGGGGAGTGGAGACATGGTGCCTGTGGGCTCTGCTGAGGTGGAGTGGAGACATGGTGCCTGTGGGCTCTGCTGAGGTGGAGTTGGGACATGGTGCCTGTGGGCTCTGCTGAGGTGGAGTGGAGACATGGTGCCTGTGGGCTCTGCTGAGGTGGAGTGGAGACATGGTGCCTGTGGGCTCTGCTGAGGTGGAGTGGAGACATGGTGCCTGTGGGCTCTGCTGAGGTGGAGTGGAGACATGGTGCCTGTGGGCTCTGCTGAGGTGGAGTGGAGACATGGTGCCTGTGGGCTCTGCTACTGCTGCTCTGTTCTGCTGCTGTGGCACCGTTGTCATGGTCACCGGTTTGGCACTAATGTAGCTAAAAAACCTGCAAAAAGAGTGAAAAATCTTTACACAAAGAAACAGATAGTAAGTTTAACGTTAGAGACTGTGCTCCTTTTTGGTTTATTCACTTAGTTTGGTTGTTTTATGTATTGTATTAACCCTTGCTAGGTTTGTTTTAGAAAATGTTTCTGGCTAGCTTGTTGTCCTGCTTAATATGGTTTTGTTGTGTAGCTAGCAAGAGTCAAAACGTCTTAATTTGAGGTGCAAAGTAACTTTTTTTTCTATTCTGATTGTTCATCACTTCTTGTCTTGAATTCTTTTTAGATTTGAGTATTTATCTAATTCTAAAAGCAAAAAACTGAAATAAATCAGACGTTGAGTCTGTAGCTCTCTCTCTCACTGTCTCTGTCTCTGTCTCTGTCTCTGTCTCTGTCTCTGTCTCTGTCTCTGTCTCTCTCTCTCTCTCTCTCTCTCTCTCTCTCTCTCTCTCTCTCTCTCTCTCTCTCTCTCTCTATCTCTCTCTCTCTCTCTATGTCCATCTCTTTCTCTCTCTGCCTCTATATACAGTGGGGAGAACAAGTATTTGATACACTGCCGATTTTGCAGGTTTTCCTACTTACAAAGCATGTAGAGGTCTGTAATTTTTATCATATGTACACTTCAACTGTGAGAGACGGAATCTAAAACAAAAATCCAGAAAATCACATTGTATGATTTTTAAATAATTAATTTGCATTTTATTGCATGACATAAGTATTTGATCACCTACCAACCAGTAAGAATTCCGGCTCTCACAGACCTGTTAGTTTTTCTTTAAGAAGCCCTCCTGTTCTCCACTCATTACCTGTATTAACTGCACCTGTTTGAACTCGTTACCTGTATACAAGACACCTGTCCACACACTCAATCAAACAGACTCCAACCTCTCCACAATGGCCAAGACCAGAGAGCTGTGTAAGGACATCAGGGATAAAATTGTAGACCTGCACAAGGCTGGGATGGGCTACAGGACAATAGGCAAGCAGCTTGGTGAGAAGGCAACAACTGTTGGCGCAATTATTAGAAAATGGAAGAAGTTCAAGATGATGGTCAATCTGCCTGGGTCTGGGGCACCATGCAAGATCTCACCTCGTGGGGCATCAATGATCATGAGGAAGGTGAGGGATCAGCCCAGAACTACACGGCAGAACCTGGTCAATGACCTGAAGAGAGCTGGGACCACAGTCTCAAAGAAAACCATTAGTAACACACTACGCCGTCATGGATTAAAATCCTGCAGCGCACGCAAGGTCCCCTGCTCAAGCCAGCGCATGTCCAGGCCCGTCTGAAGTTTGCCAATGACCATCTGGATGATCCAGAGGAGGAATGGGAGAAGGTCATGTGGTCTGATGAGACAAAAATAGAGCTTTTTGGTCTAAACTCCACTCGCCGTGTTTGGAGGAAGAAGAAGGATGAGTACAACCCCAAGAACACCATCCCAACCTCCACGCATGGAGGTGGAAACATAATTCTTTGGGGATGCTTTTCTGCAAAGGGGACAGGACGACTGCATCGTATTGAGGGGAGGATGGTTGAGGCCATGTATCGCGAGATCTTGGCCAACAACCTCCTTCCCTCAGTAAGAGCATTGAAGATGGGTCGTGGCTGGGTCTTCCAGCATGACAACGACCCGAAACACACAGCCAGGGCAACTAAGGAGTGGCTCCGTAAGAAGCATCTCAAGGTCCTGGAGTGGCCTAGCCAGTCTCCAGACCTGAACCCAATAGAAAATCTTTGGAGGGAGCTGAAAGCCCAGCGACAGCCCCGAAACCTGAAGGATCTGGACGGAAGAGTGGGCCAAAATCCCTGCTGCAGTGTGTGCAAACCTGGTCAAGAACTACAGGAAACATTTTATCTCTGCAATTGCAAACAAAGGTTTCTGTACCAAATATTAAGTTCTGCTTTTCTGATGTATCAAATACTTATGTCATGCAATAAAATGCTAATTAATTATTTAAAAATCATACAATGTGATTTTCTGGATTTTTGTTTTAGATTCCGTCTCTCACAGTTGAAGTGTACCTATGATAAAAATTACAGACCTCTACATGCTTTGTAAGTAGGAAAACCTGCAAAATCAGCAGTGTATCAAATACTTGTTCTCCCCACTGTATATGTCTCTGTCTTTCTCTGTCTGTCCATATTTATATTCATTTTTCTACTGTTCACTTTTTAATGGACGAATGTAACCATGCCCTTTGGTATCATTGTGTCTGTCTGCAGTTGGTTAATCAATGGAACGGTAGTGGACGTGGAGGCAGATTACCGTTACAGCTTGATCAACGGCAACTTGATAATAACCAACGCCAGCGAGACGGCAGACTATGGGAGATACCAGTGTAAGGTGGAGAACAGCTACGGGGCGGTCCTGAGTCGGGACGCCCTGCTACAGTTTACCTGTGAGTATCTCTCTCTTTGATCTCGCCATTTACATATAATGTAGTATTATATACAATATGTATATAATCCATATCGCAGAAGTATTGTGGAAGATCCTTGTTAAATATAAAGGTTATTTCCCGTTGAGTCAACATACTGTATGCAGCTTTTATTAGTTATAAGTTGAGCTATACTTCTGCGATACAGATTGAATCCAGTCTTTAGTCAATGGAACATTTAGAAAACATAATTGTGGGGCTTTTTACCCTCAAGGCATTCTTAAAGAACAGATTATATCTCTTATAGTGACATTAAAATTCCCTCAAAAATCATGAAAAGTACCTCCTCAGCCTGTCAAGGACCATTACTCAACACAGGCCTTAAGACGTTTTCAGAATAGTTATGATGAATTGTAGAAAGTTTTCAAGTGGGTTTCCAAGTGGTTGCTAGAGGAGTCACTACAGACAACCTGGTTCAGTGGTCTAAGACACTGTATCTCAGTGCTTGAGGAGTCACTACAGACAACCTGGTTCAGTGGTCTAAGACACTGTATCTCAGTGCTAGAGGAGTCACTACAGACAACCTGGTTCAGTGGTCTAAGACACTGCATCTCAGTGTTAGAGGAGTCACTACAGACAACCTGGTTCAGTGGTCTAAGACACTGTATCTCAGTGCTAGAGGAGTCACTACAGACAACCTGGTTCAGTGGTCTAAGACACTGCATCTCAGTGCTAGAGGAGTCACTACAGACAACCTGGTTCAGTGGTCTAAGACACTGCATCTCAGTCCTAGAGGAGTCACTACAGACAACCTGGTTCAGTGGTCTAAGACACTGCATCTCAGTGCTAGAGGAGTCACTACAGACAACCTGGTTCAGTGGTCTAAGACACTGCATCTCAGTGCTAGAGGAGTCACTACAGACAACCTGGTTCAGTAGTCTAAGACACTGCATCTCAGTGCTAGAGGAGTCACTACAGACAACCTGGTTCAGTGGTCTAAGACACTGCATCTCAGTGTTAGAGGAGTCACTACAGACAACCTGGTTCAGTGGTCTAAGACACTACATCTCAGTGTTAGAGGAGTCACTACAGACAACCTGGTTCAGTGGTCTAAGACACTGTATCTCAGTGCTAGAGGAGTCACTACAGACAACCTGGTTCAGTGGTCTAAGACACTGTATCTCAGTGCTAGAGGAGTCACTACAGACAACCTGGTTCAGTGGTCTAAGACACTGCATCTCAGTGCTAGAGGAGTCACTACAGACAACCTGGTTCAGTGGTCTAAGACACTGCATCTCAGTGTTAGAGGAGTCACTACAGACAACCTGGTTCAGTGGTCTAAGACACTGCATCTCAGTGTTAGAGGAGTCACTACAGACAACCTGGTTCAGTGGTCTAAGACACTGCATCTCAGTGTTAGAGGAGTCACTACAGACAACCTGGTTCAGTGGTCTAAGACACTGCATCTCAGTGCTAGAGGAGTCACTACAGAATCTAGTCCAGTGTAGCTCAGTTGGTAGAGCATGGCGCTTGCAACGCTAGGGTTGTGGGGTCGATTCCCATAGGTAACCAGTGTTAAAAAAGTATGTAGAATGGACGTACTCCCTACTGTAAGTTGCTCTGGATAAGAGTGTCTGCTAAATGCTGTAAATAAATCAGACTGTATCACAACCAGCTGTGATTGGGAGTCCCATAGGGCGGCACACAATTGGCCCAGTGTTGTCTGAGTCATTGCCTGGTTAAATAAATAAATAAACATCTGGTGTAATGGAACATGTAGTTTATTCTCTGCTCTGAGATGATTATATTTGAAGCCTTACTCCCTATTTCACTTAAAAACCGACCCTCTATGGTTTCAGGGGTAAATACACACAGCGGCCAAACTGAACCCTCTATGGTTTCAGGGGTAAATACACACAGTGGCCAAACTGAAACCCACATTGTTCAGACAGGCAGCACAGAGTCTTCAGAAAGTATTCACACCCTTTACACATGTTGTTATGTTACAGCCTGAATTTAATATGGAGATTGTTGTGTATGTGACCACACACAGTACCCATACAGTAACAAAAATAAATATTGAGCACATTTTGAATTCAGGCTGTAAATACAATAAAATGTGGAATAAGTCCATGAGTATCAATACCTTCTGAAGGCACTGTAACTGCTGTTTGACTCCTGAATGGGAAATAGCCTTAACTGTGTACTTAGCTGCCCTGGTGGTGGGTGATTGGAAACAGCAAAACACCATGCCTGCATCCCAAATTGCACCCTATTCACTATATAGTGCACTACTTTTGACCAGAGCCCGATGGGGATACAGTGTAAGAATAGGGTGCGATGCAGCCACCGTCTCTTCCTCCAGTAATCCTATGGCCCCAAAACATCATCACAAGCCAAGGAAGACGACCGACCGTGAGGCCAGGGGCGACTGTGCTCTGCTCGCTGGAGAAACACATTGTAAGTTTTGCTTACAGTTTACATTTGCTCGACATCATGGGAAAATCAAAATAAATCAGCCAAGACCTCAGAAAAGGTTATCCTTGGGAGCAATTCATCTGTACAAACAATAGTATGCAAGTGTAAACACCATGGAACCACGCAGCCATCATACCATTCAGGAAGGAGACGCATTCTGTCTCCTAGAGATTAACGTACTTTGGTGCGAAAAGTTCAAATCAATCCCAGAACAACAGCAAAGGACCTTGTGAAGATGCTGGAGGAAACAGGTACAAAAGTATCTATATCCACAGTAAAACAAGTCCTATATCAACATAACCTGAAAGGCCTCTCAGTAAGGAAGAAGCCACTGCTCCAAAACCACCATAAAAAAGCCAGACTACGGTTTGCAACTGCACATGGGGACAAAGATCTTACTTTTTGGAGAAATGTCCTCTGGTCTGATGAAACAAAAATAGAACTGTTTGGCCATAATGACCATTGTTATGTTTAGAGGAAAAAGGGGGAGGCTTGCAAGCCGAAGAACACCATCCCAACCGTGAAGCACGGGGGTGGCAGCATCATGTTGTGGGGGTGCTTTGCTGCAGGAGGGACTGGTGCACTTCACAAAATAGATGGCATCATGAGGAAGGAAAATTATGTGAATATATTGAAGCAACATCTCAAGACATCAGTCAGGAAGTTAAAGCTTGGTCGCAAATTTGACCCAAGTTAAACAATTTAAAGGCAATGCTACCAAATACTAATTGAGTGTATGTAAACTTCTGACCCACTGGGAATGTGATGAAAGAAATAAAAGCTGAAATAAATCATTCTCTCTACTATTATTCTGACATTTCACATTCTTAAAATAAAGTGGTGATCCTAACTGACCTAAGACAGGGAATTTTTACTAGGATTAAATGTCAGGAAAAACTGAGTTTAAATGTATTTGGCTAAGGTATGTAAACTTCTGACTTCAACTGTATATACTTACAAAATATTTATGGGGGATTGGAAATGATGCAGACAATTACTTTGATGGCAACTACAATCTATCTGCAATATTAAAGCTGATCTTCCCCCTAAATAAAAAAACAGGTGGAGGGGAGGGAGGAAGGGAGGAAGGAAGGAGGGGAGGAGAGGAGGGAGGGAGGGAGGAAGGAAGGAAGGAAGGAGGGGAGAGCAGGGAGGAGAGGAGGGAGGGAGGGAGGGACTGATATATCAATACGTTGTGTGTAGGAGGTATAGGGTCTGATATGACAGACTGATATATCAATACGTTGTGTGTAGGAGGTATAGGGTCTGATATGACAGACTGATATATCAATACGTTGTGTGTAGGAGGTATAGGGTCTGATATGACAGACTGATATATCAATACGTTGTGTGTAGGAGGTATAGGGTCTGATATGACAGACTGATATATCAATACGTTGTGTGTAGGAGGTATAGGGTCTGATATGACAGACTGATATATCAATACGTTGTGTGTAGGAGGTATAGGGTCTGATATGACAGACTGATATATCAATACGTTGTGTGTAGGAGGTATAGGGTCTGATATATCAATACGTTGTGTGTAGGAGGTATAGGGTCTGATATGACAGACTGATATATCAATACGTTGTGTGTAGGAGGTATAGGGTCTGATATGACAGACTGATATATCAATACGTTGTGTGTAGGAGGTATAGGGTCTGATATGACAGACTGATATATCAATACGTTGTGTGTAGGAGGTAATATGACCTTGCGTATTCTTGACATCATCTTTATATAGTCCAACAACTACACACCATTATCATATACAGTGGGGAGAACAAGTATTTGATACACTGCCGATTTTGCAGGTTTTCCTACTTACAAAGCATGTAGAAGTCTGTAATTTTTATCATAGGTACACTTCAACTGTGAGAGACGGAATCTAAAACAAAAATCCAGAAAATCACATTGTATGATTTTTAAATAATTAATTTGCATTTTATTGCATGACATAAGTATTTGATCACCTACCAACCAGTAAGAATTCCGGCTCTCACAGACCTGTTAGTTTTTCTTTAAGAAGCCCTCCTGTTCTCCACTCATTACCTGTATTAACTGCACCTGTTTGAACTCGTTACCTGTATAAAAGACACCTGTCCACACACTCAATCAAACAGACTCCAACCTCTCCACAATGGCCAAGACCAGAGAGCTGTGTAAGGACATCAGGGATAAAATTGTAGACCTGCACAAGGCTGGGATGGGCTACAGGACAATAGGCAAGCAGCTTGGTGAGAAGGCAACAACTGTTGGCGCAGTTATTAGAAAATGGAGTTCAAGATGACGGTCAATCTCCCTCGGTCTGGGGCACCATGCAAGATCTCACCTCATGGGGCATCAATGATCATGAGGAAGGTGAGGGATCAGCCCAGAACTACACGGCAGGACCTGGTCAATGACCTGAAGAGAGCTGGGACCACAGTCTCAAAGAAAACCATTAGTAACACACTACGCCGTCATGGATTAAAATCCTGCAGCGCACGCAAGGTCCCCCTGCTCAAGCCAGCGCATGTCCAGGTCCGTCTGAAGTTTGCCAATATTTACAATTTGTGTGTAAATATCAACTATTGTACTGTGTAGGCTACAGATAACTTACATGTTGTGATATGGTTTTCTTGGCTTACTGTAACAATACTAGATTGGCTGTATTGAAATGTAATGTAATCAAATCTCATACAGACAATACTCCAGCCTGATGCCAGAGACACCTTGCATGAGTTCATCTTTGTGGACGAGGCAGGATTCAACCTTACAAAGTGAAGACAAAGAGGACGCATGCTCTCATGGACATCCCTGGCCGACGTGCTCTCGTGGACGTCCCTGCCGACGTGCTCTCGTGGACGTCCCTGGCCAGTGTGCTCTCGTGGACGTCCCTGGCCAGCGTGCTCTCGTGGACGTCCCTGGCCAGCGTGCTCTCGTGGACGTCCCTGGCCAGCGTGCTCTCGTGGACGTCCCTGGCCAGCGTGCTCTCGTGGACGTCCCTGGCTGACATGCTCTCGTGGACGTCCCTGGCCAGCGTGCTCTCGTGGACGTCCCTGGCCAGCGTGCTCTCGTGGACGTCCCTGGCTGACGTGCTCTCGTGGACGTCCCTGGCCAGCGTGGGGGTGTGTTACACTTTGTGCAGCCATCAGCAACCATGGACTCCTTCACCACCATGCTACTCTTGGCCCATATAACACTCAACGTCTTCTGACTTTTCTGGATGGCCTACAGGGAAGCTCTTTTCCAACATGCCCAGAGAGAAGTGCAGCCTTGTTATGTTGGTGTTTGGGACAACGTACTGTACGTTTGCACCATGCTGTTCTGGTCCGGAACTGGTTCATGAATGATCCAAGATTCATACTCCCCTTTCCCCAATTGTAGTATTTGTGTGATTGTATGATTCACATCGTATCAAACTCAAACTCATATCTGAAATCAGGGACACGTTATAGTTATTGGTTCATGAAAACCTTTTTATAATCATTTTTTCAGTTCCACCCAGCAGTGTGTAAAGGGTATTCAGAAGGTTGATTGTATTTGATGGTTTTGTGTGTAATTTGAATGCTAAGTTTCGTTTCTACGACAGGAAATATGGTTTTGACTACAACGTTTACTTTTGGGTCAAAAGTCAAGAGTTTGGTCAAAATGGTTTAGGGTTTTGAGAAAACGTAGTTCGTGTGTCAGCAATTGAGAAAAACTGTAACTAAGATGCATCCTGATACCATGACTCCCTCTGAAGTTGCTTCATCCCCTTGTTCAGGCGCTCTTCGGCGCTCTTCGTCACCGGCCTTCTATCCACTGCCGCTCCCTCCTTCATTATCCATTGGTTTTGTCTTGTCATTAAACACAGCTGGTTCTCATCCCTCATTACTACATGTTATATGTTCCCTCTGTTTCCCTCAGGTCTTTATCGGTTATTGTTCATTTGTGGTTGTGGTTCGCCTGCACGGTCTTATTTTCCTCTTCTTATCCCGGGTGGCGCCTGGCTGTGTAATGCGAGTTGTTTTCTCAGCGTTCTTGTATTACTTTGTACTGGCACGGTCGTGTCCAGCTAGCTCTCGTTTGGTTTTCCACTTGTGTGGACCAGTCTAGAATTTAAAATGAACTTTGCCTTCCAACCCACTCAACTCCTGTGAAGCTCCACTTCATTCATTACGCATCACACCAGAATAATCTGGTTTGATGCTTTTATTTTATACAGATTGTCCAGATTGGGTGAGAAACATATTTCAACACAACGATTAAAAGACAATAATGAAGGTTTTGACCTCGTGTTTGTGGTTCAGTCTTTAGAGAACCAGTTAGTCCTACAGATTGGCAGATGCTTATGCAAATGGAACACTTCTTCATGTTCTTACACTGTATGATAACGCGCCCGTCTGTGGTTGTTGCATTATTAAGAACACATTAATATTGATCTCCTTACATGAGTTTCATATCACAAAGGGAACAGATAGGTTAGTAGAAACATGAGAGGGCATTGTGATATAACAAATCACAAGAACAGCTATAGTCAGCTTCTCCTTTTCACACTGGCGGTGGGTGAAATGGTGCCCTATTCACTATATAGTGCACGTCTTTTGACCAGAGCTCCATCTGCGCTAGTTAAAAGTAGTGCACTATATATGGAATAGGGTGCCATTTCAGAGGCAGCTAGTGTGATCTGACATCTGTGTGGCCTCTATGTCTCTTTTATAGCAGAATCTTGTAACCAAAGCATCAGCTTGCTCTCTGAAACCAGGAGATCATGTTTTACTTTCTCTATAGATCTGTATAACAGAACCTTGTGACCAAAGCCTCAGCTTGCTCTAATATCTCCTCAATAGATATTACCTCAGATATGACCTCTCCTCAATAGATATTATCTCTCCTCAATAGATATGATCTCTCCTCAATAGATATTACCTCTCCTCAATAGATATGACCTCTCCTCAATAGATATTATCTCTCCTCAATAGATATGATCTCTCCTCAATAGATATTACCTCTCCTCAATAGATATTACCTCTCCTCAATAGATATGATCTCTCCTCAATAGATATTACCTCTCCTCAATAGATATGACCTCTCCTCAATAGATATTATCTCTCCTCAATAGATATGATCTCTCCTCAATAGATATTACCTCTCCTCAATAGATATGACCTCTCCTCAATAGATATTACCTCTCCTCAATAGATATTACCTCTCCTCAATAGATATTATCTCTCCTCAATAGATATGACCTCTCCTCAATAGATATGATCTCTCCTCAATAGATATGATCTCTCCTCAATAGATATGACCTCTCCTCAATAGATATTACCTCTCCTCAATAGATATGACCTCTCCTCAATAGATATTACCTCTCCTCAATAGATACGACCTCTCCTCAATAGATATTACCTCTCCTCAATAGATATGACCTCTCCTCAATAGATATTACCTCTCCTCAATAGATATGACCTCTCCTCAATAGATATTACCTCAGATATTACCTCTCCTCAATAGATATGACCTCTCCTCAATAGATATGACCTCTCCTCAATAGATATTACCTCAGATATTACCTCTCCTCAATAGATATGACCTCTCCTCAATAGATATGACCTCTCCTCAATAGATATTACCTCAGATATTACCTCTCCTCAATAGATATGACCTCTCCTCAATAGATATTACCTCAGATATGACCTCTCCTCAATAGATATGACCTCTCCTCAATAGATATGACCTCTCCTCAATAGATATGACCTCTCCTCAATAGATATGACCTCAGATATGACCTCTCCTCAATAGCCTCCTCACATTGACTCTGTACTGGTACTTCCTGTATATAGCCTCCTCACATTGACTCTGTACTGGTACAACCTGTATATAGCCTCCTCACATTGACTCTGTACTGATACCACCTGTATATAGCCTCCTCACATTGACTCTGTACTGGTACTTCCTGTATATAGCCTCCTCACATTGACTCTGTACTGGTACCACCTGTATATAGCCTCCACACATTGACTCTGTACTGGTACCACCTGTATATAGCCTCCTCACATTAACTCTGTACTGGTACCCCTGTATATAGCCTCCTCACATTGACTCTGTACTGGTACCACCTGTATATAGCCTCCTCACATTGACTCTGTACTGGTACCACCTGTATATAGCCTCCTCACATTGACTCTGTACTGGTACCACCTGTATATAGCCTCCTCACATTGACTATATAGCCTCCTCACATTGACTCTGTACTGGTACCAGCTGTATATTGTATTGTTGGTTAGGGATTGTAAGTAAGCATTTCACTGTAATGTCTACACCTGTTGTATTGTTGGTTAAGGGCTTGTTAGTAAGCATTTCACTGTAAGGTCTACACCTGTTGTATTGTTGGTTAAGGGCTTGTTAGTAAGCGTTTCACTGTAAGTTCTACACCTGTTGTATTGTTGGTTAAGGGCTTGTTAGTAAGCATTTCACTGTAAGGTCTACACCTGTTGTATTGTTGGTTAAGGGCTTGTTAGTAAGCATTTCACTGTAAGGTCTACACCTGTTGTATTTGAGATCATTGGTGGACCCAAATTGTAATAGAGATCTGTAATATGAATTGTAAAGAGACTATTCATTTTAACGACCGGCCTTAGACATTCCTATTCAATCAAGGACCAGTCCTGGATGGCCCCTTTGGCCTGGATGGCCCCTATGGCCTGGATGGCCCCTATGGACTGGATGGCCCCTATGGCCTGGATGGTCAAACGTTTTAAGAATGACAGAAGTATTGGTCTCCACAAAGTTTTCCACAAAGTTTTGTGACAAAGTCTCTAAGTTTTGTTCTTAGATCTTTACAAGTATTCCATAAGTGTCAAAGGCTTTCATTGACAATAACATTCAGTTTATGCAAAGAGTCAATATTTGCAGTGTTGACCCTTCTTTTTCAAGACCTCTCTAATCCGCCCTGGCATGCTGTCAATTAACTTCTGGGCCACATCCTGACTGGTGGCAGGCCATTCTTTCATAATCAATGCTTGGAGTTTGTCAGAAGTTGTGGGTTTTTGTTTGTCCACCCGCCTCTTGAGGATCGACCACAAGTTCTCAATGGGATTAAGGTCTGGGGAGTTTCCTGGCCATGGACCCAAAATGTCGATGTTTTGTTCCCCGAGCCACTTAGTTATCACTTTTGCCTTATGGCAAGGTGCTCCATCATGCTGGAAAAGGCATTGGTCGTCACCAAACTGTTCTTGGATGGTTGGGAGAAGTTGTTCTCGTAGGATGTGTTGGTACCATTCTTTATTCATGGCTGTGTTCTTAGGCAAAATATTCTGCGCGCAGAATATCAGTCTGTCCCTGAGAAGTGGCTTCTTTGCTGCCCTTCTTGACACCAGGCCATCCTCCAAAAGTCTTCGCCCCCACTGTGCGTGCAGATGTACTCACACCTGCCTGCTGCCATTCCTGAGCATGCTCTGCACTGGTGGTGTCCCAATCCCGCAGCTGAATCAACTTTAGGAGACGGTCCTGGCGCTTGCTGGACTTTCTTGGGTGCCCTGACGCCTTCTTCACAACAATTGAACCTCTCTCCTTGAAGTTCTTGATGATCTGATAAATGGTTGATTTAGGTGCAATCTTACCAGCAGCAATATCCTTGCCTGTGAAGCCCTTTTTGTGCAAAGCAATGATGACGGCACGTGTTTCCTTGCAGGTAACCATGGTTGACAGAGGAAGAACAATGATTTCAAGCACCACCCTCCTTTTAAAGCTTACAGTCTGTTATTCTGACTCAATCAGCAAAGAGGGACTTTGCAATTAATTCATCTGATCACTCTTCATGACATTCTGGATTATATGCAAATTTCCATCATCAACACTGAGGCAGTAAACTTTTTGGAGACCAATACTTGTGTCATTCTCAAAACTTTTGACCACGACTGTAGATGTGCTAACTGTGTAGAATAGCAAATATTGTTGTTGTGTCCTGGTGCAGATCTGGGGTAGAATAGCATTGTAAATATTGTTGTTGTGTCCTGGTGCAGATCTGGGGTAGAATAGCATTGTAAATATTGTTGTTGTGTCCTGGTGCAGATCTGGGGTAGAATAGCATTGTAAATATTGTTGTTGTGTCCTGGTGCAGATCTGGGGTAGAATAGCATTGTAAATATTGTTGTTGTGTCCTGGTGCAGATCTGGGGTAGAATAGCATTGTAAATATTGTTGTTGTGTCCTGGTGCAGATCTGGGGGCCTTCAGTGAGAGGACGAGAGGAGGCGTGTCTGTAAGGGAAGGACAAGGAGTGGTGCTCATGTGTACCCCTCCACCTCATTCTCCAGGTAAGACCCTAACCCCTAACCCCTAACCCCTAACCCTCCTCATGTATAATCCTCCACCTCATTCTCCAGGTAAGACCCTAACCCCTAACCCCTAACCCCTAACCCTCCTCATGTATAATCCTCCACCTCATTCTCCAGGTAAGACCCTAACCCCTAACCCCTAACCCTCCTCATGTATAACCCTCCACCTCATTCTCCAGGTAAGACCCTAACCCCTAACCCTCCTCATGTATAACCCTCCACCTCATTCTCCAGGTAAGACCCTAACCCCTAACCCATAACCCTCCTCATGTATAATCCTCCACCTCATTCTCCAGGTAAGACCCTAACCCCTAACCCCTAACCCTCCTCATGTATAATCCTCCACCTCATTCTCCAGGTAAGACCCTAACCCCTAACCCCTGACCCATAACCCTCCTCATGTATAATCCTCCAGGTAAGATTCACATCATTATAAGGCTGCGTTGAGACAATGATTTATCAATGACCAAAGCCCACCTCAGCTAATCCCTATCATTGTGAAGCTGAGTTACCTTAATGCTTCAGAACATGTACATTATCCTGGGGATGTTGTGTTGGCAGACACAATGTAAGTAACCTAATGTATGTCCCTCTAACTGCCCTGAGACAATGACTTATCAATGACCCAAGCCCAGCTCAGCTAATCCCTACCTACCATTGTGTCAGTGAGTCATCATAATGCTGTAGCATTATAATAGGGACGTTGGTAAGACACAATGTAAGTAACCTAATGTATGTCCCTCTAACTGCCCTGAATGCTGCTGCTGATCCTACAGCTATTGTATGCAGTAACCATGTGACCCAGATGTATACTGTTAGCACTGAGGTGGTGCCCTAGTAGGAAGTCCAATGTGTGCAGCTCTACTGCACTAACATAAAGAAACATGAGAATATTACTTCTACTAAGCTTCCCAGTAAAGCAATGAAAACAAGCAAGCATCCCAGAAAAGTGCTCAAAATAGCCCACGTTAACATAAGTAGCTTAAGAAAGAAGGTTCATGAAATTAATAACTTGTTAGTTACAGATGACATTAATATTATCTGAAACTCACTTAGATAATACATTTGATGATACAGTGGTAGCAATAAAAGGTTATAACATCTACAGAAAAGACAGAAATGCCAAAGGTGGAGGTGTTGCTGTTTATATTCAGAACCACATTCCTGTAAAGATTAGAGAGGATCTCATGTTAAATACTGTTGAAGTAATATGGCTAAAGGTTCATCTGTCTCACCTAAAGACCAGATATCATGTTAAATACTGTTGAAGTAATATGGCTACAGGTTCATCTGTCTCACCTAAAGACCAGATATCATGTTAAATACTGTTGAAGTAATATGGCTACAGGTTCATCTGTCTCACCTAAAGACCATATATCATGTTAAATACTGTTGAAGTAATATGTCTACAGGTTCATCTGCCTCACCTAAAGACCAGATATCATGTTAAATACTGTTGAAGTAATACGGCTACAGGTTCATCTGTCTCACCTAAAGACCAGATATCATGTTAAATACTGTTGAAGTAATACGGCTACAGGTTCATCTGTCTCACCTAAAGACCAGATATCATGTTAAATACTGTTGAAGTAATACGGCTACAGGTTCATCTGTCTCACCTAAAGACCAGATATCATGTTAAATACTGTTACTGGTTCTAATATAGTCTTTAAGAAGTCATACAATACGTTTTGTAGTGATTCATATGTTGATGATGTAAATAATATGTGTTGATCTGTGGTTTGTAATGAGGAGCAACCAGACGCTGCACTTGATACATTTATGAAACTGCTTATTCCAGTTACTAATAAACATGAACCCATTAAGAAAATGACTGTAGAAACTGTTAAATCCCCTTGGATTGATGAGGAATTTAAAAATGGTATGGTTGAGAGGGAGGCAAAAGGAATGGCAAATAAGTCTGGCTTCACAACCGAAACCATGTGACTAAACTGAATAAAAAGACGAAGAAAGTCCACTATGAAACAAAGATAAATGATATAAAGAATGATAGTTAAAAGAAGAAGAAAGTCCACTATGAAACAAAGATAAATGATATAAAGAATGATAGTAAAAAGAAGAAAGTCCACTATGAAACAAAGATAAATGATATAAAGAATGATAGTAAAAAGAAGAAGAAAGTCCACTATGAAACAAAGATTAATGATATAAAGAATGATAGTAAAAAGAAGAAGAAAGTCCACTATGAAACAAAGATAAATGATATAAATAATGACAGTAAAAATAAGAAGAAAGTCCACTATGAAACAAAGATAAATGATATAAAGAATGATAGTAAAAAGAAGAAGAAAGTCCACTATGAAACAAAGATAAATGATATAAAGAATGATAGTAAAAAGAAGAAGAAAGCCCACTATGAAACAAAGATAAATGATATAAAGGATGATAGTAAAAAGCTTTGGAGCTTCAATGACATTTTGGGAAAAAAGGCAAACTCAGCTCCATCATTCATAGAATCAGATGGCTCATTCATCACTAAACCCACAGATATTACCAACTACTTTAATGATGTTTTCATTGGGAAGATGAGGAAACTTAGGCATGACATGCCAGCAACAAATGCTGACACTACACATCCAAGTATATCTGACCAAATGATGAAAGACAAGCATTGTAATTTTGAGTTCCGTAAAGTGAGTGTGGAAGAGGTGAAAAAATGATTGTTGTCTATCAACAATGACAAGCCACCGGGGTCTGACAACCTGGATGGAAAATTACTGAGGATAAAAGCAGACAATATTGCCACTACTATTTGCCATATCTTTTTTATTTTTTTATTTCACCTTTATTTAACCAGGTAGGTCAGTTGAGAACAAGTTCTCATTTGCAACTGCGACCTGGCAAAATCTTAATTCAAGCCTACTAGAAAGTGTATGCCCTCAGGCCTGGAAGGAAGCAAATGTAATTCTGCTACCTAAAAATAGTAAAGCCCCCTTTACTGGTTAAAATATCCGACCAATCAGCCTGTTACCAACCCTTAGTAAACTTTGGGGAAAAATTGTGTTTGACCAGATACAATGCTATTTTACAGTAAACAAATTGACAACATACTTTCAGCAGCTTATAGGGAAGAACATTCAACAAGCACAGCACTTACACAAATTACTGATGATTGGCTGAGAGAAATTGATGATAAAAAAATTGTGGGGCTGTTTTGTTAGACATCAGTGCAGCTTTTGACATTATCAATCATAGTCTGCTGCTGGAAAAACGCATGTGTTATGGCTTTACACCCCCTGCTATAATGTGGATAAAGAGTTGCTTGTCTAACAGAACACCGATATTCCAGGTAGAATCAGGAATTCCCCAGGGCAGCTGTCTAGGCCCCTTACTTATCTTTACTAATGACATGCCACTGGCTTTGAGTAAGGCCAGTGTGTCTATGTATGCGGATGACTCAACACTATACACGTCAGCTACTACAGGGACTGAAATGACTGAAACAAAGAGCTGCAGTTAGTTTCAGAATGTGTGGCAAGGAATAAGTTAGTCCTAAATATTTCAAAAACTAGAAGCATTTGGAACAAATCATTCAGTAAACCCTAAACCTCAACTAAATCTTGTAATAAATCATGTGGAAATTCAGCAAGTTGAGGAGACTAAACTGTTTGGAGTAACTCTGGATTGTAAACTGTCCTGGTCAAAACATATTGATATAACAGTAGATAAGATCCATAATAAATAAAGTGCTGCTCTGCCTTCTTAACAACACTATCAACAAGGCAGGTCCTGCAGGCTCTAGTTTAGTCACACCTGGACTACTGTTCAGTCATGTGGTCAGGTGCCACAAAGAGGGACTTAATAATATGCATGTCAATCTCTCCTGGCTCAAAGTGGAGGAGATATTGACTTCATCATTACTTGTATTTGTTATTGACATGTTGAATGTACCGAGCTGTCTGTTTAAACAACTAACACACAGCTCAGACACCCATGCATACCCCACAAGACATGCCACCAGAGGTCTCTTCACAGTCCCCAAGACCAGAACAGACTATAGGAGGCTCACAGTACTACATAGAGCCATGACTACATGGAACTCTATTCCACATCAAGTAACTGATGCAAGCAGAACAATTAGATTTGAAAAACAGGTAAAAAATACACCTTATGGAACAGCAGGGACTGTGAAGAGACACACACATAGACACAGCCACACATAGACACAGACACATGCATACACACACATGATAACATACTCACTATACACACGTACATATGAATTTTGTGTGGTAGATATGTGGTAGTGGAGTATGGGCCTGAGTGCACACAGTGTGTTGTGAAATCTGTGAATGTATTGTAATATTTTAAAAATGGTATAACTGCATTAATTTTGTTGGACCCCAGGAAGAGTAGCTGCTGCCTTGACAGGAACTAATGGGGATCCATAATAAACCCCAGGAAGAGTAGCTGCTGTCTTGACAGGAACTAATGGGGATCCATAATAAACCCCAGGAAGAGTAGCTGCTGCCTTGACAGGAACTAATGGGGATCCATAATAAACCCCAGGAAGAGTAGCTGCTGCCTTGACAGGAACTAATGGGGATCCATAATAAACACAAATACAAACCCCTAACCCTCGTATAATGTATAATCCTCCATCTCATCATATCTAAGACACCTATTAGCTCTAAACAGTAACATTAGTGCATGTGTATTGTCTCTGTTTCAATACTGTATAAGCATCCTTTTTCTAGTGGAACTTATTGTATTGACCTACGATATCAAAACAGATGAAATAAATTAACCAAATAGGAGTTCAGTATTGTATTGCTCTGTACCTTCTCATACTGCAACGCTGCTGGGAACAGTTTCCTGTGTGTATCGAGAATGGTCCACCACCCAAAGGACATACAGCCAACTTGACACTGTGGGAAGCATTTTAGTCAACATACCTGTATTATTCTAGCTGTGTACATGGTAAAGTCAAATCATTATATAAATACCTGTATTATTCTAGCTCTCCTCTTCTCTCCTCTCCTCTCCTCTCCTCTCCTCTCCTCTCCTCTCCTCTCCTCTCGAAATCGGCACTGCACAGATGTTCATTTAGAGAATAAAGTATTCCCCTGATGAATAAGTCACTGTCTAGGTCTATAGAGTTAAAGACTTCTTCTTGATGGCTCTGACTGTTCAGCTGGTGCAATAGGTTTTCCATTTGCTCTGTCACTCTCTGTCGCTCTCTGTGTAATAGCCATGGTGTATTCATTTCTGACTCAATGTTTAGTGTAAAAAATATTTGTTTTTACATGACTTTTTCCCCGCAGCACTAGCTAGCCAATGTTCTGTGTGAAAGAACGCCGACTGATCAGTTTGATTGACATGAAATGAACATCACACGTTGGCCTGCCAGGTTGTGAAATGAGATCAGCAAAATGCCAATAGTGATTTTATTTGATATCAAGTCTGTTAGAACCTTTTTACTCCCTCAGAACAGGACTACGTTCTAAATGGAACACTATTCCCTTGGTAGTGCACTACCAAATGTTCTATTTCGGACACAGACCAGAAGTATAGAAATGGAGCAGGATTGTGGGAAGGACAAAAAGGCTTGAGTGTCTTACAGAGGCTGTAGCAGGAGTGTTACAGAGGCTGTAGCAGGAGTGTTACAGAGGCTGTAGCAGGAGTGTTACAGAGGCTGTAGCAGGAGTGTAACAGAGAATGTAGCAGGAGTGTAACAGAGGCTGTAGCAGGAGTGTTACAGAGGCTGTAGCAGGAGTGTTACAGAGGCTGTAGCAGGAGTGTTACAGAGGCTGTAGCAGGAGTGTAACAGAGGCTGTAGCAGGAGTGTTACAGAGGCTGTAGCAGGAGTGTTACAGAGGCTGTAGCAGGAGTGTTACAGAGGCTGTAGCAGGAGTGTTACAGAGGCTGTAGCAGGAGTGTTACAGAGGCTGTAGCAGGAGTGTTACAGAGGCTGTAGCAGGAGTGTTACAGAGGCTGTAGCAGGAGTGTTACAGAGGCTGTAGCAGGAGTGTAACAGAGGCTGTAGCAGGAGTGTTACAGAGGCTGTAGCAGGAGTGTTACAGAGGCTGTAGCAGGAGTGTTACAGAGGCTGTAGCAGGAGTGTTACAGAGGCTGTAGCAGGAGTGTTACAGAGGCTGTAGCAGGAGTGTTACAGAGGATGTAGCAGGAGTGTAACAGAGGCTGTAGCAGGAGTGTAACAGAGGCTGTAGCAGGAGTGTTACAGAGGCTGTAGCAGGAGTGTAACAGAGGCTGTAGCAGGAGTGTTACAGAGGCTGTAGCAGGAGTGTTACAGAGGCTGTAGCAGGAGTGTAACAGAGGCTGTAGCAGGAGTGTTACAGAGGCTGTAGCAGGAGTGTTACAGAGGCTGTAGCAGGAGTGTAACAGAGGCTGTAGCAGGAGTGTAACAGAGGCTGTAGCAGGAGTGTTACAGAGGCTGTAGCAGGAGTGTAACAGAGGCTGTAGCAGGAGTGTTACAGAGGCTGTAGCAGGAGTGTTACAGAGGCTGTAGCAGGAGTGTAACAGAGGCTGTAGCAGGAGTGTTACAGAGGCTGTAGCAGGAGTGTTACAGAGGCTGTAGCAGGAGTGTTACAGAGGCTGTAGCAGGAGTGTTACAGAGGCTGTAGCAGGAGTGTAACAGAGGCTGTAGCAGGAGTGTTACAGAGGCTGTAGCAGGAGTGTTACAGAGGCTGTAGCAGGAGTGTTACAGAGGCTGTAGCAGGAGTGTTACAGAGGCTGTAGCAGGAGTGTTACAGAGGCTGTAGCAGGAGTGTTACAGAGGCTGTAGCAGGAGTGTAACAGAGGCTGTAGCAGGAGTGTAACAGAGGCTGTAGCAGGAGTGTTACAGAGGCTGTAGCAGGAGTGTAACAGAGGCTGTAGCAGGAGTGTTACAGAGGCTGTAGCAGGAGTGTTACAGAGGCTGTAGCAGGAGTGTAACAGAGGCTGTAGCAGGAGTGTTACAGAGGCTGTAGCAGGAGTGTTACAGAGGCTGTAGCAGGAGTGTAACAGAGGCTGTAGCAGGAGTGTAACAGAGGCTGTAGCAGGAGTGTTACAGAGGCTGTAGCAGGAGTGTAACAGAGGCTGTAGCAGGAGTGTTACAGAGGCTGTAGCAGGAGTGTTACAGAGGCTGTAGCAGGAGTGTAACAGAGGCTGTAGCAGGAGTGTTACAGAGGCTGTAGCAGGAGTGTTACAGAGGCTGTAGCAGGAGTGTTACAGAGGCTGTAGCAGGAGTGTTACAGAGGCTGTAGCAGGAGTGTTACAGAGGCTGTAGCAGGAGTGTTACAGAGGCTGTAGCAGGAGTGTTACAGAGGCTGTAGCAGGAGTGTTACAGAGGCTGTAAATAATATTTTGTTCTTAACTGACTTGTCAAGTTAAATAATAAAATGTGGTGTCTCACATATCTTTCTTAAGATGAATGCATGTACTGTAAGTCGCTCTGGATAAGAGCATCTGCTGAATGATTCATGTAAATGTTTTACTTACAGATCTCATATTACTGTATTGAATTCTTTTTTAAAACATTTGTTTTATATTGATGTAAAAAATGTATAATTTGTAGAGTTCTTTATTAAAATGCAGTTATTTATTACATGTGACTGTAAACCGAGCTGAGCTACTTATTGCTCTGAGAGGCAGATGTATAGCATTTAGCAAAAGAACATGATCATTTGTCTCTCTGAAATGAAACCATCTAGTGATAGGTTTTAAACAAAGACATGTCTGTCATTGAACGACCCCATGCCATGATTAGATGGGGAAAACTCTTTCAACAATAAAAGCTCATTTACCAACATGAAAAATGGATTCAGTATATAGCGTTTTGTAATGAAACTCTTGGCTTGACTGGTCAGGGTTCTCTAGCAGTTGTCTGATAAGACATGCACACGAGTTGAACAAACCAATTCCCCTCGAATCTTGTCTGTAAATAATATCACGCTGTCTCTCGACGCTTCTCTAAGGGTGCGTCCAAAATGGCACTATATAGCCTATGTAGTGCCCTATGTAGTGCCCTATGTAGTGCCCTATGTAGTGCCCTATGTAGTGCCCTATGTAGTGCCCTATGTAGTGCCCTATGTAGTGCCCTATGTATCCCACTGAAAGTAATGCACTACATAGGGCATAGGGTGCCGTTTGACTCCTCTGGTGATAGATAGCCTCCTGGTAGGTCTAACAGTATGTTACAGGAGCACCAGCCTAATACACCATGTCCATATAGACTTCATTCTTAAAACATTGCTTTTAGATTACTATAACACATATGAAATGTTAAGTACTAGATATGTAACAGGTTTCCTATAAGACATATGAAATGTTAAGTACTAGATATGTAACAGGTTTCCTATAAGACATATGAAATGTTAAGTACTAGATATGTAACAGGTTTCCTATAAGACATATGAAATGTTAAGTACTAGATATGTAACAGGTTTCCTATAAGACATATGAAATGTTAAGTACTAGATATGTAACAGGTTTCCTATAAGACATATGAAATGTTAAGTACTAGATATGTAACAGGTTTCCTATAAGACATATGAAATGTTAAGTACTAGATATGTAACAGGTTTCCTATAAGACATATGAAATGTTAAGTACTAGATATGTAACAGGTTTCCTATAAGACATATGAAATGTTAAGTACTAGATATGTAACAGGTTTCCTATAAGACATATGAAATGTTAAGTACTAGATATGTAACAGGTTTCCTATAAGACATATGAAATGTTAAGTACTAGATATGTAACAGGTTTCCTATAAGACATATGAAATGTTAAGTACTAGATATGTAACAGGTTTCCTATAAGACATATGAAATGTTAAGTACTAGATATGTAACAGGTTTCCTATAAGACATATGAAATGTTAAGTACTAGATATGTAACAGGTTTCCTATAAGACATATGAAATGTTAAGTACTAGATATGTAACAGGTTTCCTATAAGACATATGAAATGTTAAGTACTAGATATGTAACAGGTTTCCTATAAGACATATGAAATGTTAAGTACTAGATATGTAACAGGTTTCCTATAAGACATATGAAATGTTAAGTACTAGATATGTAACAGGTTTCCTATAAGACATATGAAATGTTAAGTACTAGATATGTAACAGGTTTCCTAGCCTGTATTCCCTTGACTAGAATGACCAAACAATGGCTTGATTTAATTTTAACTCCCCAAGGCTGAATGTGGTGTCCTCTCTCAGGTAGACTACAGTAATGTGGTGTCCTCTCAGGCAGACTACAGTAATGTGGTGTCCTCTCCCAGGTTGACTACAGTAATGTGGTGTCCTCTCAGGTAGACTACAGTAATGTGGTGTCCTCTCAGGCAGACTACAGTAATGTGGTGTCCTCTCCCAGGTAGACTACAGTAATGTGGTGTCCTCTCAGGCAGACTACAGTAATGTGGTGTCCTCTCCCAGGTAGACTACAGTAATGTGGTGTCCTCTCCCAGGTAGACTACAGTAATGTGGTGTCCTCTCCCAGGTAGACTACAGTAATGTGGTGTCCTC
The DNA here is from genome assembly GCA_023634145.1 of Thymallus thymallus. Lineage (NCBI taxonomy): Eukaryota > Metazoa > Chordata > Actinopteri > Salmoniformes > Salmonidae > Thymallus > Thymallus thymallus. The sequence goes on along the minus strand of CM042378.1, from coordinate 37,438,498 downwards.
TCCCAGGTAGACTACAGTAATGTGGTGTCCTCTCCCAGGTAGACTACAGTAATGTGGTGTCCTCTCAGGTAGACTACAGTAATGTGTTGTCCTCTCAGGCAGACTACAGTAATGTGGTGTCCTCTCCCAGGTAGACTACAGTAATGTGGTGTCCTCTCCCAGGTAGACTACAGTAATGTGGTGTCCTCTCCCAGGTAGACTACAGTAATGTGGTGTCCTCTCCCAGGTAGACTACAGTAATGTGGTGTCCTCTCAGGTAGACTACAGTAATGTGGTGTCCTCTCAGGTAGACTACAGTAATGTGGTGTCCTCTCCCAGGTAGACTACAGTAATGTGGTGTCCTCTCCCAGGTAGACTACAGTAATGTGGTGTCCTCTCAGGTAGACTACAGTAATGTGGTGTCCTCTCAGGTAGACTACAGTAATGTGGTGTCCTCTCCCAGGTAGACTACAGTAATGTGGTGTCCTCTCAGGTAGACTACAGTAATGTGGTGTCCTCTCAGGTAGACTACAGTAATGTGGTGTCCTCTCCCAGGTAGACTACAGTAATGTGGTGTCCTCTCCCAGGTAGACTACAGTAATGTGGTGTCCTCTCAGGTAGACTACAGTAATGTGGTGTCCTCTCAGGTAGACTACAGTAATGTGGTGTCCTCTCAGGTAGACTACAGTAATGTGGTGTCCTCTCAGGTAGACTACAGTAATGTGGTGTCCTCTCAGGTAGACTACAGTAATGTGGTGTCCTCTCCCAGGTAGACTACAGTAATGTGGTGTCCTCTCCCAGGCAGACTACAGTAATGTGGTGTCCTCTCAGGTAGACTACAGTAATGTGGTGTCCTCTCAGGTAGACTACAGTAATGTGGTGTCCTCTCCCAGGTAGACTACAGTAATGTGGTGTCCTCTCCCAGGTAGACTACAGTAATGTGGTGTCCTCTCAGGTAGACTACAGTAATGTGGTGTCCTCTCAGGTAGACTACAGTAATGTGGTGTCCTCTCAGGTAGACTACAGTAATGTGGTGTCCTCTCAGGTAGACTACAGTAATGTGGTGTCCTCTCCCAGGTAGACTACAGTAATGTGGTGTCCTCTCCCAGGTAGACTACAGTAATGTGGTGTCCTCTCCCAGGTAGACTACAGTAATGTGGTGTCCTCTCCCAGGTAGACTACAGTAATGTGGTGTCCTCTCAGGTAGACTACAGTAATGTGGTGTCCTCTCAGGTAGACTACAGTAATGTGGTGTCCTCTCCCAGGTAGACTACAGTAATGTGGTGTCCTCTCCCAGGTAGACTACAGTAATGTGGTGTCCTCTCAGGTAGACTACAGTAATGTGGTGTCCTCTCAGGTAGACTACAGTAATGTGGTGTCCTCTCCCAGGTAGACTACAGTAATGTGGTGTCCTCTCAGGTAGACTACAGTAATGTGGTGTCCTCTCAGGTAGACTACAGTAATGTGGTGTCCTCTCCCAGGTAGACTACAGTAATGTGGTGTCCTCTCCCAGGTAGACTACAGTAATGTGGTGTCCTCTCAGGTAGACTACAGTAATGTGGTGTCCTCTCAGGTAGACTACAGTAATGTGGTGTCCTCTCAGGTAGACTACAGTAATGTGGTGTCCTCTCAGGTAGACTACAGTAATGTGGTGTCCTCTCAGGTAGACTACAGTAATGTGGTGTCCTCTCCCAGGTAGACTACAGTAATGTGGTGTCCTCTCCCAGGCAGACTACAGTAATGTGGTGTCCTCTCAGGTAGACTACAGTAATGTGGTGTCCTCTCAGGTAGACTACAGTAATGTGGTGTCCTCTCCCAGGTAGACTACAGTAATGTGGTGTCCTCTCCCAGGTAGACTACAGTAATGTGGTGTCCTCTCAGGTAGACTACAGTAATGTGGTGTCCTCTCAGGTAGACTACAGTAATGTGGTGTCCTCTCAGGTAGACTACAGTAATGTGGTGTCCTCTCAGGTAGACTACAGTAATGTGGTGTCCTCTCCCAGGTAGACTACAGTAATGTGGTGTCCTCTCCCAGGTAGACTACAGTAATGTGGTGTCCTCTCCCAGGTAGACTACAGTAGTCTCATCTGTATACTCACCTGTGTGTGTGTGTGTGCGTTTGTTCGAGTGTGTGTGTGTCCATGTGTGTGTGTCTGTGTGTGTGTATCCGGGTGTGTGTGTGTGTGCACCTCTTCGTGTCTCATCTCCTCATCTTCTCCTCCCCTCCAGAGATTATGTACAGCTGGGTGTTCAACGAGTTTCCATCGTTCGTTGCCGAGGACAGCCGGCGGTTCATCTCCCAGGTAACAGGCAACCTGTACGTCTCCAAGGTGCAGCCTAGTGACGTGGGCAGCTACATCTGTCTGGTGAAGAACACGGTGACCAACGCCAGGGTCCTCAGCCCGCCTACGCCACTCACACTTAGAACTGATGGTGAGATGCCCCTGACACCCTCCTCACCCCTCACCCACACTGTACCCTCCTCACCCCTCACCCACTGTACTCTCCTCACCCCTCACCCACTGTACCCCCCTCACCCCTCACCCCCACTGTACCCTCCTCACCCCTCACCCACTGTACCCTCCTCACCCCTCACCCACTGTACCCTCCTCACCCCTCACCCACTGTACCCCCCTCACCCCTCACCCCCACTGTACCCTCCTCACCCCTCACCCACTGTACTCTCCTCACCCCTCACCCACTGTACCCCCCTCACCCCTCACCCACTGTACCCTCCTCACCCCTCACCCACTGTACCCTCCTCACCCCTCACCCACTGTACCCCCCTCACCCCTCACCCCCACTGTACCCTCCTCACCCCTCACCCACTGTACCCTCCTCACCCCTCACCCACTGTACCCTCCTCACCCCTCACCCACTGTACCCTCCTCACCCCTCACCCACTGTACCCCCCTCACCCCTCACACACTGTACCCCCCTCACCCCTCACCCACTGTACCCTCCTCACCCCTCACACACTGTACCCTCCTCACCCCTCACCCACTGTACCCTCCTCACCCCTCACCCACACTGTACCCTCCTCACCCCTCACACACTGTACCCCCCTCACCCCTCACACACTGTACCCCCCTCACCCCTCACACACTGTACCCCCCTCACCCCTCACACACTGTACCCTCCTCACCCCTCACCCACTGTACCCTCCTCACCCCTCACCCACTGTACCCTCCTCACCCCTCACCCACTGTACCCCCCTCACCCCTCACACACTGTACCCCCCTCACCCCTCACCCACTGTACCCTCCTCACCCCTCACACACTGTACCCTCCTCACCCCTCACCCACTGTACCCTCCTCACCCCTCACCCACACTGTACCCTCCTCACCCCTCACACACTGTACCCTCCTCACCCCTCACACACTGTACCCTCCTCACCCCTCACCCACTGTACCCTCCTCACCCCTCACCCACACTGTACCCTCCTCACCCCTCACACACTGTACCCCCCTCACCCCTCACCCACTGTACCCTCCTCACCCCTCACCCACTGTACCCTCCTCACCCCTCACCCACTGTACTCTCCTCACCCCTCACCCACTGTACTCTCCTCACCCCTCACCCACTGTACTCTCCTCACCCAGGTGGAAACCTAATGGCAGATGTAGGTACTGTAATACATGAGCACTCAGGCATGCCACCCACAAGGGGTCTAATATTTCACTTCCTGTAATATGTTTACATAAGGATGACATCAGATATGAATTAGAAGGTGTGGGGGCGGGGTGGCTGAGAGACTGAGCTCTGCAGGCCATAGAGAGAGACCGTGTCAGGAATAGTAAAGAAGGTCCAAATAGATGGGCAGGAAGCTTCTCATTAGTAGAAGCTTTCTCCACTCACTGACAAAACCAGCCATCAGGGAAATCATCTCTCCCACATAAAACTAACTGTATCAATGGTCGTCATTGGTGAATGGGATGCTAGGTCTTTATGCTGCTAGCCTCTCAGGGGTCCAGGCTGGGATGGTGGTGCTGGAGGGAGGGGAGGAGAGAGGATGTTGGATTCAGGTGGTGGACGGTGGTGCTGGAGGGGAGAGAGGAGAGAGGATGTTGGATTCAGGTGGTGGACGGTGGTGCTGGAGGAAGGAGAGGAGAGAGGATGTTGGATTCAGGTGGTGGACGGTGGTGCTGGAGGGAGGAGAGGAGAGAGGATGTTGGATTCAGGTGGTGGACGGTTGTGCTGGAGAGAGGAGAGGAGAGAGGATGTTGGATTCAGGTGGTGGACGGTGGTGCTGGAGGGAGGAGAGGAGAGAGGATGTTGGATTCAGGTGGTGGACGGTGGTGCTGGAGAGAGGAGAGGAGAGAGGATGTTGGATTCAGGTGGTGGACGGTGGTGCTGGAGGGGAGAGAGGAGAGAGGATGTTGGATTCAGGTGGTGGACGGTGGTGCTGGAGGGGAGAGAGGAGAGAGGATGTTGGATTCAGGTGGTGGACGGTGGTGCTGGAAGAGGAGAGGAGAGAGGATGTTGGATTCAGGTGGTGGACGGTGGTGCTGGAGGGGAGAGAGGAGAGAGGATGTTGGATTCAGGTGGTGGACGGTGGTGCTGGAAGAGGAGAGGAGAGAGGATGTTGGATTCAGTCTCTCTCTTTCTCTCTCTTCTCTAACCTGAGGAGTTTTGATACATCTGGATACACAGAGGATTGCTCATCACCTCCTATCGCAGGTGCTTGTCATTGTCAAGGTTTCAGAGGGCCATTGAGAATGCGCTCCATGGTTCCCAATGCGTTTAAATGAAAAGGACTTTCATGCCCGGAAAGCAGGTATTGGTTGGCATTGTGGTTGATGTGGCAGCACGTATTTAGCATCTACCTCGTCATGAGGCACCATGTCTCCTCCAGCTACAGACTGTCATATACACACTGTCTGGCTGCCAGGCCTGCGTTCAGACATCATATCATATAGACACTGTCTGGCTGCCAGGCCTGCGTTCAGACATCATATCATATACACACTGTCTGGCTGCCAGGCCTGCGTTCAGACATCATATCATATACACACTGTCTGGCTGCCAGGCCTGCGTTCAGACATCATATCATATACACACTGTCTGGCTGCCAGGCCTGCGTTCAGACATCATATCATATACACACTGTCTGGCTGCCAGGCCTGCGTTCAGACATCATATCATATACACACTGTCTGGCTGCCAGGCCTGCGTTCAGACATCATATCATATAGACACTGTCTGGCTGCCAGGCCTGCGTTCAGACATCATATCATATACACACTGTCTGGCTGCCAGGCTTGCGTTCAGACATCATATCATATAGACACTGTCTGGATGCCAGGCCTGCGTTCAGACATCATATCATATAGACACTGTCTGGCTGCCAGGCCTGCGTTCAGACATCATATCATATACACACTGTCTGGCTGCCAGGCCTGCGTTCAGACATCATATCATATAGACACTGTCTGGCTGCCAGGCCTGCGTTCAGACATCATATCATATAGACACTGTCTGGCTGCCAGGCCTGCGTTCAGACATCATATCATATACACACTGTCTGGCTGCCAGGCCTGCGTTCAGACATCATATCATATACACACTGTCTGGCTGCCAGGCCTGCGTTCAGACATCATATCATATAGACACTGTCTGGCTGCCAGGCCTGCGTTCAGACATCATATCATATACACACTGTCTGGCTGCCAGGCCTGCGTTCAGACATCATATCATATACACACTGTCTGGCTGCCAGGCCTGCGTTCAGACATCATATCATATAGACACTGTCTGGCTGCCAGGCCTGCGTTCAGACATCATATCATATAGACACTGTCTGGCTGCCAGGCCTGCGTTCAGACATCATATCATATACACACTGTCTGGCTGCCAGGCCTGCGTTCAGACATCATATCATATACACACTGTCTGGCTGCCAGGCCTGCGTTCAGACATCATATCATATAGACACTGTCTGGCTGCCAGGCCTGCGTTCAGACATCATATCATATAGACACTGTCTGGCTGCCAGGCCTGCGTTCAGACATCATATCATATACACACTGTCTGGCTGCCAGGCCTGCGTTCAGACATCATATCATATACACACTGTCTGGCTGCCAGGCCTGCGTTCAGACATCATATCATATAGACACTGTCTGGCTGCCAGGCCTGCGTTCAGACATCATATCATATACACACTGTCTGGCTGCCAGGCTTGCGTTCAGACATCATATCATATAGACACTGTCTGGCTGCCAGGCCTGCGTTCAGACATCATATCATATAGACACTGTCTGGCTGCCAGGCCTGCGTTCAGACATCATATCATATACACACTGTCTGGCTGCCAGGCCTGCGTTCAGACATCATATCATATAGACACTGTCTGGCTGCCAGGCCTGCGTTCAGACATCATATCATATAGACACTGTCTGGCTGCCAGGCCTGCGTTCAGACATCATATCATATACACACTGTCTGGCTGCCAGGCCTGTGTTCAGACATCATATCATATACACACTGTCTGGCTGCCAGGCCTGCGTTCAGACATCATATCATATAGACACTGTCTGGCTGCCAGGCCTGCGTTCAGACATCATATCATATAGACACTGTCTGGCTGCCAGGCCTGCGTTCAGACATCATATCATATAGACACTGTCTGGCTGCCAGGCCTGCGTTCAGACATCATATCATATACACACTGTCTGGCTGCCAGGCCTGCGTTCAGACATCATATCATATAGACACTGTCTGGCTGCCAGGCCTGCGTTCAGACATCATATCATATAGACACTGTCTGGCTGCCAGGCCTGCGTTCAGACATCATATCATATAGACACTGTCTGGCTGCCAGGCCTGCGTTCAGACATCATATCATATACACACTGTCTGGCTGCCAGGCCTGCGTTCAGACATCATATCATATAGACACTGTCTGGCTGCCAGGCCTGCGTTCAGACATCATATCATATAGACACTGTCTGGCTGCCAGGCCTGCGTTCAGACATCATATCATATAGACACTGTCTGGCTGCCAGGCCTGCGTTCAGACATCATATCATATAGACACTGTCTGGCTGCCAGGCCTGCGTTCAGACATCATATCATATAGACACTGTCTGGCTGCCAGGCCTGCGTTCAGACATCATATCATATACACACTGTCTGGCTGCCAGGCCTGCGTTCAGACATCATATCATATAGACACTGTCTGGCTGCCAGGCCTGCGTTCAGACATCATATCATATAGACACTGTCTGGCTGCCAGGCCTGCGTTCAGACATCATATCATATACACACTGTCTGGCTGCCAGGCCTGCGTTCAGACATCATATCATATAGACACTGTCTGGCTGCCAGGCCTGCGTTCAGACATCATATCATATAGACACTGTCTGGCTGCCAGGCCTGCGTTCAGACATCATATCATATAGACACTGTCTGGCTGCCAGGCCTGCGTTCAGACATCATATCATATACACACTGTCTGGCTGCCAGGCCTGCGTTCAGACATCATATCATATAGACACTGTCTGGCTGCCAGGCCTGCGTTCAGACATCATATCATATACACACTGTCTGGCTGCCAGGCCTGCGTTCAGACATCATATCATATAGACACTGTCTGGCTGCCAGGCCTGCGTTCAGACATCATATCATATAGACACTGTCTGGCTGCCAGGCCTGCGTTCAGACATCATATCATATAGACACTGTCTGGCTGCCAGGCCTGCGTTCAGACATCATATCATATAGACACTGTCTGGCTGCCAGGCCTGCGTTCAGACATCATATCATATACACACTGTCTGGCTGCCAGGCCTGCGTTCAGACATCATATCATATAGACACTGTCTGGCTGCCAGGCCTGCGTTCAGACATCATATCATATACACACTGTCTGGCTGCCAGGCATGCGTTCAGACATCATATCATATAGACACTGTCTGGCTGCCAGGCCTGCGTTCAGACATCATATCATATAGACACTGTCTGGCTGCCAGGCCTGCGTTCAGACATCATATCATATAGACACTGTCTGGCTGCCAGGCCTGCGTTCAGACATCATATCATATAGACACTGTCTGGCTGCCAGGCCTGCGTTCAGACATCATATCATATAGACACTGTCTGGCTGCCAGGCCTGCGTTCAGACATCATATCATATAGACACTGTCTGGCTGCCAGGCCTGCGTTCAGACATCATATCAAATAGACACTGTCTGGCTTCCAGGCCTGCGTTCAGACATCATATCATATACAAACTGTCTGGCTGCCAGGCCTGCGTTCAGACATCATATCATATACACACTGTCTGGCTGCCAGGCCTGCGTTCAGACATCATATCAAATAGACACTGTCTGGCTTCCAGGCCTGCGTTCAGACATCATATCATATACAAACTGTCTGGCTGCCAGGCCTGCGTTCAGACATCATATCATATAGACACTGTCTGGCTGCCAGGCCTGCGTTCAGACATCATATCATATACACACTGTCTGGCTGCCAGGCCTGCGTTCAGACATCATATCATATACACACTGTCTGGCTGCCAGGCCTGCGTTCAGATATCATATCATATACACACTGTCTGGCTGCCAGGCCTGCGTTCAGACATCATATCATATAGACACTGTCTGGCTGCCAGGCCTGCGTTCAGACATCATATCATATAGACACTGTCTGGCTGCCAGGCCTGCGTTCAGACATCATATCATATACACACTGTCTGGCTGCCAGGCCTGCGTTCAGACATCATATCATATACACACTGTCTGGCTGCCAGGCCTGCGTTCAGACATCATATCATATACACACTGTCTGGCTGCCAGGCCTGCGTTCAGACATCATATCATATAGACACTGTCTGTCTGGCTGCCAGGCCTGCGTTCAGACATCATATCATATAGACACTGTCTGGCTGCCAGGCCTGCGTTCAGACATCATATCATATAGACACTGTCTGGCTGCCAGGCCTGCGTTCAGACATCATATCATATACACACTGTCTGGCTGCCAGGCCTGCGTTCAGACATCATATCATATACACACTGTCTGGCTGCCAGTCCTGCGTTCAGACATCATATCATATACACACTGTCTGGCTGCCAGGCCTGCGTTCAGACATCATATCATATACACACTGTCTGGCTGCCAGGCCTGCGTTCAGACATCATATCATATAGACACTGTCTGGCTGCCAGGCCTGCGTTCAGACATCATATCATATAGACACTGTCTGGCTGCCAGGCCTGCGTTCAGACATCATATCATATAGACACTGTCTGGCTGCCAGGCCTGCGTTCAGACATCATATCATATAGACACTGTCTGGCTGCCAGGCCTGCGTTCAGACATCATATCATATAGACACTGTCTGGCTGCCAGGCCTGCGTTCAGACATCATATCATATAGACACTGTCTGGCTGCCAGGCCTGCGTTCAGACATCATATCATATAGACACTGTCTGGCTTCCAGGCCTGCGTTCAGACATCATATCAAATAGACACTGTCTGGCTTTCAGGCCTGCGTTCAGACATCATATCATATACAAACTGTCTGGCTGCCAGGCCTGCGTTCAGACATCATATCATATAGACACTGTCTGGCTGCCAGGCCTGCATTCAGACATCATATCATATAGACACTGTCTGGCTGCCAGGCCTGCGTTCAGACATCATATCATATACACACTGTCTGGCTGCCAGGCCTGCGTTCAGACATCATATCATATACACACTGTCTGGCTGCCAGGCCTGCGTTCAGACATCATATCATATAGACACTGTCTGGCTGCCAGGCCTGCGTTCAGACATCATATCATATAGACACTGTCTGGCTGCCAGGCCTGCGTTCAGACATCATATCATATAGACACTGTCTGGCTGCCAGGCCTGCGTTCAGACATCATATCATATAGACACTGTCTGGCTGCCAGGCCTGCGTTCAGACATCATATCATATAGACACTGTCTGGCTGCCAGGCCTGCGTTCAGACATCATATCATATAGACACTGTCTGGCTGCCAGGCCTGCGTTCAGACATCATATCATATAGACACTGTCTGGCTGCCAGGCCTGCGTTCAGACATCATATCATATAGACACTGTCTGGCTGCCAGGCCTGCGTTCAGACATCATATCATATAGACACTGTCTGGCTGCCAGGCCTGCATTCAGACATCATATCATATAGACACTGTCTGGCTTCCAGGCCTGCGTTCAGACATCATATCAAATAGACACTGTCTGGCTGCCAGGCCTGCGTTCAGACATCATATCATATACAAACTGTCTGGCTGCCAGGCCTGCGTTCAGATATCATATCATATAGACACTGTCTGGCTGCCAGGCCTGCGTTCAGACATCATATCATATAGACACTGTCTGGCTGCCAGGCCTGCGTTCAGACATCATATCATATAGACACTGTCTGGCTGCCAGGCCTGCGTTCAGACATCATAACATATAGACACTGTCTGGCTGCCAGGCCTGCGTTCAGACATCATATCATATAGACACTGTCTGGCTGCCAGGCCTGCGTTCAGACATCATATCATATAGACACTGTCTGGCTGCCAGGCCTGCGTTCAGACATCATATCATATAGACACTGTCTGGCTTCCAGGCCTGCGTTCAGACATCATATCATATACACACTGTCTGGCTGCCAGGCCTGCGTTCAGACATCATATCATATAGACACTGTCTGGCTGCCAGGCCTGCGTTCAGACATCATATCATATAGACACTGTCTGGCTGCCAGGCCTGCGTTCAGACATCATATCATATGATCATATCCATATCATAACCTTACTGCATTTTGCACTACATTGTCACTCTGTATATAGATCTTCTATTGTGTTATTGACTGTACGTTTGTTTATTCTCATGTGTAACTCTGTGTTGTTTTTTGTCTCACTGCTTTGCTTTGTCTTGACCTGGTCACAGTTGTAAATGAGACCTTGTTCTCAACTGGCCTACCTGGTTAAATAAAGGTGAAATAAAACCTACCTGGTTAAATAAAGGTGAAATAAAAATAAATAAAAAATATACACACTGGTAAATAAAAGAAACGAAACGAAAGGTTAAGCACAGGAGAAATTGCAGTGAGATTGGTGTATGTTAGACTTCTTCTTCTTTTTCTTCTTCTCCTTCTTCTTCTGCTTCTTCTTCTGCTTCTTCTCCTTCTTCTGCTTCTTCTTCTTCTTCTGCTTCTGCTTCTTCTTCTGCTTCTTCTGCATAAAGAAGATGTTTTGTAGTATCCATATTTGTGGCCAATAAATGCTGTGGTGAGGTTGTCGGGGAGGGGTACTATCTCAGAGGGTAGGCTCTCTCAGATGGTAGGCTCTCTCAGAGGGTAGGCTCTCTCAGATGGTAGGCTCTCTCAGATGGTAGACTCTCTCAGATGGTAGGCTCTCTCAGATGGTAGGCTCTCTCAGATGATAACCTACCATCTGAGAGAGCCTATCATCTGAGAGAGCCTACCATCTGAGAGAGCCTTTCTCAAAGGGTAGGCTCTCTCAGATGGTATGTTCCACAACATAAAGGTGTCTAATACGAGGCTCCACTCAGCCGTACAGCCCATTACACCAAACATTTTCTTGACAGACGCCTCTCGCATATAGATAGATAGATAGATAGATAGATAGATAGATAGATAGATAGATAGATAGATAGATAGATAGATAGATAGATAGATAGATAGATAGATAGATAGATAGATAGATAGATAGATAGATAGATAGATAGATAGATAGATAGATAGATAGATAGATAGATAGATAGATAGATAGATAGATAGATAGATAGGTACTCAGCCTGTACCGAGAATCTGGGTCTAAAATGGGTGAAAATGACATTGGCACACCTCACTGCTGAACCCCTCGGCTCCCGCAAGCTTTGTCTTCCGCCAGCCGCTGCAGTCTGACCAATCAGAGGGTGCAATCTATGCATCTGTCCAATGAGATGCTGTGCCCTAGTGAAAGTGGATGGTAATTACCTTGGAGGTTTAGAAGCTCAAGCTGGATCTGTGTGTTGCCTCACCTCTTGTCCTGCTCTGGTTCTAACACTCTTAATCAAACCTGTCTCGCTGCATCTTGGCTCTCTGTTACACCCCTGGTAAAGTCATGGATCTTCTGTTCACTACGCAATGGGAGGAAATGAGGAGAATGGAGACAGATATTCAGACAGACGTTGGAGAATTGTGCATTTTTCAAACACCTGAAACAGTTTTTTCTACAGTTTTTTCTACAGCCATAAACATGACTTATTTTACATAAATCCAATTAGATGCATTTGATGGTGTCGACTTAATTGACATAAATCCAATTAGATGCATTTGATGGTGTCTGAATTAATTGACATAAATCCAATTAGATGCATTTGATGGTGTCTGACATAATTGACATAAACCCAGTTAGTTACATTTGATGGTGTCTGACATAATTGACATAAATCCAATTAGATGCATTTGATGGTGTCTGACATAATTGACATAAACCCAGTTAGTTACATTTGATGGTGTCTGAGGTAGATGCGAACGCGAACAGAACAAAACAGCGGTACCAAGTAGTGGGCCTAGTAAACAACATATCAGAAAACAGAAGGCTAATGGAGATCCTCCAGCCGATACAGTGAGATGCAGCCGTGCACAGCTGTCTTGCCTTTAGTCCCACTTCAAAAATCATGTCACTCATGAATTCAGCAGCCCGTTGTGATGCACAATACACTTCTGGGCATCAAATTTGAACACGTTTCAAGTACATTCAGTTGCATTCTCTACCAAGAACCAAAATATACTGAATAAAAATATAAACGCAACATGCAACAATATAAAATATTTTACTGAGTTACAGTTCATAATAGGAAGTCATGTTTAAGGTGAGACCCAGATGCAGACAGTGTCCAAGTAACAAAAGTTTAATATTCAAACAGGGGCAGGCAGAGGTACAGGTCAAGGTCAGGCAGAGGTACAGGTCAAGGTCAGGCAGAGGTACAGGTCAAGGTCAGGCAGAGGTCAGTAATCCAGATAGGTGAGGCAAAGGGGCGGAACCCGGGGGACAGGCTGCCTGACTACCCAATGAGTGTGCAGAACACCTTCCAGAACCGGGACGAGAACTGAGGACTCTGGTCGGAGACCATGTCCACTGGCAGTCCATGGATCTGGAAGACGTGCTGCACCATAATCTGGGCCATCTCTTTGGCAGAGGGTAGCTTGGGGAGAGGAATGAAGGATGTCAACCTAATGGTACAGCGGTCAACCTAATGGTACAGCGGTCAACCTAATGGTACAGCGGTCAACCTAATGGTACAGCGGTCAACCTAATGGTACAACGGTCAACCTAATGGTACAACGGTCAACCTAATGTTACAACGGTCAACCTAATGGTACAGAAACATCTCCAAAAAACATTAGCTACATTCTCATATTACAATGTGTAGCTACCTGGGACACACAATGAATGAGGTTGATGCTCCATAGATAGATAGAAAGATTGATTGATTGATTGATTGATTGATTGATTGATTGATTGATTGATTGATTGATGTTAGTGATGGATCCTAGCAGCAGAAGGTGTTAGTAGTCCCAGACCTGTGAACTGCATGATTTAGTGTTCCATGTGCGTAGCAGTCCTAAGCAGGCCTCTTAACACCGCCACACACACACACACACACACACACACACACACACACACACACACACACACACACACACACACACACACACACACACACACACACACCAGGATGCCACAGGCGCCAAGCATCATCAGCACACTGCTACCCAATGCACTTCTGCATCTTTGGCATATTCACATCTGCAACACATATTCTACATCCAGTACCAGTGTTTCTCTCACTTTTCTTAGAACGTCTTTCTTCAGGTGCTATCTGTGTAACTACAAGCTGGAACATGGCTGGGGACATGGCTGGGGACATGGCTGGGGACATGGCTGGGAACATTGCTGGGGACATGGCTGGGGACATGGCTGGGGACATGGTTGGGGACATGGCTGGAGACATGGCTGGAGACATGGCTGGGGACATGACTGGGGACATGACTGGGGACATGGCTGGGGACATGGCTGGGGACATGACTGGGGACATGGCTGGGAACATTGCTGGGGACATGGCTGGGGACATGGCTGGGGACATGGCTGGGGACATGACTGCGGACATGACTGGGGACATGGCTGGGGACATGACTGGGGACATGGCTGGGGAATAAATAGTGTTTTACATCTCTGTTCTCTCCTCTTGTGATCTACAGGTCTAATGGGAGAATATGAGCCTAAAATGGAGGTGCATTTCCCCCAATCTGTCCCGGCTGCCAGAGGAGTCACTGTAAGGCTGGAGTGTTTCTCCCTGGGGAAGTAAGTACAGAAACATGCAAGCTGCATTGTTACCCTATACAGCTTCATGTTTACACAGCATACATAGTACCTCCCCTTTATGGTCATCCTGACTGAGCTGTCATTCTATACAGCTTCATGTTTACACAGCATACATAGTCACTCCCCTTCATGGTACTTGTTAAAAATCTGTTGGCCATTCACCACCACACCACTTATCTTTCTATGCTTGCATATCATTCATAGTCACTCCCCTTTAGGTTACCTGTTCATCATCCATTGGCTATTTGCCCTCACACCATTATCTTTCTGTCCCAGTTGCACTTGTTCACTCCCAGTTCTATTTGTTTTTTCCTGTCCCAACCTGGGAGCAAACCACACTGATGATGTGGTTTCAACAGTTCAAACAACATGACTTCACATTTCAAGGACACTCACAGGTCCATACAGCCATCTCCCACTGAGTGAACCAATTGGTGGCGTGATTTCAAGTTTTCCAGAAGAAGCATACACATACAGCGGGTGAAATAAGTATTGAACACGTCACCATTCTTCTCAGTAAATATATTTCCAAAGGTGCTATTGACATTAAATTTTCACCAGATGTTGGTTTTTAGGGTGATGTGCAGTGCCATTTCTCCTCCAAACATGGTGTGTATTATGACATCCAAACAGTTCAATTTTGCTCTCATCTGACCACACTATATTCTCCCAGTATTTCACTGGCTTTTCCAAATGTTGTGCAGCAAACTTTAAACGAGCTTCAACATGCTTTTTTTTCAGCAATGGAGTCTTGCGTAGTGAGCGTGCATACAGGCCATGGTGGTGGAGTGCATTACTTACTGTTTTATTTGAGACAACAGTACCTGCTAATTGCAGGTCTTTTTGAAGCTCTCCACAAGTGGTCCTTGGCTCTTGGACAACTCTTCTGATTATTCTTTTCACTCCTCTGTCAGAAATCTTGCGAGGAGCACCTGGTCGAGGCAAATTTATGGTGAAATGATTGTCTTTCCACTTCCATATTATGGCCCCAACAGTGCTCACTGGAACATTCAGAAGCTTAGAAATGCGCCTATAACCAATGCCATCATTATGTTTTGCAACAATTAGGTTGCGAAGGTCTTGAGACAGCTCTTTGCTTTTACCCATCATGTGATGTGTCTTGTGTGACACCTTGGCAATGAGACCTTTTTGTAGGCCATCAGTTGGGACTGAACCAGCTGATATTAATTTGCACTGACAGGGGGCTGGATTGCTTTTTAATTACTGATAGTTTTCAGCTGTTGTCTTGGCTTTCCATGCCTTTTTGCACCTCCCTTTCTTCATGTGTTCAAAACTTTTTCCCTGTGTCATTTCACATTATTTCACATAACTTAATTTCTGAACGTATTTGTTTTGGTTTCTTTGTATGTATGGATTACTTGGGTTGTTACCAACATCTGGTGAAAATTTAATGTCAATAGCACCTTTGGAAATATATTTACTGAGAAAAATGGTGACGTGTTCAATACTTATTTCACCCGCTGTACATGCCCTAGGATTATATAACAGTTTCTTAGAAAAAGAATGCACATACTGTGGGGATCATATTGGCAGCTCTCAAACTCCTACATGCATTCCTGCACGTATCTCTCAGGATAATTATAGAACTGTGTGAGACTGTGGCCAACTCAAACTAACATTATTGCATATCTTTATGATTTTATGATACACGTTATGGAAATCACCTACAGTCGTATGAAAAAGTTTGGGCACCCCCTGACAATTTCCATGATTTCCATTTATAAATAATTGGGTGTTTGGATCAGCAATTTCATTTTGATCTATCAAATAACTGATGGACAGAGTAATATTTCAGTAGTGAAATTAGGTTTATTGTATTAACAGAAAATGTGCAATATGCATCAAAACGAAATTAGACAGAGCCTAGTAGAGCCTCCTTTTGCTAAAATAACAGCCTCTAGACGCTTCCTATAGCCTCTAATGAGTGTCTGGATTCTGGATGAAGGTATTTTGGACCATTCCTCCTTACAAAACATCTCCAGTTCAGTTAGGTTTGATGGTTGCCGAGCATGGACAGCCCGCTTCAAATCATCCCACAGATTCTCAATGATATTCAGGTCTGGGGACTGGGATGGCCATTCCAGAACATTGTACTTGTTCCTCTGCATAAATGCCCGGGTAGATTTTGAGCAGTGTTTTGGGTCGTTGTCTTGTTGAAATATCCAGCCGCGGCGTAACTTCAACTTTGTGACTGATTCTTCAACATTATTCCCAAGAATCTGCTGATATTGAGTGGAATCCATGCGACCCTCAACTTTAACAAGATTCCCAGTACCGGCACTGGCCACACAGCCCCACAGCATGATGGAACCCCCACCAAATTTTACTGTGGGTAGCAAGTGTTTTTCTTGGAACGCTGTGTTCTTTTGCCGCCATGCATAACGGCCCTTGTTATGACCAAATAACTCAATCTTTGTTTCATCAGTCCACAGCACCTTATTCCAAAATGAAGCTGGCTTGTCCAAATGTGCGTTTGTGGCGTGTGTGCAGAAAAGGCTTCTTCCGCATCACTCTCCTGTACAGCTTCTCCTTGTGCAAAGTGCGCTGAATTGTTGAACGATGCACAGTGACACCATCTGCAGCAAGATGATGTTGTAGGTCTTTGGAGGTGGTCTGTGGGATGTTTTTGACCGTTCTCACCATCCTTCGCCTTTGCCTCTCCGATATTCTACTTGGCCTGCCACTTCTGGCCTTAACAAGAACTGTGCCTGTGGTCTTCCATTTCCTCACTATGTTCCTCACAGTGGACACTGACAGCTTACATCTCTGCGATAGCTTTTTGTAGCCTTCCCCTAAACCATAATGTTGAACAATCTTTGTTTTCAGGTCATTTGAGAGTTGTTTTGAGGCCCCCATGTTGCCACTCTTCAGAGGAGAGTCAAAGAGAACAACAACTTGCAATTGGCCACCTTAAATACTTTTTCTCATGATTGGATGCACTTGTCTATGAAGTTCAAGGCTTAATGAGCTCACCAAACCAATTGTGTGTTCCAATTAATCAGTGCTAAGTAGTTACAGGTATTCAAATCAACAGAATGACAAGGGTGCCCAAATTTTTGCATAGCCCATCTGATTTAATTTCATACAACTTAATATTGCTACACTAAAAATCTTTGTCTGGACAGTACCCCAGTACTCAGCTTTTATTAGAAAATGAATGGCATTCCACTGTGATCATTTTCTGTGACGACAGAGTAAATTATTATGCAGCCTCAGAGGGGTGACCAGACTGTTTCATACGACTGTAGACCCTGAACATATTTGTATTTTATTTTATATTTATTTATCCTTTATTTAACTAGGCAAGTCAGTTAAGAACAAATTCTTATTTGGATAAAGCTACCTTTTTAATGGTATTTGTGACCAACAGATACATATTTGTATTCCCAGTAATGTGAAATACATAGATTAGGGTGTAATGAATATATTTAAATTGACTGATTTCCTTATTTGAACTGTAACTCAGTAAAATCTTTGAAAGTGTTGCATGTTGCATCTATATTTTTGTTCATCCTTGAATCACTGCATGCTTGGCTCCATACGTTCTCATAATGTTTGTGGAAAACGTTTCCTGACTAAAACATCCGATATGTTGTAGATACTAATTGTAATGTTTCCTGCAAGCTGAATTGAGCCAACTCCAAGCTGAGTTGACTCCCAAGTTGACCCACCTCTAAGTTGACCCACCTCCAAGCTGAGTTGACTCCCAAGTTGACCCACCTCTAAGTTGACCCACCTCCAAGCTGAGTTGACTCCCAAGTTGACCCACCTCTAAGTTGACCCACCTCCAAGCTGTGTTGACTCCCAAGTGGCGCAGTGGTCTAAGACACCGGCCGTGATTGGGAGTCCCATAGGGCGGCGCACAAATGGCCCAGCGTCGTTCGAGTTTGGCCGGTGTAGGCCGTCATTGTAAATAATAATTTGTTCTTAACTTACTTGCCTAGTTAAATAAAGGTTAAATAAAGGTTAAAAAAAAAAAAATAATGAACACCCTAATACTCCACCAGCCAGGTCCAGATACTATACAAGCTGTGTTGACCCACCTCTTTACACCCTAATACACCACCATAAGGCTATATAGTGATATGTAGGACTATATGACTAGGCTACCAAGACACTATTTATTATAATTGTCTATAAGGTCCAAAATGTGTTCCTATATTAACATTCTCTCCAGGCTGGGTGTTGAGCGACCATCATGGCTGACTAGATGACATGTTAGTGGTGGTGGGAGCAGGAGTGGAGAAGAAACTGAGTCCTTGGGAGCCATGTCTTGTGATAATGTAGAGGCAGGCAGGCAGGCCAGCCAGTAATGTGCCCGTGTTTACAGGGTGCTTTTAATATCTGTTGTGTAGCGTGGAGGGGCAAAGATGGAGCCAGTCCGGCCACCACTAATGGACTGCCAGGAGAAAAAAACAGCATGGTACAGGCAAACATTACAGAGACCAGAACCACTTGTCAGCACGTACAGGTAAACATTACAGAGACCAGAACCACTTGTCAGCACAGTACTGGCAAACATTACAGAGACCAGAACCACTTGTCAGCACGTACAGGCAAACATTACAGAGACCAGAACCACTTGCCGGCACGTACAGGCAGCAAACATTACAGAGACCAGAACCACTTGTCAGCACGTACAGGTAAACATTACAGAGACCAGAACCACTTGTCAGCACGTACAGGCAAACATTACAGAGACCAGAACCACTTGTCAGCACGGTACAGGCAAACATTACAGAGACCAGAACCACTTGCCGGCACGTACAGGCAGCAAACATTACAGAGACCAGAACCACTTGTCAGCATGTACAGGTAAACATTACAGAGACCAGAACCACTTGTCAGCACGTACAGGCAAACATTACAGAGACCAGAACCACTTGTCAGCACGTACAGGTAAACATTACAGAGACCAGAACCACTTGTCAGCACAGTACTGGCAAACATTACAGAGACCAGAACCACTTGTCAGCACGTACAGGCAAACATTACAGAGACCAGAACCACTTGTCAGCACGTACAGGTAAACATTACAGAGACCAGAACCACTTGTCAGCACGTACAGGTAAACATTACAGAGACCAGAACCACTTGTCAGCACGTACAGGTAAACATTACAGAGACCAGAACCACTTGTCAGCACGTACAGGCAGCAAACATTACAGAGACCAGAACCACTTGTCAGCACGTACAGGTAAACATTACAGAGACCAGAACCACTTGTCAGCACGTACAGGTAAACATTACAGAGACCAGAACCACTTGTCAGCATGTACAGGCAAACATTACAGAGACCAGAACCACTTGTCAGCACGTACAGGCAAACATTACAGAGACCAGAACCACTTGTCAGCACGTACAGGTAAACATTACAGAGACCAGAACCACTTGTCAGCACGTACAGGCAAACATTACAGAGACCAGAACCACTTGTCAGCACGTACAGGTAAACATTACAGAGACCAGAACCACTTGTCAGCACGTACAGGTAAACATTACAGAGACCAGAACCACTTGTCAGCACGTACAGGCAGCAAACATTACAGAGACCAGAACCACTTGTCAGCACGTACAGGTAAACATTACAGAGACCAGAACCACTTGTCAGCACGTACAGGTAAACATTACAGAGACCAGAACCACTTGTCAGCACGTACAGGTAAACATTACAGAGACCAGAACCACTTGTCAGCACGTACAGGTAAACATTACAGAGACCAGAACCACTTGTCAGCACGTACAGGTAAACATTACAGAGACCAGAACCACTTGTCAGCACGTACAGGTAAACATTACAGAGACCAGAACCACTTGTCAGCACGTACAGGTAAACATTACAGAGACCAGAACCACTTGTCAGCACGTACAGGTAAACATTACAGAGACCAGAACCACTTGTCAGCACGTACAGGTAAACATTACAGAGACCAGAACCACTTGTCAACACGTACAGGTAAACATTACAGAGACCAGAACCACTTGTCAGCACGTACAGGCAGCAAACATTACAGAGACCAGAACCACTTGTCAGCACGTACAGGTAAACATTACAGAGACCAGAACCACTTGTCAGCACGTACAGGTAAACATTACAGAGACCAGAACCACTTGTCAGCACGTACAGGTAAACATTACAGAGACCAGAACCACTTGTCAGCACGTACAGGTAAACATTACAGAGACCAGAACCACTTGTCAGCACGTACAGGTAAACATTACAGAGACCAGAACCACTTGTCAGCACGTACAGGTAAACATTACAGAGACCAGAACCACTTGTCAGCACGTACAGGCAGCAAACATTACAGAGACCAGAACCACTTGTCAGCACGTACAGGTAAACATTACAGAGACTAGGGCCACTTGTCAGCACGTACAGGTAAACATTACAGAGACCAGAACCACTTGTCAGCACGTACAGGTAAACATTACAGAGACCAGAACCACTTGTCAGCACGAACAGGTAAACATTACAGAGACCAGAACCACTTGTCAGCACGTACAGGTAAACATTACAGAGACCAGAACCACTTGTCTACGCTGCTAAAATGAGTGTCAGGCAGCCCACGGTGGCTGGTTTCAGGCAGACCACGGTGGCTGGTTTCAGGCAGCCCACGGTGGCTGGTTTCAGGCAGACCACGGTGGCTGGTTTCAGGCAGCCCACGGTGGCTGGTTTCAGGCAGCCCACGGTGGCTGGTTTCAGGCAGACCACGGTGGCTGGTTTCAGGCAGCCCACGGTGGCTGGTTTCAGGCAGCCCACGGTGGCTGGTTTCAGGCAGCCCACGGTGGCTGGTTTCAGGCAGCCCACGGTGGCTGGTTTCAGGCAGACCACGGTGGCTGGTTTCAGGCAGACCACGGTGGCTGGTTTCAGGCAGCCCACGGTGGCTGGTTTCAGGCAGACCACGGTGGCTGGTTTCAGGCAGCCCACGGTGGCTGGTTTCAGGCAGACACACATACAGACGGTAGTTGGTTGAAGATGTTTTCCTCTTGTTGATCTCCTAATGCAAAGGTTTAAGGGATGTTTTGCATAACAAGATACTTTTTCATTTCCAACCATAATCCTGTATCATCCCTACTTCATATGATTATTTGTGTTGAATAATGTATGACTGAGTCTTATCTAGAGACAGCTTCTAATAACACTACCTGCTTTCTAAATCAGTCATTTACAATTAATGATCCACTTTAGAAGAAGTCATTACCAAAGCCTATAGACATTGTGCTGACTGCATGCTTACGCTCCCATCCCTCCTCTTGACTTTATTCTATTAAAACCTATACAGGAGCTTGGGGGTGATCTTCTCTCCTGCTAGTCCTGTCACCTAGGATTTGAACCCTCTTCTCTCCTGCTAGTCCTGTCACCTAGGATTTGAACCCTCTTCTCTCCTGCTCGTCCTGTCACCTAGGATTTGAACCCTCTTCTCTCCTGCTAGTCCTGTCACCTAGGATTTTAACCCTCTTCTCTCCTGCTAGTCCGGTCCCAACAATCACGTGGAGGAAGATGAATGGTAACATCCCTAAGAAGGCTCGTCTGAGGAAGTCCCAGGCTGTTCTGGAGATCCCTAATGTCCAGCTGGAGGACTCGGGGACCTACGAGTGTAAAGCAGAGAACCTCAGAGGAGGAACAGCCTTTAAGGGATCCCTCCAGGTCTACAGTAAGTTTTGTGATGGTTAGACTGGAGCGACATGTTCTGGTGTTAATGTGGGATTGGTAAAGACTGCTGTGCTTTTTGATACCAGTCCTGTCTGCTCCCTGATACCAGTCCTGTCTGCTCCCTGATACCAGTCCTGTCTGCTCCCTGATACCAGTCCTGTCTGCTCCCTGATACCAGTCCTGTCTGCTCCCTGATACCAGTCCTGTCTGCTCCCTGATACCAGTCCTGTCTGCTCCCTGATACCAGTCCTGTCTGCTCCCTGATACCAGTCCTGTCTGCTCCCTGATACCTACTGTATAATATATATCAACCCAGTCCTGTCTGCTCCCTGATACCCACTGTATAATATATATCAACCCAGTCCTGTCTGCTCCCTGATACCCACTGTATAATATATATCAACCCAGTCCTGTCTGCTCCCTGATACCCACTGTATAATATATATCAACCCAGTCCTGTCTGCTCCCTGATACCCACTGTATAATATATATCAACCCAGTCCTGTCTGCTCCCTGATACCCACTGTATAATATATATCAACCCAGTCCTGTCTACTCCCTGATACCTACTGTATAATATATATCAACCCAGTCTTGTCTGCTCCCTGATACCTACTGTATAATATATATCCACCCAGTCCTGTCTGCTCCCTGATACCTACTGTATAATATATATCAACCCAGTCGTGTCTGCTCCCTGATACCAGTCCTGTCTGCTCCCTGATACCAGTCCTGTCTGCTCCCTGATACCTACTGTATAATATATATCAACCCAGTCCTGTCTACTCCCTGATACATACAGTATAATATATATCAACCCAGTCCTGTCTGCTCCCTGATACCTACTGTATAATATATATCAACCAAGTCTTTGCTTACAGGTTACAACAGGTTACTACTGGTTACTACAGGTTACAACAGGTTACTACTGGTTACTACAGGTTACTACAGGTTACTACTGGTTACTACAGGTTACTACAGGTTACTACTGGTTACTACAGGTTACTACAGGTTACTACTGGTTACTACTGGTTACTACAGGTTACTACAGGTTACTACTGGTTACTACTGGTTACTACAGGTTACTACAGGTTACTACTGGTTACTACAGGTTACTACAGGTTACTACTGGTTACTACAGGTTACTACAGGTTACTACTGGTTACTACAGGTTACTACTGGTTACTACAGGTTACTACAGGTTACTCAGACCATTGTTCTCTCAGTGACTGGACAGACAGCGTGTGTGTGTGTGTGTGTGTGTGTGTGTGTGTGTGTGTGTGTGTGTGTGTGTGTGTGTGTGCGTGCCTAAAAAATTATAATTCTAGAAAATTATGTCATGGCTTTAGAAGCTTCAGATAGGCTAATTGACGTCAATTGGAGGTGTACCTGTGGATGTATTTCAAGGCCTACCTTCAAACTCAGTGCCTCTTTGCTCGACATCATGGGAAAATCAAAAGAAATCAGCCCAAAACTGTAGACCTCCACAAGTCTGGTTCATCCTTGGGAGCAATTTCCAAACGCCTGAAGGTTCCACATTCATCTGTACAAACAATAGTACGCAAGTATAAACACCGTGGGACCACGCAGCCGTCATACCGCTCAGGAAGGAGACGCGTTCTGTCTCCTAGAGATGAACGTACTTTGGTGCGAAAAGTGCAAATCAATCCCAGAACAACAGAAAAGGACCTTGTGAAGATGCTGGAGGAAAGGTACAAAAGTATCTATATCCACAGTATCAACATAACCTGAAAGGCCTCTCAGCAAGGAAGAAGCCACTGCTCCATAACCACCATAAAAAAGCCAGACTACGGTTTGAAACTGCACATTGGGACAAAGATCGTACTTTGTTGGAGAAAGGTCCTCTGGTCTGATGAAACAAAAATAGAACTGTTTGGTCATAATGACCATCGTTATGTTTGGAGGAAAAAGGGGGAGGCTTGCAAGCCGAAGAACACCATCCCAACCGTGAAGCACGGGGGTGGCAGCATCATGTTGTGGGGGTGCTTTGCTGCAGGAGGGACTGGTGCACTTCACAAAATAGATGGCATCATGAGGAAGGAAAATTATATGGATATATTGAAGCAACATCTCTATGTGTGTGTGCCTATGTTTGTGTATATGTGCCTACATGTGTGTATATGTGCCTATGTGTGTGTATTTGTGCCTACGTGTGTGTGTGCCTACGTGTGTGTGTGTGTGTGTGTGTGTGTGTGTGTGTGTGTGTGTGTGTGTGTGTGTGTGTGTGTGTGTGTGTGTGTGTGTGTGTGTGTGTGTGTATGTCCTTGTCAAGGATGTTCCTATTTGATCTGTCCTCTGTATGTATGTATGTATGTATGTATGTATGTATGTATGTATGTATGTATGTATGTATGTATGTATGTATGTATGTATGTATATATATATATTTATGTATATATATGTATATATCTGTCCTCTCCTCCCCAGCCTTCCCCCAGTGGATCAGCATGATAAACGACAGCCAGTTGGACAGTGGTGATCAGCTGCACTGGGAGTGCAAGGCCACAGGGAAGCCCAGACCCACCTACCGCTGGCTCCACAATGGAGAGCCGCTCACACCACAGGTACTCACACTACAGCCACAGGTACTCACACGACAGGTACTCACACGACAGGTACTCACACGACAGGTACTCACACGACAGGTACTCACACGACAGGTACTCAAACCACAGGTAATCACACCACAGGTACTCAAACCACAGATACTCACACCACAGGTACTCACACACAGGTACTCACACACAGGTACTCACACACAGGGAAGCACACACAGGCAGACAGTCAAATAATAAGGTATGTCATCCCCCCTGTCTTATGGGCTGACAGTCAAATAATAATGTATGTCATTCCCCTGTCTTATGGGCTGACAGTCAAATAATAATGTATGTCATCCCCCCTGTCTTATGGGCTGACAGTCAAATAATAAGGTATGTCTATTTCGCCTGTCCCATCTACTGACAGTACAATATCAGCCTAGCATTTAGTTTGGTACAGCGGGGGTTAATATTACAGCACTGCCTCTTACCTGTGACTGTATTCATAATACAACACTGCCTCTTACCTGTGACTGTATTCATAATACAACACTGCCTCTTACCTGTGACTGTATTCATAATACAACACTGCCTCTTACCTGTGACTGTATTCATGATACAGCACTGCCTCTTACCTGTGACTGTATTCATGATACAACACTGCCGCTTACCTGTGACTGTATTCATAATACAACACTGCCTCTTACCTGTGACTGTATTCATGATACAACACTGCCTCTTACCTGTGACTGTATTCATGATACAACACTGCCTCTTACTTGTGACTGTATTCATGATACAACACTGCCTCTTACCTGTGACTGTATTCATGATACAACACTGCCTCTTACCTGTGACTGTATTCATGATACAACACTGCCTCTTACCTGTGACTGTATTCATAATACAACACTGCCTCTTACCTGTGACTGTATTCATGATACAGCACTGCCTCTTACCTGTGACTGTATTCATGATACAACACTGCCTCTTACCTGTGACTGTATTCATGATACAACACTGCCTCTTACCTGTGACTGTATTCATAATACAACACTGCCTCTTACCTGTGACTGTATTCATAATACAACACTGCCTCTTACCTGTGACTGTATTCATGATACAGCACTGCCTCTTACCTGTGACTGTATTCATGATACAACACTGCCTCTTACCTGTGACTGTATTCATAATACAACACTGCCTCTTACCTGTGACTGTATTCATAATACAACACTGCTTCTTACCTGTGACTGTATTCATAATACAACACTGCCTCTTACCTGTGACTGTATTCATGATACAGCACTGCCTCTTACCTGTGACTGTATTCATGATACAACACTGCCTCTTACCTGTGACTGTATTCATGATACAACACTGCCTCTTACTTGTGACTGTATTCATGATACAACACTGCCTCTTACCTGTGACTGTATTCATGATACAACACTGCCTCTTACCTGTGACTGTATTCATGATACAACACTGCCTCTTACCTGTGACTGTATTCATGATACAACACTGCCTCTTACCTGTGACTGTATTCATGATACAACACTGCCTCTTACCTGTGACTGTATTCATGATACAACGCTGCCTCTTACCTGTGACTGTATTCATGATACAACACTGCCTCTTACCTGTGACTGTATTCATGATACAACACTGCCTCTTACCTGTGACTGTATTCATGATACAACACTGCATCTTACCTGTGACTGTATTCATGATACAACACTGCCTCTTACCTGTGACCGTATTCATGATACAACACTGCCTCTTACCTGTGACTGTATTCATGATACAACACTGCCTCTTACCTGTGACTGTATTCATGATACAACACTGCCTCTTACCTGTGACTGTATTCATGATACAACACTGCCTCTTACCTGTGACTGTATTCATGATACAACACTGCCTCTTACCTGTGACTGTATTCATGATACAGCACTGCCTCTTACCTGTGACTGTATTCATGATACAACACTGCCTCTTACCTGTGACTGTATTCATAATACAACACTGCCTCTTACCTGTGACTGTATTCATGATACAGCACTGCCTCTTACCTGTGACTGTATTCATGATACAACACTGCCTCTTACCTGTGACTGTATTCATAATACAACACTGCCTCTTACCTGTGACTGTATTCATGATACAGCACTGCCTCTTACCTGTGACTGTATTCATGATACAACACTGCCTCTTATCTGTGACTGTATTCATGATACAGCACTGCCTCTTACCTGTGACTGTATTCATGATACAACGCTGCCTCTTACCTGTGACTGTATTCATGATACAACACTTTCTCTTACCTGTGACTGTATTCATGATACAACACTGCCTCTTACCTGTGACTGTATTCATGATACAACACTGCCTCTTACCTGTGACTGTATTCATGATACAACGCTGCCTCTTACCTGTGACTGTATTCATGATACAACACTGCCTCTTACCTGTGACTGTATTCATGATACAACACTGCCTCTTACCTGTGACTGTATTCATGATACAACACTGCATCTTACCTGTGACTGTATTCATGATACAACACTGCCTCTTACCTGTGACTGTATTCATGATACAACACTGCCTCTTACCTGTGACTGTATTCATGATACAACACTGCCTCTTACCTGTGACTGTATTCATGATACAACACTGCCTCTTACCTGTGACTGTATTCATGATACAACACTGCCTCTTACCTGTGACTGTATTCATGATACAACACTGCCTCTTACCTGTGACTGTATTCATGATACAACACTGCCTCTTACCTGTGACTGTATTCATGATACAACACTGCCTCTTACCTGTGACTGTATTCATGATACAACACTGCCTCTTACCTGTGACTGTATTCATGATACAACACTGCCTCACATGCCTTATTGCTTAAATAGTGCACTACTCTAATTTGGACCACAGCCCTATGAGCCCTGTTGGCCCTGGTCAAAAGTAATGCACTACAGTATATAGGGAATAGGGACACAGCCAAGGTGTTATGCCATTGATAAGATGAGTATGTTGTGTTACACAGAGCAGAGTCGAGATGGTGAATGGCGAGCTAATCATCCAGAAGGTCCAACGGGTCGATTCTGGGATGTACCAGTGTGTCGCCGAGAACAAATACGGAATCATCTACTCCAGTGCAGAACTCAACATCTTAGGTACGCTATCGTTTTCACCTGTTGTTGTTCAATCAATCAATCAATCACATTTATTTATAGGGCTATACAGAAACCCAGCCTAAAACCCCAAACAGCAAGCAATGCAGATGTAGAACACGGTGGCTAGGAACAACTCCCTAGAAAGGCAAAACCTAGGAAGAAACCTAGAGAGGAACCAGGCTCTGAGGGGTGGCCAGTCCTCTTCTGGCTGTGCCGGGTGGAGATTATAACAATTCATGGCCATTAAGGTAAATACATCAGGAGTAAATGTCACTTGGCTTTTCATAGCCAGGTATTTAGATGCAGTAGAGAGTGCAGGGGAGAGAGAGAGAGAGAGAGAGAGAGGGAGAGAGGGAGAGGGAGAGAGAGAGAGAGAGAGAGAGAGAGAGAGAGAGAGAGAGAGAGAGAGAGAGAGAGAGAGAGAGAGAGAGAGAGAGAGAGAGAATTAGAGGGAGCATACTTAAATTCACACAAGACACTGGATAATAACATCAGATTTAACAAACTGACCCTAGCCCCCCGGCACATAGACTATTGCAGCATAGATACTGGAGGCTGAGACAGGGGTGGTCAGGAGACACTGTGGCCCCCTCCGACAATACCCTGACAATACCCCCGGACAGGGCCAAACCAGGCAGGATATAACCTCACCCACTCTGTTGTGGATATTGTTGTTGTATTAATTCCTGGACTGTGTATATGTATTCATACCAAAAATATGATTTTCTCAAATGTAAATATGGCAAACCAAGGTTGATGTCTATTGACTTCAACTCAGTCAATTCAGGAAGCAATTCACATTTTCCTCATTGCTTGGAGTTTGAATTTCAGTTTGCTTCCTGAACCAACGTTACTGCATCCACTATTTCAGGTCTGGTGGGTTTGTCATTATGTTATTAGAGGGATCTGTTCTGGTGGGTTTGTCATTATGTTATTAGAGGGATCTGTTCTGGTGGGTTTGTCATTATGTTATTAGAGGGATCTGTTCTGGTGGGTTTGTCATTATGTTATTAGAGGGATCTGTTCTGGTGGGTTTGTCATTATGTTATTAGAGGGATCTGTTCTGGTGGGTTTGTCATTATGTTATTAGAGGGATCTGTTCTGGTGGGTTTGTCATTATGTTATTAGAGGGATCTGTTCTGGTGGGTTTGTCATTATGTTATTAGAGGGATCTGTTCTGGTGGGTTTGTCATTATGTTATTAGAGGGATCTGTTCTGGTGGGTTTGTCATTATGTTATTAGAGGGATCTGTTCTGGTGGGTTTGTCATTATGTTATTAGAGGGGGGTTGATACATTTCAGTTAGGGGGGGTTGATACATTTCAGTTAGGGGGGGTTGATACATTTCAGTTAGGGGGGTTGATACATTTCAGTTAGGGGGGTTGATACATTTCAGTTAGGGGGGGTTGATACATTTCAGTTAGGGGGGGTTGATACATTTCAGTTAGGGGGGTTGATACATTTCAGTTAGGGGGGGTTGATACATTTCAGTTAGGGGGGGTTGATACATTTCAGTTAGGGGGGGTTGATACATTTCAGTTAGGGGGGTTGATACATTTCAGTTAGGGGGGGTTGATACATTTCAGTTAGGGGGGGTTGATACATTTCAGTTAGGGGGGTTGATACATTTCAGTTAGGGGGGTTGATACATTTCAGTTAGGGGGGGTTGATACATTTCAGTTAGGGGGGTTGATACATTTCAGTTAGGGGGGTTGATACATTTCAGTTAGGGGGGTTGATACATTTCAGTTAGGGGGGGTTGATACATTTCAGTTAGGGGGGGTTGATACATTTCAGTTAGGGGGGTTGATACATTTCAGTTAGGGGGGGTTGATACATTTCAGTTAGGGGGGGTTGATACATTTCAGTTAGGGGGGTTGATACATTTCAGTTAGGGGGGTTGATACATTTCAGTTAGGGGGGGTTGATACATTTCAGTTAGGGGGGGTTGATACATTTCAGTTAGGGGGGTTGATACATTTCAGTTAGGGGGGGTTGATACATTTCAGTTAGGGGGGTTGATACATTTCAGTTAGGGGGGTTGATACATTTCAGTTAGGGGGGGTTGATACATTTCAGTTAGGGGGGTTGATACATTTCAGTTAGGGGGGTTGATACATTTCAGTTAGGGGGGGTTGATACATTTCAGTTAGGGGGGTTGATACATTTCAGTTAGGGGGGTTGATACATTTCAGTTAGGGGGGTTGATACATTTCAGTTAGGGGGGGTTGATACATTTCAGTTAGGGGGGTTGATACATTTCAGTTAGGGGGGTTGATACATTTCAGTTAGGGGGGTTGATACATTTCAGTTAGGGGGGTTGATACATTTCAGTTAGGGGGGGTTGATACATTTCAGTTAGGGGGGTTGATACATTTCAGTTAGGGGGGTTGATACATTTCAGTTAGGGGGGTTGATACATTTCAGTTAGGGGGGGTTGATACATTTCAGTTAGGGGGGGTTGATACATTTCAGTTAGGGGGGTTGATACATTTCAGTTAGGGGGGGTTGATACATTTCAGTTAGGGGGGGTTGATACATTTCAGTTAGGGGGGTTGATACATTTCAGTTAGGGGGGTTGATACATTTCAGTTAGGGGGGGTTGATACATTTCAGTTAGGGGGGGTTGATACATTTCAGTTAGGGGGGTTGATACATTTCAGTTAGGGGGGGTTGATACATTTCAGTTAGGGGGGTTGATACATTTCAGTTAGGGGGGTTGATACATTTCAGTTAGGGGGGGTTGATACATTTCAGTTAGGGGGGTTGATACATTTCAGTTAGGGGGGTTGATACATTTCAGTTAGGGGGGGTTGATACATTTCAGTTAGGGGGGTTGATACATTTCAGTTAGGGGGGTTGATACATTTCAGTTAGGGGGGTTGATACATTTCAGTTAGGGGGGGTTGATACATTTCAGTTAGGGGGGTTGATACATTTCAGTTAGGGGGGTTGATACATTTCAGTTAGGGGGGTTGATACATTTCAGTTAGGGGGGGTTGATACATTTCAGTTAGGGGGGGTTGATACATTTCAGTTAGGGGGGGTTGATACATTTCAGTTAGGGGGGTTGATACATTTCAGTTAGGGGGGGTTGATACATTTCAGTTAGGGGGGTTGATACATTTCAGTTAGGGGGGTTGATACATTTCAGTTAGGGGGGTTGATACATTTCAGTTAGGGGGGGTGATACATTTCAGTTAGGGGGGTTGATACATTTCAGTTAGGGGGGTTGATACATTTCAGTTAGGGGGGTTGATACATTTCAGTTAGGGGGGGTGATACATTTCAGTTAGGGGGGGTTGATACATTTTTATGGCAAATCTAGTCTGACATTTGAAAGTAAAAATTACAAACTTTAAAATATGTTTTAAAGGGAATGGGTGCCATCTGCCTTGTGGTTATATGCAATTAGATATCTATATGCATCAGTCCCTATGTTAGACGAGGAATGAGATATCTATATGGATCAGTCCCTATGTTAGACGAGGAATGAGATATCTATATGGATCAGTCCCTATGTTAGACGAGGAATGAGATATCTATATGGATCAGTCCCTATGTTAGACGAGGAATGAGATATCTATATGGATCAGTCCCTATGTTAGACGAGGAATGAGATATCTATATGGATCAGTCCCTATGTTAGACGAGGAATGAGATATCTATATGCATCAGTCCCTATGTTAGACGAGGAATGAGATATCTATATGGATCAGTCCCTATGTTAGACGAGGAATGAGATATCTATATGGATCAGTCCCTATGTTAGACGAGGAATGAGATATCTATATGGATCAGTCCCTATGTTAGACGAGGAATGAGATATCTATATGCATCAGTCCCTATGTTAGACGAGGAATGAGATATCTATATGCATCAGTCCCTATGTTAGACGAGGAATGAGATATCTATATGCATCAGTCCCTATGTTAGACGAAGAAGATGGTGATGTATCTATCCTGAATGACCACACATGTGCACAATATTTTGTATTTTTTACAATCAGAAACTCTTTGCCAGCCCTTCAGTATTCCTGCCCTGTTCCTGCAGTATTCCTGCCCTGTTCCTGCAGTATTCCTGTCCTGTTCCTGCAGTATTCCTGTCCTGTTCCTGCAGTATTCCTGCCCTGTTCCTGCAGTATTCCTGCCCTGTTCCTGCAGTATTCCTGCCCTGTTCCTGCAGTATTCCTGCCCTGTTCCTGCAGTATTCCTGCCCTGTTCCTGCAGTATTCCCGTCCTGTTCCTGCAGTATTCCTGTCCTGTTCCTGCAGTATTCCTGCCCTGTTCCTGCAGTATTCCTGCCCTGTTCCTGCAGTATTCCTGTCCTGTTCCTGCAGTATTCCTGCCCTGTTCCTGCAGTATTCCTGTCCTGTTCCTGCAGTATTCCTGTCCTGTTCCTGCAGTATTCCTGCCCTGTTCCTGCAGTATTCCTGTCCTGTTCCTGCAGTATTCCTGCCCTGTTCCTGCAGTATTCCTGTCATGTTCCTGCAGTATTCCTGTCCTGTTCCTGCAGTATTCCTGCCCTGTTCCTGCAGTATTCCTGCCCTGTTCCTGCAGTATTCCTGTCCTGTTCCTGCAGTATTCCTGCCCTGTTCCTTCAGGAAACCCATAATGTTTTAGAGAATATGAACCAAAATGAATGAACCTCACAATTTTCTGTAACTTCACATTGATTTCAACTTCCTTCTAAACCCTTAGACCAGGATGTGTTTAATTACATGATGAAATGTGAAAGAATCTCATTTTCTATCTGAAGTTGATGCAGTCTCTGTGAACACCAGAAACCCCTGTTTTCTGATCATGTTTATCAACACCAGAAACCCCTGTTTTCTGATCATGTTTATCAACACCAGAAACCCGTTTTCTGATCATGTTTATCAACACCAGAAACCCCTGTTTTCTGATCATGTTTATGACACCAGAAACCCCTGTTTTCTGATCATGTTTATGACACCAGAAACCCCTGTTTTCTGATCATGTTTATGACACCAGAAACCCCTGTTTTCAGATCATGTTTATTAACACCAGAAACCCCTGTTTTCTGATCATGTTTATCAACACCAGAAACCCCTGTTTTCTGATCATGTTTATCAACACCAGAAACCCCTGTTTTCTGATCATGTTTATGACACCAGAAACCCCTGTTTTCTGATCATGTTTATTAACACCAGAAACCCCTGTTTTCTGATCATGTTTATCAACACCAGAAACCCCTGTTTTCTGATCATGTTTATCAACACCAGAAACCCCTGTTTTCTGATCATGTTTATCAACACCAGAAACCCCTGTTTTCTGATCATGTTTATGACACCAGAAACCCCTGTTTTCTGATCATGTTTATTAACACCAGAAACCCCTGTTTTCCGAGAAAGAGATGCCTCGCCACTCTCTCCCCCTGCCTCCCCCTCTCTCCCCCTGCCTCCCCCTGCCTCTCTCCTCTGTCATCATTGCCTCCCCCTGCCTCCCTCTGCCTCTAAACAACAGTCAGAATGTTGCTGATGGTGATTAATATTCTGGTAACCATACCCCCCAGGTATACATTCTTCCTCTCTGTCTTTGTCCTTTGTGAGGATGTCCTCAAGCAGCAGCTATCAGGACATGTTACATGGCTGATAACACCAGGCAGATGAGTCATCACTGGAGGCTACATAGGGGACCCTGGACGCCCCTCGCCTCTGATCCTGTCCCAGCTCTCCTGGGGGAAGGGAAGGGAAGGGAAGGGAGAGGGCAGTTGAGGGAGCCTGCCATGCTACAGGCCAGCTCTCCTTCTAAGGAGGGAGGAGGGGATGGGAGGAGACACTGGAGGGATAGAGCCACCAGACAGCTACAAGGCTTAGTTCTGACTGATTCTGATTAAAACAGAACTAACACACAGGAAACAAAGCATTAGGTGCTCTGTTTTCTCCCTAGTGCTTTACATCTCCTAGTCAGATTGGGCACTGCCAGGAGGATGGAGATAGGGATGGAGAGGAGGATGGAGAGGAGGATGGAGAGGAGGATGGAGAGGAGGATGGAGAGGGGGATGGAGAGGAGGATGGAGAGGGGGATGGAGAGGAGGATGGAGAGGAGGATGGAGAAGAGGATTGAGAGGAGGATGGAGAGGAGGATGGAGATAGGTCTCAGGGTAGTAAGTTGGTGGTTGTTGATATCCCCCTATTGGTGTAGGGGCTGTGCTTGGCAGAGTGGGTGAGGTTATATCCTGCCTGGTTTGGCCCTGTCCGGGGGTATTGTCTGGGTATTGTCGGAGGGGGCCACAGTGTCTCCTGACCCCCCTGTCTCAGCCTCCAGTACCTATGCTGCAATAGTCTATGTGCCAGGGGGCTAGGGTCAGTTTGTTAAATCTGATGTTATTATCCAGTGTCTTGTGTGAATTTAAGTATGCTCCCTCTAATTCGCTCTCTCTCCCACTCTACCCCCTCTCCCGGAGGACCTGAGCCTACCCGGAGGACCATGCTTCAGGACCACCTGTCCTGATGACTCCTAGCTGTCCCCAGTCCACCTGGTTGTGCTGCTGCACCGGTTTCAACTCCTCTGCCTGCGGTTATGGAACCCTGACCTGTTCATTGGACGTGCCACCCTGTCCCAGACCTGCTGTTTTCACCTCACTCTCGCTCTATTGCACTGAAAAACCAAGTGACATTCACTGCTGATGTATTTACCTGTTGCAACCTCCACAACTACTTTTATTATTATTTGACCCTGCTGGTCATCTATGAACATTTGAACATCTTGGAGAAAGAACTGGCCTTAATGGCCATGAATTGTTATAATCTCCACCCGGCACAGCCAGAAGAGGACTGGCCACCCCTCAGAGCCTGGTTCCTCTCTAGGTTTCTTCCTAGGTTTTGCCTTTCTAGGGAGTTTTTCCTAGCCACCGTGCTTCTACATCTGCATTGCTTGCTGTTTGGGGTTTTAGGCTGGGTTTCTGTATAGCACTTTGTGACATCGGCTGATGTAAAAAGCGCTTTATAAATAAATTTTGATTGATTGATTGATTGATTGAGATAGGAATGGAGAGGAGGATGGAGAGGAGGATGGAGAGGAGAATGGAGAGGAGGATGGAGAGGGGGATGGAGAGGAGGATGGAGATAGGAATGGAGAGGAGGATGGAGATGGAGGATGGAGAGGGGGATGGAGAGGAGGATGGAGAGGAGGATGGAGATAGGGATGGAGAGGAGGATGGAGAGGGGGATGGAGAGGAGGATGGAGATGGAGGATGGAGAGGAGGATGGAGAGGGGATGGAGAGGAGTATGGAGAGGGGGATGGAGAGGGGGATGGAGATAGGAATGGAGAGGAGGATGGAGAGGAGGATGGAGATGGATAATGGAGAGGGGGATGGAGAGGAGGATGGAGAGGGGGATGGAGAGGGGGATGGAGAGGGGGATGGAGAAGGGGATGGAGAGGAGGATGGAGAGGGGGATGGAGAGGAGGATGGAGAGGAGGATGGAGAGGGGGATGGAGAGGAGGATGGAGATAGGAATGGAGAGGAGGATGGAGATGGAGGATGGAGAGGATGGAGAGGAGGATGGAGAGGGGGATGGAGAGGAGGATGGAGAGGAGGATGGAGAGGAGGATGGAGATAGGGATGGAGAGGAGGATGGAGATGGGGATGTAGAGGAGGATGGAGATAGGAATGGAGAGGAGGATGGAGAGGGGGATGGAAAGGAGGTTGGAGAGGAGGATGGAGAGGAGGATGGAGATAGGAATGGAGAGGAGGATGGAGATAGGGATGGAGAGGAGGATGGAGATGGGGATGGAGAGGGGGATGGAGAGGAGGATGGAGAGGAGGATGGGGATGGAGAGGGGGATGGAGAGGATGATGGAGAGGGGGATGGAGAGGAGGATGGAGAGGAGGATGGAGAGGAGGATGGAGAGGAGGATGGAGAGGGGGATGGAGAGGAGGATGGAGAGGAGGATGGGGATGGAGAGGGGGATGGAGAGGAGGATGGAGAGGAGGATGGGGATGGAGAGGGGGATGGAGAGGATGATGGAGAGGGGGATGGAGAGGAGGATGGAGAGGATGATGGAGAGGGGGATGGAGATGGGGATGGAGAGGAGGATGGAGGATGGAGAGGGGGATGGAGAGGGGGATGGAGAGGAGGATGGAGAGGGGGATGGAGAGGAGGATGGAGAGGAGGATGGAGAGGGGGATGGAGAGGAGGATGGAGAGGGGGATGGAGAGGGGGATGGAGAGGAGGATGGAGAGGGGGATGGAGAGGGGGATGGAGAGGAGGATGGAGAGGAGGATGGAGAGGGGGATGGAGAGGAGGATGGGTGGAGTGAGGGATAGAGAGAGTAGAGGCTGGCCAATAGTCAGGAACCAGCGCTAGCTGCCTGGTATTGAGATGTCATCATCGCTGTCACCTCCAAAGCATCAGTCAGTATTTAAATAACTGGTGGTGACAATTCCTCCCAGCTCATAGACCCTGGGTCCTAGAGCCCTGCTCACTGCACTAGTGTATAGACCCTGGGTCCTTGAGCCCTGCTCACTGCACTAGTGTATAGACCCTGGGTCCTTGAGCCCTGCTCACTGCACTAGTGTATAGACCCTGGGTCCTTGAGCCCTGTCCATATACAGTTGAAGTCGGAAGTTTACATACACCTTAGCCAAATACGTTTTTCACAATTCCTGACATTTAATCCTAGTAAAAATTCCCTGCCTTAGGTCAGTTAGGATCACCACTTTATTTTAAGAATGTGAAATGTCAGAATAATAGTAGAGAGAATGATTTATTTCAGCTTTTATTTCTTTCATCACATTCCCAGTGGGTCAGAAGTTTACATACACTCAATTAGTATTTGGTAGCATTGCCTTTAAATTGTTTAACTTGGGTCAAAAGTTTCGGGTAGCCTTCCACAAGCTTCCCACAATAAGTTGGGTGAATTTTGGCCCATTCCTCCTGACAGAACTGGTGTAACTGAGTCAGGTTTGTAGGCCTCCTTGCTCACACACGCTTTTTCAGTTCTGCCCACAAATGTTCTATAGGATTGAGGTCAGGGCTTTGTGATGGCCACTCCAATACCTTGACTTTGTTGTCCTTAACACATTTTGCCACAACTTTGGAAGAATGCTTGAGGTCATTGTCCATTTGGAAGACCCATTTGCGACCAAGCTTTAACTTCCTGACTGATGTCTTGAGATGTTGCTTCAATATATCCACATAATTTTCCTTCCTCATGATGCCATCTATTTTGTGAAGTGCAGCAATCCCTCCTGCAGCAAAGCACCCCCACAACATGTTGTTTCAAACTGTAGTCTGGCTTTTTTATGGCGGTTTTGGAGCAGTGGCTTCTTCCTTGCTGAGCGGCCTTTCAGGTTATGTCGATATAGGACTCGTTTTACTGTGGATATAGATACTTTTGTACCTGTTTCCTCCAGCATCTTCACAAGGTCCTTTGCTGTTGTTCTGGGATTGATTTGCACTTTTCGCACCAACGTACGTTCATCTCTAGGAGACAGAACATGTCTCCTTCCTGAACGGTATGACGGCTGCGTGGTCCCATGGTGTTTATACTTGCATACTATTGTTTGTACAGATGAACGTGGAACCTTCAGGCATTTGGAAATTGCTCCCAAGGATGAACCAGACTTGTGGAGGTCTACAATTTTCTTTCTGAGGTCTTGACTGATTTCTTTAGATTTCCCATGATGTCGAGCAAAGAGGCACTGAGTTTGAAGGTAGGCCTTGAAATACATCCACAGGTACACCTCCAATTGACTCAAATAATGTCAATTAGCCTATCAGAAGCTTCTAAATCCATTTTCTTGAATTGAACTGTTTAAGGCACAGTAAACTTAGTGTATGTAAATTTCTGACGCACTGGAATTGTGATATAGTGAATTATAAGTGAAATAATCTGTCTGTAAACAATTGTTGGGAGAATTACTTGTGTCATGCACAAAGTAGTTGCCAAAACTATAGTTTGTTAACATGAAATCTGTGGAGTGGTTGAAAACTGAGTTTTAATGACTAAGTGTATGGAAACTTCCGACTTTAACTGTGGTAGTGTTTGATACAATATTATCTAATAGTTTTGTATTTTTGTCTTGTAATGTGGTTACTGAACTAAAACAGATGTTTATTGAATTTTCCTTAAAAAAGAAGGGTTTGCAGTTAGTCAAAGGTTGTAGTTTTTAATTGAATTTATCTAAAGTTGTAATATTGGGGAACTATCTCTACATGCATGATACAATGCAACAGACGTGACAGCAGTATACTGTGAATGCTATGTACTAATTGTTTGGCATAAGATAGAACAGTATGTTGACAACTTGCCTGTCATTCTGTGTGACACTCCACACGTTCCCTTACTTATTACACATACTGGATGCGTCCCTAATGGCACTCTTTTCCATATGAGCCCTGGTCAAAAGTAGTGATCTATAAAGGGAAAGTGTGCCCTTTGGGATGAAGCCTTTCTAAGGTCAATGCAATTATGTGCATGATTTGATCAGTGGATGTTTGGCTTGGAAAACCTTAGAGTCATCTGATTGGTCAGCCTCCAGAACACTTCCCTCGGGATGCTTTAGTCATTTAGTAATTATCGGTTAATGTTAAAGTTGAGGACGGTTGAATCCTCTGGTAATTATGACTGCATCTTCCTCATAGGACATTTACTGTAGACTGAACGATAGAATCACTAAAAATGTTCAATATCTGGTGTTCTACCTCCTGCTAATCGTAATGTGTTGATGACCAGAAAATAATTATGACAATTATAATATAGTCATTACTACTGTAACCTGTTATATTACTGTTATACTACTGTTATACTACTGTTACCTGTTATAATACTCTTATATACTGTTATACTACTGTTATACTACTGTAACCTGTTATATTACTGTTATACTACTGTTATACTACTGTTACCTGTTATACTACTGTAACCTGTTATACTACTGTTATACTACTGTTATACTACTGTTACCTGTTATACTACTGTTATACTACTGTTATACTACTGTTACCTGTTATACTACTGTTACCTGTTATACTACTGTTATACTACTGTTATACTACTGTTACCTGTTATACTACTGTTATACTACTGTAACCTGTTATTCTACTGTTATACTACTGTTACCTGTTATACTACTGTTACCTGTTATACTACTGTTATATACTGTTATACTACTGTAACCTGTTATTCTACTGTTATACTACTGTTACCTGTTATACTACTGTTCTATACTGTTATACTACTGTTACCTGTTATACTACTGTTATACTACTGTTACCTGTTATACTACTGTTATACTACTGTTACCTGTTATACTACTGTTATACTACTGTAACCTGTTATTCTACTGTTATACTACTGTTACCTGTTATACTACTGTTACCTGTTATACTACTGTTATATACTGTTATACTACTGTAACCTGTTATTCTACTGTTATACCACTGTTACCTGTTATACTACTGTTCTATACTGTTATACTACTGTTACCTGTTATACTACTGTTATATACTGTTATACTACTGTAACCTGTTATACTACTGTTATAATACTGTTACCTGTTACACTACTGTTACCTGTTGTACTACTGTTACCTGTTATACTACTGTTATACTACTGTTATACTACTGTTATACTACTGTTACCTGTTATACTACTGTTATACTACTGTTACTTGTTATACTACTGTTATACTACTGTTACCTGTTATACTACTGTTATACTACTGTTACCTGTTATACTACTGTTATATACTGTTATACTACTGTAACCTGTTATACTACTGTTATACTACTGTAACCTGTTATACTACTGTTACCTGTTGTACTACTGTTACCTGTTATACTACTGTTATACTACTGTTACCTGTTATACTACTGTTATACTACTGTTATCTGTTATACTACTGTTATATACTGTTATACTACTGTAACCTGTTATACTACTGTTATACTACTGTAACCTGTTATACTACTGTTATACTACTGTTACCTGTTATACTACTGTAACCTGTTATACTACTGTTATACTACTGTTACCTGTTATACTACTGTAACCTGTTATACTACTGTTATACTACTGTTATACTACTGTTACCTGTTATACTACTGTTATACTACTGTTACCTGTTATATACTGTTATACTACTGTTACCTGTTATACTACTGTTATATACTGTTATACTACTGTAACCTGTTATTCTACTGTTATACTACTGTTACCTGTTATACTACTGTTATATACTGTTATACTACTGTTACCTGTTATACTACTGTTATACTACTGTTACCTGTTATACTACTGTTACCTGTTATACTACTGTTATATACTGTTATACTACTGTAACCTGTTATACTACTGTTATACTACTGTTACCTGTTATACTACTGTTATATACTGTTATACTACTGTTACCTGTTATACTACTGTTATATACTGTTATACTACTGTAACCTGTTATACTACTGTTATACTACTGTAACACTACTGTTATACTACTGTTACCTGTTATACTACTGTTATATACTGTTATACTACTGTAACCTGTTATACTACTGTTATACTACTGTTACCTGTTATACTACTGTTACCTGTTATACTACTGTTACCTGTTATACTACTGTTACCTGTTATACTACTGTTATATACTGTTATACTACTGTAACCTGTTATACTACTGTTATACTACTGTAACACTACTGTTATACTACTGTTACCTGTTATACTACTGTTATATACTGTTATACTACTGTAACCTGTTATACTACTGTTATACTACTGTTACCTGTTATACTACTGTTACCTGTTATACTACTGTTACCTGTTATACTACTGTTACCTGTTATACTACTGTTACCTGTTGTACTACTGTTACCTGTTATACTACTGTTACCTGTTATACTACTGTTACCTGTTGTACTACTGTTACCTGTTATACTACTGTTACCTGTTGTGCTACTGTTACCTGTTATACTACTGTTACCTGTTGTACTACTGTTACCTGTTATACTACTGTTACCTGTTGTACTACTGTTACCTGTTGTACCATATCCAGGTTCCTTTAGTAAAAGAGGATTCTAACCTCAATGTATGAATAAAGGTGAAATAAAATACTGTTTTTGTCTGTTCCAAAGCGTCCCCCCCTGTCTTCAGCCCTAACCCTGTCCGTCTGATAGCCACGCTGGGGAAGGACGTGTTGTTGGAGTGTAAACCCCGAGCGTCTCCCAAGCCTAGAGTAACATGGAGGAGAGGAGACAGACACATTCAGCCCAGCAGAAGGTATGGGTGGAATCTGAAAATATATTACAATGTTTAGGAGCAGTTTCCCAGACACAGATAAAGTCTAAAAATTATTTCCGATGGAGATTCTCAATTGAGCTTGTTTTTAGTTTAGGACTAGGCTTAATCTGTTTCCGGGAAAAAGCTCTTAAAACTTTTTTATTCCTCAATTGTACTCAAATGATCAAAGGAAATGTGTCTTGTGCTTTAGATAGATAGATAGATAGATAGATAGATAGATAGATAGATAGATAGATAGATAGATAGATAGATAGATAGATAGATAGATAGATAGATAGATAGATAGATAGATAGATAGATAGATAGATAGATAGATGTTGTCTCCATTAGGACTACAGAGTACAAACTCTTTCTGAACACA
Organism: Thymallus thymallus; assembly: GCA_023634145.1. NCBI lineage: Eukaryota > Metazoa > Chordata > Actinopteri > Salmoniformes > Salmonidae > Thymallus > Thymallus thymallus. Next base: position 37,397,100 of record CM042378.1, on the reverse strand, counting down.
GGAGGCTGCTGAGGGGAGGACGGCTCATAATAATGGCAATGTGTTTTGATGCGATTGATACATTAGTATGCAGGCTTTGGAACGTGCGATTGATCCCAGAGAGGGATCCTGACATCCTTACACTGTGCAATTGCATGTGAGTTTTCTCTTGCTGTTAAATGCATAATCTTTTATTTGTGTGTGTGTGTGTGTGTGTGTGTGTCTATGTGTGTGTGTGTGTGTCTGTGTCTGTGTGTGTGTCTGTGTGTGTGTGTGTCTGTGTCTGTGTGTGTGTCTGTGTGTGTGTGTGTCTGTGTGTGTGTGTGTGTGTCTGTGTCTGTGTGTGTGTCTGTGTGTGTGTGTGTCTGTGTCTGTGTGTGTGTCTGTGTGTGTGTCTGTGCTTGGGATCGGGGTTGAGCAGCGGGGTTGTGGAACATCAATCACTGTGAGTGACAGCAGCTTCCAGGAATTGAGTACAGATCCTTGCGATATAGGGCCGTGCATTATCATGCTGAAACATGAGGTGATGGTGGTGGATGAATGGGACGTCAACGGGCCTCAGGATCTCGTTACAGTATCTCTGCATTCAAATTGCCATCGATAAAATGCAATTGTGTTCATTGTCAGTAGCTTATACCTGCCCATACCATAACCCCACCGCCAGATGAAACCAGGATTCATCCGTGAAGAGCACACTTCACCAGCGTGCCAGTGGCCATCGAAGGTGAGCTTTGCCCACTGAAGTTGGCTATGATGCCGAACTGCACTCAAGTCAAGACCCTGGTGAGGATGATGAGCACGCAGATGAGCTTCCCTGAGACGGTTTCTGACAGATCCACAGTTTCATCAGCTGTCCGGGTGGCTGGTCTCAGACGATCCCTCAGGTGACGAGGCAGGATGTAGAGGTCCTGGGCTGGCGTGGTTACACGTGGTCTGCAGTTGTGAGGTCGGTTGGACATACTGCCAAATTCTCTAAAATGACGTTGGCCTCCAATTGGCATGCTGACTGCAGGAATGTTCTCCAGAGCTGTTGCTAAAGAACTGAATGTTAATTTCTCTACCATAAGCCGCCTTGAAACATCTGTGGCATTGTGTTGTGTGACAAAACTGCACATTTTAGAGTGGTCTTTTATTGTCCACAGCACAAGGTGCACCTCTGTAATGATCATGCTGTTTAATCAGCTTCTTGATATGCCACACCTGTCAGGTGGATGGATTATCTTGGCAAAGGAGAAATGCTCACTAACAGGGATGTAAACTAATTTGTGCACAACATTTGAGAGAATAAGCTTTCTGTTTGAGAGAATAAGCTTTCTGTTTGGAACATGTTTTTAATATTTTATTTCAGCTCATGAAACATGTTGATTTGATTTGTTAGGATCCCCATTAACTGACACCATTAACTGACACCATTAACTGACACCAATCAACTGACACCATTGGCGACAGCTAGGGTCCGACACATAACAGACATTACAGACAAAATACTTTACAATTTGCATACATTTGAAAACTTTAACATGTAGTGTGTGTGTGCATCTATCAGTTCCACATACATGTCAGTACATACACACAACAAGTAGGTCACATGGGGGAGAGGCGTTGTCTAAGTTCCATGCGTTCATGTATAATACAGAACAGACTGTATAATACAGAATAGACTGTATAATACTGAATAGACTGTATAATACTAAATATACGGTATAATACAGAATAGACTGTATAATACAGAATAGACTGTATAATACTGAATAGACTGTATAATACTGAATAGACTGTATAATACTGAATAGACTGTATAATACAGAATATACTGTACAATACTGAATAGGCTGTATAATACTGAATAGACTGTATAATACTGAATAGACTGTATAATACAGAATATACTGTACAATACTGAATAGGCTGTATAATACTGAATAGACTGTATAATACTGAATAGACTGTATAATACTGAATAGACTGTATAATACAGAATATACTGTATAATACTGAATAGACTGTATAATACTGAATAGACTGTATAATACTGAACAGACTGTATAAACAGAATAGACTGTATAATACTGAATAGACTGTATAATACTGAATAGACTGTATAATACAGAATAGACTGTATAATACAGAATAAACTGTATAATACTGAATAGACTGTATAATACTGAATAGACTGTATAATACAGAACAGACTGTATAATACAGAACAGACTGTATAATACTGAATAGACTGTATAATACAGAATAGACTGTATAATACAGAATAGACTGTATAATACTGAATAGACTGTATAATACTGAATAGACTGTATAATACAGAATAGACTGTATAATACTGAATAGACTGTATAATACTGAATAGGCTGTATAATACTGAATAGACTGTATAATACTGAACAGACTGTATAAACAGAATAGACTGTATAATACTGAATAGACTGTATAATACTGAATAGACTGTATAATACTGAATAGCCTTCATTTGTGTGGTTTTAAAAAATATCTTGCTAATGTCCCCAGTCATGAAAAAATGATGTAGAATTGCATAACTAGACCCGCAAATGATAGATTCATGCAATGTTTTATTGTAGAGGTGATTTGGGGTTTTCAGGTTCCCACCTCATTGCTTTGACCAATCCGAATCATCCATCTCCTCATTCATGCTGCTTTCAAAGGTTCATCATTATTCAATCCCAGTGAGTTACCACTGAACATGTATCTAACCCCTATATTCATTTTCAAATGTAGTTATTTGACATACACAAATTAATACACAAATTAATGGGGCGGCAGGTAGCCCAGTGGTTAGAGTGTTGGGCCTGTAACCGAAAGGTTGCTGGATCGAATCCCCGAGCTGACAAGGTACAAATCTGTTGTTCTGCCCCTGAACAAGGCAGTTAACCCACTGTTCCTAGGCTGTCATTGAAAATAAGAATTTGTTCTTAACTGACTTGCCTAGTAAAATAAAGGTAAAAAAAAAAAAAAAACAGTTATGCAATGCATCATAGTTTAAACCAATTTTCAACTCTATTTGTGATACAATTGGCTGATTTCTCACCCAGGTCTGGTTCTCGGTCATAGAAACGCCCCTGGATGGATGGGGAGGGTTCAGTGCCCATGTGGGTAAAAATGGTGATGATGTCACACCCTGATCTGTTTCACCTGTCTGTGTGATTGTCTCCACCTCCTCCAGGTGTCTCCATCTTCCTCATCATCCCCAGTGTATTTATCCCTGTGTTCTCATTGGCTGTTATCAGTTGGTTTTGTTCATCAAGCCCACCAGCGGTTTCCCCCTTTACTCCTGTCTCTCTAAAGTACCTGATTTCTTGTCTGGTACCTTTGCCCCACTACTCTGGATTACCTAACTCCGCCTGCCCCTGACCCTGAGCCTGCCTGCCGTCTGGTACCTTTGCCCCACTACTCTGGATTACCTAACTCCGCCTGCCCCTGACCCTGAGCCTGCCTGCCGTCTGGTACCTTTGCCCCACTACTCTGGATTACCTAACTCCGTCTGCCCCTGACCCTGAGCCTGCCTGCCATCTTGTACCTTTGCCCCACTACTCTGGATTACCTAACTCTGCCTGCCCCTGACCCTGAGCCTGCCTGCCGTCTGGTACCTTTGCCCCACTACTCTGGATTACCTAACTCTGCCTGCCCCTGACCCTGAGCCTGCCTGCCGTCTGGTACCTTTGCCCCACTACTCTGGATTACCTAACTCTGCCTGCCCCTGACCCTGAGCCTGCCTGCCATCTTGTACCTTTGCCCCACTACTCTGGATTACCTAACTCCGCCTGCCCCTGACCCTGAGCCTGCCTGCCGTCTTGTACCTTTGCCCCACTACTCTGGATTACCTAACTCTGCCTGACCCTGAGCCTGCCATCTTGTTCCTTTGCCCCTCTACTCTGGATTACCGAACTCTGCCTGCCCTGACCTGTATTTTGCCCCTGTTGGTATAATATTACCTTGAAACGTGATAGATGAATTATATAGGTTACTATAGATTTGATAAAGTACACTAGAAATATGTCAAACCACAACTCCATTTTCAATTTGGTTTGTCATAGATCAAGAGCAGATTCAGGTCGTTTATCAGATAGAAATTGGATTTTGTATTTTTCTCATATGGCTGTTCAGAGATCAGAGAAGTCAAGGGTTGTGGTTGATGACCAATGACCAAATCATCCCATTGATTGAAATTCAAGTAGTACTGTATCTACAGTATAATATACTTCTAACTGCTTGGTACTTGCCTCATTAGATGCTAATAATCTCAACCCAAAGAAATATCAATCTTAGTCAGGCATATAAAGGTATGTCTACAGTAAATCTACTGGAACATGTCTGAATATAAAGGTATGTCTACAGTAAATCTACTGGAACATGTCTGAATATAAAGGTATGTCTACAGTAAATCTACTGGAACATATCTGAATATAAAGGTATGTCTACAGTAAATCTACTGGAACATGTCTGAATATAAAGGTATGTCTACAGTAAATCTACTGGAACATGTCTGAATATAAAGGTATGTCTACAGTAAATCTACTGGAACATGTCTGAATATAAAGGTATGTCTACAGTAAATCTACTGGAACATGTCTGAATATAAAGGTATGTCTACAGTAAATCTACTGGAACATGTCTGAATATAAAGGTATGTCTACAGTAAATCTACTGGAACATGTCTGAATATAAAGGTATGTCTACAGTAAAGCTACTGGAACATGTCTGAATATAAAGGTATGTCTACAGTAAATCTACTGGAACATGTCTGAATATAAAGGTATGTCTACAGTAAATCTACTGGAACATATCTGAATATAGAATTTGTTTTTGAAAAGGACTAAATGTATTCTGTCCCAGGTCTGATTTCTGAATTTACAGACATACAATACATCTCTGATACCGAGGGTGAATGTCTCTGATACCGAGGGTGAATGTCCGTAATGGTTCTCATTAAGATAGATGATCCTCCTTCAGCTGAACTGAGATAAACAGAAGACTGATGCGTCTCCCCATGTCTTGGGTAACTAATTCTCAGAGGATTGTCTGTCTGTCTCTGATGTTAGCTATGGGCAAGAAAGACTGTAAAGCCAGGGAGGGAGAGAAGTTACATTCTGGGCAGAGCAGGGGTGGAGGAGTGGAATCGAAGCAGCTCCACCCATCTGCAATTATCAGACATTGACAGCTGTGCTCACTTAAAGGGGTAATCTGTGATTGGTACATCTATTTTTTGACTTTTAAAGGTGCAATATGCAGAAACTTTCTGGTTGCTAAAACTTCAAACAGTTTGACTAAGTTCAGTTTATGTGACAAAACAAGCAAGAGATTCATTGTACCATATAAACCGTTGTGATGGAGTTGTGATGGAGATGTGGTTGTCCCTGATAGTACTGACTTTGTACCATCTAAACCGTTGTGATGGAGTTGGGATGGAGATGCGGTTGTCGCTGATAGCACTGACTTTGTACCATCTAAACCGTTGTGATGGAGTTGTGATGGAGATGTGGTTGTCCCTGATAGTACTGACTTTGTACCATCTAAACCGTTGTGATGGAGTTGTGATGGAGATGTGGTTGTCCCTGATAGCACTGACTTTGTACCATCTAAACCGTTGTGATGGAGTTGGGATGGAGATGCGGTTGTCCCTGATAGCACTGACTTTGTACCATCTAAACCGTTGTGATGGAGTTGGGATAGATAGATAGATAGATAGGTACTTTATTGCTCCCGCGGGGGGGAAATTTCATTGTCAAGCAGCTACAACAAAACACAGGGCAGGTGCAAAATGCCACAACGAAAAGTACACAAAAGACAGATACACGGTACATGATACATAGAGCGGCAGTATGAAAAAAAAGCTATAAAAGGACATTGCATAGTATGAGTGGTTGGCTGAATATGTACACTATACGTTGGTGGATGTTGGATGGTTAACTATACTATACAGGTCGATGGCAGAGAAATACTTCAGTAGCTAATGCGTATGATATGAGCGAGGGTAATAATAGTTTACTTAATAGACAGACTAGGTAAATTAACAGGTAAGTGAAAATTTTGCATGGTTAAATTAGTTAAATTAGCTGTACAGTTAGGTATACAGTTATATTTACAGATAAGTGAATACTTGCATGTTTACACAAACTGTACAGGTAAATGACAGGAAGAGATACTTTAATAGCTAAATGTGTGTATGATATCATTTGGGGTAATAATAGTAATTCCCTTAAAATACAGTCCTTAGTGCGCAGGGTTTAATTACAGACAACTGCACGTATTGCACATTCGATATACTAAAAGCAATGAGAAAAGGTGCAACTGGCAGGATACTAATATGCATTCCTGAGTGAATGCCTACGTCCAATAATTACTTACAATATTGCATGTGATATAATATAACAACTGTACATGAGTATGTATATACAGACCTGTATGAATAAATAGGTCCTGAGTGGATGAGTGCTGACGGACCAGAGTTACTCACGGATGGATGCATAATTGTTAAACTAGGTCCTAGCACCCCAACAGTTCCAGATCTATGTTGCCGACGGCACGGCACCCCGGTGAGGCATTATATAGTCTCATAGCCGCCGGCAGGAAGGACCTCCTGTAGCGCTCTCTGGCACACCGTGGTGGGATCAGTCTGTGACTGAAAGTGCTCCTCTGCGTCATAACCATAGTGTGCAGAGGGTGGGTGACGTTGTCCATGATGGCCAGCAGTTTGGCCAGGATCCGTCTCTCCGCCACCTCCTCTAGAGTGTCAAGGCTCATCCCCAGGACAGAGCTAGCCTTCCTGATCAGCTTATTTACCCGAGAAGCATCACCGGCTTTGATGTTTGCTCCCCAGCACACCACTGCAAAAAAGATGGCACTGGCCACCACAGACTGGTAGAAGGTATGCAGTAGTTTACTGCACACGTTGAAGGACCTGAGCCTCCTCAGAAAGTAGAGTCGGCTCTGGCCCTTTTTGTACAGGGCCCCGGTGTTACCAGCCCATTCCAGTCTGTTGTCCATATGGACACCCAGGAACTTGTATGACTCAACCATTTCCACATCCGTCCCCTTTATAGGGACTGCAGTCAGTTGTGCCTTGGTTCTCCTGAAGTCCACCACCATCTCCTTAGTTTTGCTGATGTTGAGCTGAAGGTGGTTCTGCTCACACCACAACACAAAGTCACTGATTGTGCTCCTGTACTCCTCCTCCTGCCCACCCCTGATGCACCCTACAATAGCAGAGTCATCCGAGAACTTCTGTAGGTGGCATGTCTCAGAGTTATATCTGAAGTCTGAGGTGTAGAGGGTGAACAGGAAGGGGGACAGGACCGTACGTACCCTGGGGGGCCCCTGTGTTGCTAACAGCCCGTTCTGACACACAGCTCTGTAGTCGCACAAATTGTGGCCTACCGGTCAGGTAGTCCGTGACCCAGGAGACTAAGGGTGCTTCCACTTTCATCCTCCTCATCTTCTCACCCAGTAGCAGGGGCTGAATGGTATTGAAGGCACTGGAGAAGTCAAAAAACATGACCCTCACAGTGCAACCTGCGTTGTCCAGGTGAGAGTAGGCCCTCTGCAGAAGGTAGATGATTGCATCATCCACCCCGATTTTGCGCTGGTATGCAAACTGCAGGGGGTCCATTGATGAACACACCAGGGGTCTGAGGTGAGCGAGGACTAACCTTTCCAGGGTCTTCATGATGTGGGATGTTAGCGCTACAGGTCTGAAGTCATTCAGGACAGTGGGGTGTGCCTTCTTGGGCACTGGGACGAGGCAGGATGTTTTCCACAGCACAGGGACCCTTTCTAGGCTCAGGCTAAGGTTGAAAAGACGCTGGAGTATTCCACACAGTTGGTCAGCACAGACCCTCAGCACCCTTGGGCTGATGCCATCAGGGCCCGCCGCTTTCCACTGGTGTAGTCTCTCCAGCTCTCTCTTCACTTGGTTGGTGGTGAAAGCCAGCCCAGGTGGGGAGGTGGGGGGAAGGGGGGTGTTGAGGATCAGTCCAGGGGGGGCAGGGGCAGAGGTGGGGTCACTGATTGTCTCAGCAGAGGTGCTGTGAGCAAAGTGGGGGTGGGATAGCCGTGAGGGTGTGTGGTCTGGGGAGCTGGAGGGGAGGTGGACAGGGCCAGTATCGAACCTGTTAAAAAATTGGTTCAGCTCATTGGCTCTGTCCTGGGTCCCCTCCGTCTGCCCACTGTTTGACTTTTTGAAGCCAGTGATATTTCTCATACCCTTCCACACCTCTCTCACCTGGCTCTGCCTCAGCTTGTCCTCCATCTTCTCCTTATACACTCTCTTCCCCTCAGCAATCCGCAACTTCAGCTCCCTCTGGACGCATTTCAATTTGTCCTTGTCCTTCTCCTTGAAGGCCCTCTTCTTCTCATTCAGCAGGGCCTTCAGGTCGCTGGTGACCCAGGGTTTATTGTTTGGGAAACAGCGTACCTTCCTGGTGGGTACAGTGTTGTCTACACAAAAATTAATATAGTCTGTTATGCAGTCAGTGAGTCCATCGATGTCCTCCCCATGAGCCTCACAGAGCACATCCCAGTCTGTTGTTTCAAAGCAGTCCTGCAGGGCCTCATTCGCCTCTGGGGACCATCTCCTAATAGTCCTGGTGGTTGCAGGCTGCTGTTGGACCATAGGCCTGTAGGATGGAGATGCGGTTGTCCCTGATAGCACTGACTTTGTACCATCTAAACCGTTGTGATGGAGTTGTGATGGAGATGTGGTTGTCCCTGATAGTAATGACTTTGTACCATCTAAACCGTTGTGATGGAGTTGGGATGGAGATGTGGTTGTCCCTGATAGCACTGACTTTGTACCATCTAAACCGTTGTGATGGAGTTGGGATGGAGATGTGGTTGTTCCAATCTGTAAGTTGTTCTGGAGAAGAGCTTCTGCTAAATGACTACAAAGTAAATGTTGTGAAATATCTATTTCAACAACCAAAAACATTGTATTTTCAGCTGTTTGACGCTAATGTACAAAACTGAAAGTAAAAGCGCAAAAACTAAACTTAAAAACGGGCTGCATACATCTAGAAATAGTGCACATAGAACAGATCTACTGCTTAGACTTATTTTCAAGGAGAATGACAGATCTATAACTCACAATTCTATTTGGTCAGGTGACCTAAAAAGTTACATATTACAGCTTTAAGGATCTATAGCCCTTCATTCATGAAGAGTTTAACTTCTAAATGCCTCATGAGATTAGTTCAACTGTCGTACCGTCAGAACCCAAATATACGCTTGTTTTACTAGTGTTTGTAAACCATGTAAATGTGAACAAGCAATGTATATCCTCTAAACATCTTTAAAACTAAATCCATCACTCTGTATTTGTGAGTGTTTTAAATTATTCCAGCCTTATCCCTAAGCTGTTTATGAAATCAGTGGCGGGTGTCCACTTTGTTATTGTTTGAAATGCAGATTGCCCCTTTAATGAATGTTTGTATTTAACATGCATTTCCACTAATGTTCAGTGCCTTAATGGAAGTTATTAATCCTGTTAGTTTTAGACTCCATGTAAAAGACAGACAGACACAATTGAAAGATTAATATAATTTGTGTTTATTTCATTCCTACAAAAGACCTAATGAACATTTCCTCAATTCTTATTTGTATTATTAGATGTTAAAAGGTGATTCTATCACATAGCCAGAGACCCTCAGGTTTAATTTGAACAGTGCTGTCCCAGTGGTCCCTATCATGTGACCTTCCTTCCTGTCTCTCTGTCCTTGACGGATGTGTGTTCTCTTCTTCCTAATTTGAAGATTGTCTCGTAGCTTCAGTCTGCTGAAGTCTACTTATGAATTTTTGATGTGTGGCAAAGATTCTGTCATGCCTTTATGAGTTCCCTGCCTGCTAATTTCCATCATCCTCTCCTCCTCCATGAAAGAGGTCTTAGAATATGAACACCAAACAGCACAAGGAAAATTAAAGAGAAGACTCCTCTCTCCCAACGTCATTCAGATCACATCTGTTTGTTTTTTGGCAGCTGGGAAATGCATTTTTATACAAATATATAATTTTGTAAGTATTCATTCACACACATATAATGGGATTGAAATCTGCATACATTAAATAACTAATGTGGCAGGTCACATGACAGGAGAACAAATAGCCATTAAGCCATGGTCCTGGTCTGTCAGTAGGTCCTGGTCTGTCAGTAGGTCCACAGCCAAAAGCCATCTGCTCTCTACACCAGGTCCTGGTCTGTCAGTAGGTCCACAACCAAAAGCAATCTGCTCTCTACACCAGGTCCTGGTCTGTCAGTAGGTCAACAGCCAAAAAGCCATCTGCTCTCTACACCAATAAGAAGAAGAGACTTGGACATTAGACCGGTGGAAATCTGTCCTTTGGTCTGATGATTACAAATGTGAGATTTTTGGTTCCAACCGCCGTGTCTTTGTGAGATGCAGAGTAGGTGAACGGATGATCTCTGCATGTGTGGTTCCCATCTCTGCATGTGTGAAGCATGGAGGAGGAGGTGTGTTGTGTGGCAGTGCTTTGCTGGTGACACTGTCTGTGATTTATTTAGAATTCAAGGTACGGGCCTCTCGAGTGGTGCAAAGGTCTAAGGCACTGCATCGCAGATGCGGGTTCGAGCACTGTCTGTGTCGCAGCCGGTCGCGACCGGTAGACCCATGAGGTGATGCACAATTGGCCCAGCGTCGTCTGGGTTAGGGGAGGGTTTGGCCGGCCGGGATGTCCTTGCCCCATCGCGCTGTAGTGACTCCTGTGGCAGGCCGGGCATATCAGTAGCTGAAAACAGCTAGTCAAACAAGAAACATGTGGGAGGCTGACAGCTTTAGCGGCAGAGAGAACCAGAGAAATTCATCACTCACCACGTTAGTTCATCAGATACTCCCAAAAAATATGTCTCTGCAAAAACAAATCAATGCTAATTAGCTTGTTGGACCTGCATTTACAATGTATCTAATTTCAGTTTGAGTAGTTGTTGGTTTGCTTTATGTAACAAGTACGGTCTGCATGTGTAGGCATTGTTACAGGCTTCGCTTTTTCCATTTATATTTTAAGGTTTGACGTTAGCGTGTGAGCACCTCGTTAGTATGTGTTACACCTGTGCTGGCTTGTTAACTCATTAGTCAGAAGGTGTTTCACCTGAGCTGGCTTGTCAACTCATTAGTCAGAAGGTGTTTCTCCTGAGCTGGCTTGTTAACTCATTAGTCAGAAGGTGTTTCTCCTGAGCTGGCTTGTTAACTCATTAGTCAGAAGGCATTTCACCTGAGCTGGCTTGTCAACTCATTAGTCAGAAGGTGTTTCTCCTGAGCTGGCTTGTCAACTCATTAGTCAGAAGGTGTTTCTCCTGAGCTGGCTTGTCAACTCATTAGTCAGAAGGTGTTTCAGGTGCTGGCTTGTCAACCCTTTAGTCAGAAGGTGTTTCACCTGGGCTGGCTTGTCAACCACAGACCTGGAGGGAAGCCAAAGTAGTTCCGCTACCCAAGAGTGATAAAGTGGCCTTTCCTGGTTCTAACAGCTTGCTGCCAGCTCTTAGCAAAGTGTTGGAAAGAATTGTGTTTGACCAAATATAATGCTATTTCTGTGTAAAAAAAAATTAACAACAGACTTTCATCATTATAGAGAAGGACACTCAACATGTACTGCACTGACACAAAGACTAATGATTGGTTGAAATAAATTGATATTAAGTAGATTGTAGGAGCTGTACTGTTAGATTACAGTGCAGCCTTTGACATTATTGACCATAACCTGTTGTGTTATGGCTTTTCAACCTCTGCCATATCCTGGATTCAGATCTGTCTATCTAATAGAACTCAAAGGGTTTTCTTTAATGGAAGCTTCTCTAATGTTAAACATGAAGTGTGGTGTACCGCAGGGCAGCTCTCTAGGCCCTCTACTCTTTTCTATTTTTACCAATGACCTGCCATTGGCATTAAACAAAGCAGATGCTTTTTTGACACCACACTCCACAAAGCAAGTCCTGCAGGCTCTAGCTGTATCTTATCTTGATTATTGTCCAGTCATATGGTCAAGTCCTGCAGGCTCTAGCTGTATCTTATCTTGATTATTGTCCAGTCATATGGTCAAGTCCTGCAGGCTCTAGTTGTATCTTGATTATTGTCCAGTCATATGGTCAAGTCCTGCAGGCTCTAGTTGTATCTTGATTATTGTCCAGTCATATGGTCAAGTCCTGCAGGCTCTAGTTTTACTCTTTATTGTAATCAGAGGGCTAATATAAATACTATGCATGCCAGTATCTCTTGTTTAAGAGTTGAGAAGAGACTGACTGCATCAATTATTTTTATAAGAAACATTAATGTGTTAGTCAACTTACACACAGCTCTGACACACACACTTACCCCACCAGACAATTAATGTTTTTTACCTTAATTTAACTAGGCAAGTCAGTTAAGAACACATTCTTATTTACAATGACGGCCTACCAAAAGGCAAAAGACCTCCTGCAGGGACAGGGGCTGGGATATAGGACAAAACACACATCAGGACAAGAGAGACACAGACAGACATGCCACCAGGGGTCTTTTCACACTTACCCCACCAGACATGCCACCAGGGGTCTTTTCACACTTACCCCACCAGACATGCCACCAGGGGTCTTTTCACAGTCCCTAAATCCAGAACAAATGTAAGAAAGTGTACAATATTATATAGAGTCATTGGAAGGAACTCACTTCCATCTCATATCGCTCAAATGAACAGCAAACCTGGTTTACAAAAACAGATACAGCAACATCTCACGTCACAACGCCTCTCCCCTATTAGACCTGGATAGATGGTGTGTATGTATTGATATGTAGGCTAGGTGTGCCATTTTTAAATGTATGTAGTTCTGTCCTTGAGCTGTTCTTGTCTATTAATGTTCTGTATTATGTCATGTTTCATGTTTTGTGTTCTGGACCCCAGGAAGAGAAGCTGCTGATTTTAAAAATAGCTTTGTTTCCAGAAGGTATTAAAATCTTCAATCTTTTTTAACCCACAGAGCTACAATAGTCTCGTAGCCAGTTATGGAGGTCTAAAAGTCTGCTGAACCGTTCAATGCCACGGTTTAGGGAGGGTCAGATATTATGGAGCGTTTATTGGTGTCAAGCTGAGATCCATTCAGTTCTTTAAAATCCGTCTTCAGCTGTTCTGAGCTGCCCTTCATAATGTCATTAAATCCCACATGAACGATGATAGACTCAATTTCCTGATGCATTGAAGCTTTCACGGTCCCACTAGAAGCAGGATAGCGTACGCCCGCTGCTCCCAGCGATAGGTCCAGACCTCCCAAAGCAGGCAGTGCCGTCAGATCCAGAGAGAGGGAAAGGAGACGAACTCAACGACAAAGCCGCTGCTGGAGTCAATGTAGTTTGAGTTAGCACCACCGTCGCAGACACAGGAAGTCCCAGCGATGAAGGCGCAGGTAGATCAGGCACCAGAGCAGCGAAGCTGTTCCTCATGTCAATCTGCTCCGAACCTCTCACAGTCACTCCCATCCGCTTAGCAGCCTTGGGTTTCCACGACTTGTCACATGGGACCAGCGCTGATTGGAGTAATCGTCTTGCTGTTCTCCGTCTGGAGAAGCAGATGGAGACGACTTCCTTGGCAGGCAAGTTCCAGGTAGCACAGGCCATTCAGATAGGGACAGATGACTAGGCGGGGAAACATCCATCAGGCCAGAGCGGTGTCCAGCCACAGGAGTTGAGAACAAGAAAGTTACAGTTTGCATTTTCCCCATAAGTTCGCGCAGAATTGACATTTGCTTCCTCAGGATAGCCACCTCATTCCTGTAATCCTCTGCAAGCAAACTATTTCTGCATTGGAACTACGGATTGTCAATATAGTACCGGATAAGAGCGTAGTAAGAACAGCTTCTACAGCACTGGAAACGTTTGTTAGCTATTCCAGGCCAAGCAGCCGCCATTGCAACCTAGCTAGCTAGCTGGCTAGTTGATACCAGGTGTTGACACAAACACTTATGAACAAAATCTAAATAAAACAAAATTCAACTTTGGTAACAACAGGCCGAGGCAAGTTTGTGACAGAATAAAAGTGGTGCTTTGTTCCCTTTAAATACACCAAGCGTCAAAAATATATACAGTATATTGATACCCCATAAAGAGTACTTTAAAATGTACACACTCCATGTGTTGTTGCTATATCTACAACCCCATTACCAGCTGTTAGGTCATGTGTTGTTGCTATATCTACAACCCCATTACCAGCTGTTAGGTCATGTGTTGTTGCTATATCTACAACCCCATTACCAGCTGTTAGGTCATGTGTTGTTGCTATATCTACAACCCCATTACCAGCTGTTAGGTCATGTGTTGTTGCTATATCTACAACCCCATTACCAGCTGTTAGGTCATGTGTTGTTGCTATATCTACAACCCCATTACCAGCTGTTAGGTCATGCATTGTTGCTATATCTACAACCCCATTACCAGCTGTTAGGTCATGTGTTGTTGCTATATCTACAACCCCATTACCAGCTGTTAGGTCATGTGTTGTTGCTATATCTACAACCCCATTACCAGCTGTTAGGTCATGTGTTGTTGCTATATCTACAACCCCATTACCAGCTGTTAGGTCATGTGTTGTTGCTATATCTACAACCCCATTACCAGCTGTTAGGTCATGTGTTGTTGCTATATCTACAACCCCATTACCAGCTGTTAGGTCATGTGTTGTTGCTATATCTACAACCCCATTACCAGCTGTTAGGTCATGCATTGTTGCTATATCTACAACCCCATTACCAGCTGTTAGGTCATGCATTGTTGCTATATCTACAACCCCATTACCAGCTGTTAGGTCATGTGTTGTTGCTATATCTACAACCCCATTACCAGCTGTTAGGTCATGTGTTGTTGCTATATCTACAACCCCATTACCAGCTGTTAGGTCATGTGTTGTTGCTATATCTACAACCCCATTACCAGCTGTTAGGTCATGTGTTGTTGCTATATCTACAACCCCATTACCAGCTGTTTGGTCATGTGTTGTTGCTATATCTACAACCCCATTACCAGCTGTTAGGTCATGTGTTGTTGCTATATCTACAACCCCATTACCAGCTGTTAGGTCATGCATTGTTGCTATATCTACAACCCCATTACCAGCTGTTAGGTCATGCATTGTTGCTATATCTACAACCCCATTACCAGCTGTTAGGTCATGCATTGTTGCTATATCTACAACCCCATTACCAGCTGTTAGGTCATGTGTTGTTGCTATATCTACAACCCCATTACCAGCTGTTAGGTCATGCATTGTTGCTATATCTACAACCCCATTACCAGCTGTTAGGTCATGCATTGTTGCTATATCTACAACCCCATTACCAGCTGTTAGGTCATGTGTTGTTGCTATATCTACAACCCCATTACCAGCTGTTAGGTCATGTGTTGTTGCTATATCTACAACCCCATTACCAGCTGTTAGGTCATGCATTGTTGCTATATCTACAACCCCATTACCAGCTGTTAGGTCATGCATTGTTGCTATATCTACAACCCCATTACCAGCTGTTAGGTCATGCATTGTTGCTATATCTACAACCCCATTACCAGCTGTTAGGTCATGCATTGTTGCTATATCTACAACCCCATTACCAGCTGTTAGGTCATGCGTTGTTGCTATATCTACAACCCCATTACCAGCTGTTAGGTCATGTGTTGTTGCTATATCTACAACCCCATTACCAGCTGTTAGGTCATGTGTTGTTGCTATATCTACAACCCCATTACCAGCTGTTAGGTCATGCATTGTTGCTATATCTACAACCCCATTACCAGCTGTTAGGTCATGCATTGTTGCTATATCTACAACCCCATTACCAGCTGTTAGGTCATGCATTGTTGCTATATCTACAACCCCATTACCAGCTGTTAGGTCATGCATTGTTGCTATATCTACAACCCCATTACCAGCTGTTAGGTCATGCATTGTTGCTATATCTACAACCCCATTACCAGCTGTTAGGTCATGCATTGTTGCTATATCTACAACCCCATTACCAGCTGTTAGGTCATGTGTGGTCCAATGCATATTCCACTGAGGCTGTAGTGAAAGTGGCTGAATTTCAGTTAGGATTTAAACACTTGTTCCCTATTGGTTTAGCCTAGGGGTGCTTAGGGGGGGACATGTCTCTTTGCGTAGCCCACCACTAAACATGCCCTGTTTGTGTCGGTAAAGAATTACTAAGGGAATAAATATCACTGAATGATGAAAACATTGGAATAAAGTAGGCTGAATGTATCACATTGTTGCTTACTGAAAATCCTTGTAGTAAAGCCACACCCACATGTGGTAAAACTAGATCAGGGTTTCTGTTATTTATCAAATCACTTACTATGTTTAATTGTTACTTGGTTAAATGAACTCATCATCATATAAATATTTTTTTAGAGGCTAAATACTGTAAATCCTATGTGAAAGCATTATTAGTCTGTTGTTATTTGCCCTTTGCAGTAAATACTGTTTTCAGGTCATAGTATTGAAGGCCACGCAGAAAAGTACATCCTATCCTAAAATAGTAATGTTTCACTTGAGTCCACAGTTAAACAGCTTATGTAGCTTATACTGTACACACAGTACATATGTCCTCTTGATAAGGATCTTTCCGGGGGAACTGTCTGCACAACTTGGTATTTGGTACTTTATAGGATCCCCATTAGCTGTTGCGATAGCAGCAGCTGCTCTTCCTGGGGTCTACATGAAACATGAAACATGACATTAAGATCAACAGCTCAAGGACAGAACTACTTGGAAATCAATAAGATAATCTTGTCGGAGCTAGATAGAACATACAGTATATGAAATGTTTAATATCCCCCAAATGGATACGCTCTGAAATTTATTTGTGATGTTTGACTTTCTGAGCTCTCCTGATCTGGCTTCCAGCAACTTCAATTAATTTTAATGAATGCTATAAGCTACTAAACCTGCATACAACTTTCAGCTGTTTTAGTTAAACATACATGTATTGTATTTGTATCTTTTCTTTGACAGGATAATGCTGTTACGAAACAACACGCTGAGGATTATCAATTCCAGCCGCTCTGACGAGGGGAGCTATGTCTGTCGAGCCGAGAATCAGTTCGGCTCGGCTGAGATGACGGCCATGCTCTGGGTAAAAGGTAAGCGATGCCCAGGGGGCCTTTATTTTCTGCCAAATTAGTGCCAGTCACCCACCAGTAAACAGTTTCCTAACACCTTTGTCTGGTGCCGGGGGGGAAAGAGTGGAGAGAGGTCGAGGGGACGCCAGCGGAATTTATTGTGTTCGCTCGACTGTGAAGCAAAAGGGTTTTCACATTCAAAAATCATTTCACAAGGCACCCTATTTCACAGAGTAGAAGGGTCAGTTGTAAATAAGCAGCATTTACAGCTGAGATCAAAGAGGCCCTGAGTGTAGAGTGTGCGTTTTGGTTCTTGTCTGGGTTTAGTATTCAGGATATGTTTTCAATCTGGCTTCCTGGTCCCATCTGAATAGATCCAAATCCCAGATGATCTTTTGTGTTTTCCTCTGACTATCATTGCCATGCCATACTAGCCAAGGTAGCCTTTCCATAAAGTGCCTTCGGAAAGTATTCAGGCCGCTTTACTTTTTCCACATGTTGTTATGTTACGGCCTTATTCTAAAATGGATTAAATCGTTTTTTTCTCTCATCAATCTACACACAAAACCCCATAATGACATCAATACCCCATAATGACACAATACCCCATAATGATACAATACCCCATAATGACACAATACCACATAATGATACAATACCCCATAATGACACAATACCACATAATGACACAATACCCCATAATGACACAATACCACATAATGACACAATACCCCATAATGACATCAATACCCCATAATGATACAATACCCCATAATGACACAATACCCCATAATGATACAATACCCCATAATGATACAATACCCCATAATGATACAATACCCCATAATGACACAATACCACATAATGACACAATACCCCATAATGACACAATACCCCATAATGACACAATACCCCATAATGACACAATACCCCATAATGATACAATACCCCATAATGACACAATACCCCATAATGATACAATACCCCATAATGACACAATACCCCATAATGACCCAATACCCCATAATGACACAATACCCCATAATGATACAATACCCCATAATGACACAATACCCCATAATGATACAATACCCCATAATGACACAATACCCCATAATGATACAATACCCCATAATGACCCAATACCCCATAATGATACAATACCCCATAATGACACAATACCCCATAATGATACAATACCCCATAATGACACAATACCCCATAATGATACAATACCCCATAATGACCCAATACCCCATAATGATACAATACCCCATAATGACACAATACCCCATAATGACACAATACCCCATAATGACACAATACCCCATAATGACACAATACCCCATAATGATACAATACCCCATAATGACATCAATACCCCATAATGATACAATACCCCATAATGACACAATACCCCATAATGATACAATACCCCATAATGACACAATACCCCATAATGATACAATACCCCATAATGACACAATACACCATAATGACATCAATACCCCATAATGACACAATACCCCATAATGACACAATACCCCATAATGACACAATACCCCATAATGACACAATACCCCATAATGATACAATACCCCATAATGACACAATACCCCATAATGATACAATACCCCATAATGACACAATACCCCATAATGATACAATACCCCATAATGACCCAATACCCCATAATGATACAATACCCCATAATGACACAATACCCCATAATGATACAATACCCCATAATGACACAATACCCCATAATGATACAATACCCCATAATGACCCAATACCCCATAATGATACAATACCCCATAATGACACAATACCCCATAATGACACAATACCCCATAATGACACAATACCCCATAATGACACAATACCCCATAATGATACAATACCCCATAATGACATCAATACCCCATAATGATACAATACCCCATAATGACACAATACCCCATAATGATACAATACCCCATAATGACACAATACCCCATAATGATACAATACCCCATAATGACACAATACACCATAATGACATCAATACCCCATAATGACACAATACCCCATAATGACACAATACCCCATAATGACACAATACCCCATAATGATACAATACCCCATAATGACCCAATACCCCATAATGACACAATACCCCATAATGACAAAGTGAAAACTGATTTTTAGAAGTTTTTGCAAATGCATATAAAAAAACATAAGTATTCATACCCTTTACTCAGTACTTTTTTGAAGCAACTTTGGCAGCGATTTCAGCCTCTAGTCTTCTTGGGTATGACGCTACAAGCTTGGCACACCTGTATTTGGGGAGTTTCTCCCATTCTTCTCTGCAGATCCTCTCAAGCTCTGTCAGATTGGATGGGGAGAGACTCTGCACAGCTGTTTTCAGGTCTCTCCAGAGATGTTTGATCAGGTTCAAGTCCAGGCTCTGGCTGGGCCACTCAAGGACATTCAGAGACTAGTCCCAAAGCCACTCCTACGTTGTCTTGGCTGTGTGCTTAGAGTCGTTGTCCAGCTCTGGAGCAGGTTTTCATCAAGGATCTCTCTGTACTTTGCTCCGTTCATCTTTCCCTCGATCCTGAATAACATCCCCACAGCATGATGCCGCCACCACCATGCTTCACCGTAGGGATGGTGCCAGGTTTCCTCCAGACGTGACGCTTGGCATTCAGGCCAGAGTTCAATCTTGGTTTCATCAGACCAGAGAATCTTGTTTCTCATGGTCTGAGAGTCTTTAGGTGCCTTTTGGCAAACTCCAAGCGGGCTGTCATGCCTTTTACTGACAAGTGGCTTCCGTCTGACCACTCTACCAGGCCTGATTGGTGGAGTGTTGATGGTTGTCCTTCTGGAAGGTTCTCCCATTTCCACAGAGGAACTATGGATCACTGTCAGTGACCATCAGGTTCTTGGTCACCTCCCTGACCAAGGCCCTTCTCCCTCGATTGCTCAGTTTGGCTGGGCGGCCAGCTCTAGGAAGTGTCTCTGTGGTTCCAAACGTCCTCCATTTAAGAATGATGGAGGCCACTGTGTTCTTGGGGACCTTCAATGCTTCAGAAATGTTTTGGTACCCTTCCCCAGATCTGTGCCTCAACACAATCCTCTCTCTGAGCTCTACGGACAATTCCTTCAACCTCATGGCTTGGTTTTTGCTCTGACATGCATTTTCAACTATGGGACCTTATATAGACAGATGTGTGCCTTTCCAAATCATGTCCAATCAATTACATTTACCAGTGGTTCACTCTTATCTACTTATGTAAATAAAGTATTTCTGTTTATTTTCTTAAAATGTCTAAAAACCTGTTTTCACTTTGTCATTATGGGTTATTGTGTGTAGATTGATGATGAAAAAAAAACGTAATTTAATGCATTTTAAAATAAGGCTGTAACAAAATGTGGAAAAATGGAAGGGGTCTCAATACTTTCTGAATGTACTGTACATGTATGGCATGACAATGATGGCTAAAGGCCAGAACATACAAATCTGGGACCAAACTTGCTGTGTCCTAAGATGACAGTGCTACAGTTAGCTTTTAGCTGTGCTTACTGTTATCATGCATAGCTAGCCATAGGCCTACATAATAGTATATGCCATGACATTTCTAGTCAGAGCAGTTGACTACGGAGTTGTGGGACCAGGCTTGCTAGCTTCAGGTGTTTAGTGTCCTAAGCTAGCGTTAGCAGTCCAGAGGTGTTGGGATGACAGTACTAAGATGCAGCAGTGTTGTGTGTTGGGATGACAGTACTAAGATGCAGCAGTGTTGTGTGTTGGGATGACAGTACTAAGATGCAGCAGTGTTGTGTGTTGGGATGACAGTACTAAGATGCAGCAGTGTTGTGTGTTGGGATGACAGTACTAAGATGCAGCAGTGTTGTGTGTTGGGATGACAGTACTAAGATGCAGCAGTGTTGTGTGTTGGGATGACAGTACTAAGATGCAGCAGTGTTGTGTGTTGGGATGACAGTACTAAGATGCAGAAGTGTTGTGTTTTCAGAGGCCATGCGTGTGGACCTGAGCCCCAGCAGGGTGGAGGTGACGGTGGGGGAGAGCGTGGTGCTCAGCTGTAAAGTGTCACATGACCTGTCTCTGGACGTGGCCTTCCAGTGGCTCCTCAACCAGCAGCCCCTCAACTTCCAACAGGAAGGCAGACATTTTGAATACACCCAAACAGTAAGTAGAGATAACTAAATACAATAAGTAGAGATAACAGGGGTTAATACTTTCTGAATGCACTGTATATATAGAGTCTAATCAGGGGTTAATACTTTCTGAATGCACTGTATATATAGAGTCTAATCAGGGGTTAATACTTTCTGAATGCACTGTATATATAGAGTCTAATCAGGGGTTAATACTTTCTGAATGCACTGTATATATAGAGTCTAATCAGGGGTTAATACTTTCTGAATGCACTGTATATATAGAGTCTAATCAGGGGTTAATACTTTCTGAATGCACTGTATATATAGAGTCTAATCAGGGGTTAATACTTTCTGAATGCACTGTATATATAGAGTGTAATCAGGGGTTAATACTTTCTGAATGCACTGTATATATAGAGTCTAATCAGGGGTTAATACTTTCTGAATGCACTGTATATATAGAGTCTAATCAGGGGTTAATACTTTCTGAATGCACTGTATATATAGAGTCTAGTCAGGGGTTAATACTTTCTGAATGCACTGTATATATAGAGTCTAGTCAGGGGTTAATACTTTCTGAATGCACTGTATATATAGAGTCTAGTCAGGGGTTAATACTTTCTGAATGCACTGTATATATAGAGTCTAATCAGGGGTTAATACTTTCTGAATGCACTGTATATATAGAGTCTAATCAGGGGTTAATACTTTCTGAATGCACTGTATATATAGAGTCTAATCAGGGGTTAATACTTTCTGAATGCACTGTATATATAGAGTCTAATCAGGGGTTAATACTTTCTGAATGCACTGTATATATAGAGTCTAGTCAGGGGTTAATACTTTCTGAATGCACTGTATATATAGAGTCTAATCAGGGGTTAATACTTTCTGAATGCACTGTATATATAGAGTCTAGTCAGGGGTTAATACTTTCTGAATGCACTGTATATATAGAGTCTAATCAGGGGTTAATACTTTCTGAATGCACTGTATATATATAGAGTCTAATCAGGGGTTAATACTTTCTGAATGCACTGTATATATAGAGTCTAGTCAGGGGTTAATACTTTCTGAATGCACTGTATATATAGAGTGTAATCAGGGGTTAATACTTTCTGAATGCACTGTATATATAGAGTCTAGTCAGGGGTTAATACTTTCTGAATGCACTGTATATATAGAGTCTAATCAGGGGTTAATACTTTCTGAATGCACTGTATATATAGAGTCTAATCAGGGGTTAATACTTTCTGAATGCACTGTATATATAGAGTCTAGTCAGGGGTTAATACTTTCTGAATGCACTGTATATATAGAGTCTAATCAGGGGTTAATACTTTCTGAATGCACTGTATATATAGAGTCTAATCAGGGGTTAATACTTTCTGAATGCACTGTATATATAGAGTCTAATCAGGGGTTAATACTTTCTGAATGCACTGTATATATAGAGTCTAATCAGGGGTTAATACTTTCTGAATGCACTGTATATATAGAGTCTAATCAGGGGTTAATACTTTCTGAATGCACTGTATATATAGAGTCTAATCAGGGGTTAATACTTTCTGAATGCACTGTATATATAGAGTCTAGTCAGGGGTTAATACTTTCTGAATGCACTGTATATATAGAGTCTAGTCAGGGGTTAATACTTTCTGAATGCACTGTATATATAGAGTCTAGTCAGGGGTTAATACTTTCTGAATGCACTGTATATATAGAGTCTAATCAGTGATCTGTAGTTTCCTGACATTATATTGAGTAAAGGTAATGTAATATGTAGTTTCCTGACATTATATTGAGTAAAGGTAATGTAATCTGTAGTTTCCTGACATTATATTGAGTAAAGGTAATGTAATCTGTAGTTTCCTGACATTATATTGAGTAAAGGTAATGTAATCTGTAGTTTCCTGACATTATATTGAGTAAAGGTAATGTAATCTGTAGTTTCAATTAGAATCAATCCGTCCCACAACCCCTTATGTCTCACTCAGTGAATCAAACAGTCATGTTTATCAACGTCTACACAGAGACTCAGTGAATCAAACAGTCATGTTTATCAACGTCTACACAGAGACTCAGTGAATCAAACAGTCATGTTTATCAACGTCTACACAGAGACTCAGTGAATCAAACAGTCATGTTTATCAACGTCTACACAGAGACTCAGTGAATCAAACAGTCATGTTTATCAACGTCTACACAGAGACTCAGTGAATCAAACAGTCATGTTTATCAACGTCTACACAGAGACTCAGTGAATCAAACAGTCATGTTTATCAACGTCTACACAGAGACTCAGTGAATCAAACAGTCATGTTTATCAACGTCTACACAGAGACTCAGTGAATCAAACAGTCATGTTTATCAACGTCTACACAGAGACTCAGTGAATCAAACAGTCATGTTTATCAACGTCTACACAGAGACTCAGTGAATCAAACAGTCATGTTTATCAACGTCTACACAGAGACTCAGTGAATCAAACAGTCATGTTTATCAACGTCTACACAGAGACTCAGTGAATCAAACAGTCATGTTTATCAACGTCTACACAGAGACTCAGTGAATCAAACAGTCATGTTTATCAACGTCTACACAGAGACTCAGTGAATCAAACAGTCATGTTTATCAACGTCTACACAGAGACTCAGTGAATCAAACAGTCATGTTTATCAACGTCTACACAGAGACTCAGTGAATCAAACAGTCATGTTTATCAACGTCTACACAGAGACTCAGTGAATCAAACAGTCATGTTTATCAACGTCTACACAGAGACTCAGTGAATCAAACAGTCATGTTTATCAACGTCTACACAGAGACTCAGTGAATCAAACAGTCATGTTTATCAACGTCTACACAGAGACTCAGTGAATCAAACAGTCATGTTTATCAACGTCTACACAGAGACTCAGTGAATCAAACAGTCATGTTTATCAACGTCTACACAGAGACTCAGTGAATCAAACAGTCATGTTTATCAACGTCTACACAGAGACTCAGTGAATCAAACAGTCATGTTTATCAACGTCTACACAGAGACTCAGTGAATCAAACAGTCATGTTTATCAACGTCTACACAGAGACTCAGTGAATCAAACAGTCATGTTTATCAACGTCTACACAGAGACTCAGTGAATCAAACAGTCATGTTTATCAACGTCTACACAGAGACTCAGTGAATCACACAGTCATGTTTATCAATGAGACAGCCTATAGGGAGGAGGTCAGAGACCTGGCAGTGTGGTGCCAGGTCTACAACATCTCCCTCAACGTGAGAAACATTGTCAAAGACTCCAGCCACCCTAATCATAGACTGTTCTCTCTGCTACCACACAGCAAGCAGAGCAAGCAGTACCAGATCTCCAAGTCTAGGACCAAAAGGCTCCTTAATAGCTTCTACCCCCAAGCCATAAGATCCCTGAACAATTAAGCAAATGGCTTCCCGGACTATTTATACAGGCTCAGTCATAGTAGTATGATAGGTGCAGTGTAATGTGTTGTTGTACAGGGTCAGTCATAGTAGTACGGCTCCCCAGGAGAGGGGCTAGCAGTGACAACACCCTACAGACATAATCCTCTGTCTGCTTCGTTTTAATCATGTTCCATGCTAAGCAGATGTCTGTAGACCTTGAATGATTCCCCTGTCTTGCCTTAGGTGTTTCTCATTTTGAGAGAGATAGATAGATAGATAGATAGATAGATAGATAGATAGATAGATAGATAGATAGATAGATAGATAGATAGATAGATAGATAGATAGATAGATAGATAGATAGATAGATAGATAGATAGATAGATAGATAGATAGATAGATAGATAGATAGATAGATAGATAGATAGATAGATAGATAGATAGATAGATAGATAGATAGATAGATAGATAGATACTTGGAGGTCAAGCAGCTACGAAAAAACACAGGTCAGGTGAGGCCAGAACGAAATACACAAAAGACAGATACATGATACATAGAGCGGCAGTATGAAAAGGTCTGGAGTGCAAAAAGCTATAATAATAGTATGGGTGGATGGCTGAATATGTACACTATACATTGTTACAGTGTTAGGTGAAGAAAAAAAGATAAGAATATTGCAAGTTGATATAAATAAATAAGGAGTATTTGCATGGTTAACTATACTATCCAGGTCGATGGCAGAGAAATACTTAAATAGCTAAATGTTTCAGTGTTAATTCTAATTTGTTAACTATTTCGCCACTATGGTCTATTTATTGTCTTCCTAACCTTACTGCATTTTGAACTGCATTTACACTCTGTATATAGATTCTCTATTGTGTTATTCATTTATGACGTTCTGGCCTCACCTGACCTGTGTTTTTTCGTAGCTGCTTGACCTCCAAGTATCTATCGAC
The DNA here is from genome assembly GCA_023634145.1 of Thymallus thymallus. Classification (NCBI taxonomy): domain Eukaryota; kingdom Metazoa; phylum Chordata; class Actinopteri; order Salmoniformes; family Salmonidae; genus Thymallus; species Thymallus thymallus. Next base: position 37,371,471 of record CM042378.1, on the reverse strand, counting down.
CTGGATAGTATACATACATGGAAACTCACGCACACACACATGGAAACACACACATGGAAACACACACACACACACACACACACACGGAAACACACACACACACACACACACGGAAACACACACACACACACACACGGAAACACACACACACACGGAAACACACACACACACATGGAAACACACACACACACACACATGGAAACACACACATACATGGAAACACACACACACACACACATGGAAACACACACATACATGGAAACACACACACACACGGAAACACACACATACATGGAAACACACACACACATGGAAACACACACATACATGGAAACACACACACACACGGAAACACACACATACATGGAAACACACACACACATGGAAACACACACATACATGGAAACACACACACACATGGAAACACACACATACATGGAAACACACACACACACGGAAACACACACATACACGGAAACACACACACACACACGGAAACACACACATACATGGAAACACACACACACATGGAAACACACACACACACACACGGAAACACACACACACACACACGGAAACACACACACACACACATGGAAACACACACACACACACATGGAAACTCACACACACATGGAAACTCACACACACATGGAAACACACACATTGAAACACACACGCACACGGAAACTCACACATACATGGAAACACACACACACACACACACGGAAACTCACACACACATGGAAACACACACACACATGGAAACTCACACACATGGAAACACACACACACATGGAAACACACACACACATGGAAACTCACACACATGGAAACACACACACACATGGAAACACACACGCACATGGAAACTCAGACACACATGGAAACACACACGCACATGGAAACTCAGACACACATGGAAACACACACGCACATGGAAACTCAGACACACATGGAAACACACACGCACATGGAAACTCAGACACACATGGAAACACACACGCACATGGAAACTCAGACACACATGGAAACTCAGACACACATGGAAACACACACATGGAAACTCACACACACATGGAAACTCAGACACACATGGAAACACACACATGGAAACTCACACACACATGGAAACTCACACACACATGGAAACTCACACACATGGAAACACACACACACATGGAAACACACACATGGAAACTCACACACACATGGAAACTCACACTAACTTGATGTTGCCTTTGAATCCTCTTCATCACAGTAGGAAAATACGACTACACACTGACTGTATTGACACACTCTCTAACTTGATGTTGTTGACTCTCTGCCTGTCACGCAGCAAGCCTCAACGGTGGACCTGATGATTAGAAGCATCCTGCAGAAGCATGCTGGGAAATACGGCTGCCGGGCTCAGACCAGCGCCGACACTGTGTTTGCTGAGGCTGAAGTCCTCGTTAGAGGTGAGCTCGTTATCTCTGGCGTTCGATGACAGACTGAGCAGGTGAATCCAGGTGAAAGCTATGATCCCTTATTCATCCAGTGAACTTGACACAACTGTGGGAAGCGTTGGAGTCAACATGGGCCAGCATCCATGTAGAGCGCTTTTGACACCTTGTAGAGTCCATGACCCGATTGAGGCTGTTCTGAGGACAAAACTCAATATTAGGAAGGTGTTCCTAATGTTTTGTACACTCAGAGCCCGAAAGGAGTGCTCTATGTTATATTTCTAATTGAACTAGGCAAGTCAGTTAAGAACAAATTCTTATTTACAATGACGTTCTATCCCGGCCAACCCTCCCCTAACCCGGACGACACTGGTTCCAATTATGTGCCACCCTATGGGACTCCCAATCACGGCCGGATTGTTATACAGCCTGGAATCTAACCAGGGACTGTAGTGACGCCTCTAGCACTGAGATGCAGTACCTTAGACTGCTGCGCCAGTCGGGAGCCCCGAGTGTATATAGGGAACAGGGCGCAGCCCATACCTACCAGTCCTAACCTTAGCCATTAGGAGGATGAGATAAAGCTGACCGTGGATCAGTAGTTAAGGGGCCTTGTTATCTGCAGGTGTTCTCTGTGCTGCAGCACTGTCAAGTGGAATAGGCAGAAACTGATGGGCTCCCAAGTGGTTCAGTGGTCTAAGACACTGCATCTCAGTGCTAGAGGAGTCACTACAGACAACCTGGTTCAGTGGTCTAAGACACTACATCTCAGTGCTAGAGGAGTCACTACAGACAACCTGGTTCAGTGGTCTAAGACACTGCATCAGTGCTAGAGGAGTCACTACAGACAACCTGGTTCAGTGGTCTAAGACACTGCATCTCAGTGCTAGAGGAGTCACTACAGACAACCTGGTTCAGTGGTCTAAGACACTGCATCTCAGTGCTAGAGGAGTCACTACAGACAACCTGGTTCAGTGGTCTAAGACACTGCATCTCAGTGCTAGAGGAGTCACTACAGACAACCTGGTTCAGTGGTCTAAGACACTGCATCTCAGTGCTAGAGGAGTCACTACAGACAACCTGGTTCAGTGGTCTAAGACACTGCATCTCAGTGCTAGAGGAGTCACTACAGACAACCTGGTTCAGTGGTCTAAGACACTGCATCTCAGTGCTAGAGGAGTCACTACAGACAACCTGGTTCAGTGGTCTAAGACACTATCTCAGTGCTAGAGGAGTCACTACAGACAACCTGGTTCAGTGGTCTAAGACACTGCATCAGTGCTAGAGGAGTCACTACAGACCCTGGTTTGAATCCAGGCTGTATCACAACGGGCCGTGATTGGGCGGCACACAATTGGCCCAGCATTTGGCCGGTGTAGGCCGTCATTGTAAATAAGAATTAGTTCTTAACTGACTTGCCTGGTTAAATAATAAAATGTCTTGTAATGGTTAAGGTGGTAAATGGAGTAAACTGATTCTAGAGCTGTGTCCCAAACTGGGCCCTGTTCCCTATTTACTGTCTTACTTATTAAGCCCTGGTCAAAAGTAGTGCATTATAAAGGGGATAGGGTGCCGTTTGGGATGCAACCTAGATCCTCCTAGGGATGGAGGAGGAGGAGGAGGGGGAGGGATAGAGGAGGAGGAGGGATGGAGGACGAGGAGGAGGGATGGAGGAGGAGGGATGGAGGAGGAGGAGGAGGGATGGAGGAGGAGGAGGAGGGATGGAGGAAGAGGAGGAGGGATGGAGGAGGAGGAGGAGGGATGGAGGAAGAGGAGGAGGGATGGAGGAGGAGGGATGGAGGAGGAGGAGGAGGGATGGAGGAGGAGGAGGAGGGATGGAGGAAGAGGAGGAGGGATGGAGGAGGAGGAGGAGGGATGGAGGAGGAGGAGGGGGAGGGATAGAGGAGGAGGAGGGATGGAGGAGGAGGAGGGATAGAGGAGGAGGAGGGATGGAGGAGGAGGAGGGATGGAGGAGGAGGGATAGAGGGGGAGGAGGGATGGAGGAGGAGGAGGAGGAGGGATGGAGGGGGAGGAGGAGGAGGAGGGGGCAGGATAGAGGAGGAGGAGGGATGGAGGAGGAGGTGGAGGGATAGAGGAGGAGGAGGGATGGAGGAGGAGGAGGGATGGAGGAGGAGGGATAGAGGGGGAGGAGGGATGGAGGAGGAGGAGGTGGAGGGATAGAGGAGGAGGAGGGATGGAGGAGGAGGAGGGATAGAGGAGGAGGAGGGATGGAGGGATGGAGGAGGGATGGAGGAGGAGGAGGGATGGAGGAGGAGGGATAGAGGGGGAGGAGGGATGGAGGAGGAGGAGGTGGAGGGATAGAGGAGGAGGAGGGATGGAAGAGGAGGAGGAGTAGGGATGGAGGAGGAGGAGGGATGGAGGAGGAGGGATGGAGGAGGAGGAAGGATAGAGGAGGGGGAGGGATGGAGGAGGAGGAAGGATAGAGGAGGGGGAGGGATGGAGGAGGAGGAGGGATGGAGGTGATGAGATGGGTTGTCCTGCCTGAGTTACTCTAATGCTGGAATCTGAATCCTCCATGATGTATTCTCCACCATTCAATCTACTTATTAAAACTACCAGACTCTGTTCTCCTCTCAATAGACTACTGAATCACACAGGCTGGTTCCCATGGCGACACAGAATGCATATTAATATCCCTCCTCGGAATGCAAATGTCCTTTCAAACCGACCCTTTAATGGTCCCTTCTCTGGGACACTCAATGTTGGTTTTCATTGGCCAGCTCCAGCTGTCAGGTTAGCTCGTTTGCAGCTGTTCTCTCGGGTCCTCCTGTCCTCTCCTTCAGACTCTTTCTGTGGGTGGATCGGTGGATAAGAGTGTCTGCTAAATGACTGAAATAAACCAAATGTACGTGAGTGAATCTGGTCCAGTTGTTTTCATTTTGTAATTGAATCTGTGTACGAATTACCTACTTATTCTCTAGTTAGTGCATTACTTTTGGCCAGATTGACCCTCTCTCTCTCTCTCTCTCTGATCCCTCTAGGCCCCCCAGGACCCCCTGGTGTGGTTATAGTGGAGGAGATCACAGCCAATACAGCCACCCTGTCGTGGAGTGGAAGGGTGGACGACCACAGCCCCATCAGTTACATCCTCCAGGCCCGGAGCCCCTTCTCCCTGGGCTGGCAGACCCTCAGGACAGGTATGGATGCTGTCCGATTTTTTAACTAGGCAAGTCAGTTAAGAACTAATTCTTATTTACAATGACGACCAAACCCCTTGTTTGTTTGTTACCTTTATTTAAACAGGTTTTTCTCATTGAGATAAAATCTATTTTTCAAGAGAGACCAGGTCCAGTAGCAGCAAGGGAAGAACACTAACACAACATTGAACAAAACTATACACACATACAGTACAACAATTACATATTCCGTAAAGAAACACGAATGTCATGACTAAAAAACAGCTGTCCTAAAAACAGTTACACTCTTCTATGATATTTACATCAACCAAGTGTTTAAACTCCACCAACGTGACAAGATCTTCACATTTTAACATTTTCACCAGAGAATTCCAGAACCACGGAGCTGAGTAACTAAAACTATTTCTACCAGGACCGGTTCTGATTCTTGGTACTGTTAAAAGCCAGTGAGAATGGCACCGTAATTTATATTTATTTACTGACCTGATAAAAAAAGAAAAGAGATTAAGTGTTATTTTACCCAGTAAGCCCTTATAAATCAGTGTATGCCAGTGTTGAAGCCTACTCAAGGTCAATGACGACCAGCCCACGGCGCTGTGGAGATCACAATGATGTGTTAGACGTCTTTGATTGGTAATGAACCTGAGGGCCGCGTGATACACTGCATCCAGTGCTCTCAGGGTAGTGGTTGAGGCCTGCATATATATATATATATATATATATATATATATATATATATATATATATATATATATATAACATCACTCAGTAATGTACATCGTACCAGCTCCTTCCTGGCCTCCAGAGAAAAACAAGCCTTGTGCCAGTAATAAAAACCTATTCTCAGCTTGAGCTTCCTTATCAAGTTCTCCACATGAACCGTGAAGCTCAGCTTGTCATCCACACACTCCCAGATATCTGGACACTATATCTGACTCTATAGTATGTCCATCTAATGTAGCAGTGACATGATTAGTAACATGCATCTGAAAACACCATGCATTTAGTTTTACCCCAATTCAGAACCAGCTTTAAATCACACAGATTCTGTTGTATGATGTTAAATGCTGTTTGTCCAGAAGCTGAAGATAAACTAATACCACTTGAATAAAGACCAGAATCATCTGCATAACAATGAACATCCGCTGTTTCAATATGATCCCCAATGTTGTTGATATACAGAATGAACAACAGTGGGCCCAAAACAGAACCTTGTGGAACACCTGAGAACAACTCTATGGACTCAGATTTACAACCATCCTCCATTACACATTGTGTACGATTTGATAGGTAGTTTATAAACCAATCTAGAGCATGATCAGTAATTCCAGAACATTGTAACCTTTGCACCAACACAGCATGATCCACGGTGTCAAATGCCTTCAACAAATCAATAAAGACAGACACACAACGTAACTTCTTGTCCAGAGCACAGTGGATGTTATTTAAAACCTTCAATGTTGCTGGAACAGTGCTGTGGCCAGACCTAAAACCTGACTGCATTCCATGTAAGATGTAGTTTTCTTGGAGGTAGTCCATCAGCTGCATACTAACTAGGGACTCCAGTACCTTAGACAGTACAGACATTTTTGATATGGGTCGATAGTTGTCAACTAGCGAAGGATCTCCACCTTTCAGGAGAGGAAGCACAAAATCAGATTTCCATAACGTTGGGATTTCTTTAACGTCAAGCGTGAGGTTAAAAATACATGTTAAAGGGGAGCAGTAATGTCTGCAGCTAGGTGTAGGAGGCGAGGGTCGGGGGATTTCTTTCTATCAATTTCTTTCAGGGCTTTACGCACTTCTGAAACAGAGGAGGATGAGAAGGAGAACCTGGTGAAGGACAGGGGTGTCAGGTAAATTCACAGGGGCTCATTTAGACCTTCAACCTTTTCAAATAAACTGCCTGCATCTAAAAAACGCTGATTTAAGGCTTTTAGAATAGAGCTTCTCTCAGCTACCATCTGTGTTTCTACCAACATAGAGCTTCTCTGTTACCATCTGTGTTTCTACCAACATAGAGCTTCTCTCAGCTACCATCTGTGTTTCTACCAACATAGAGCTTCTCTGTTACCATCTGTGTTTCTACCAACATAGAGCTTCTCTCAGCTACCATCTGTGTTTCTACCAACATAGAGCTTCTCTCTGTTACCATCTGTGTTTCTACCAACATAGAGCTTCTCTCAGCTACCATCTGTGTTTCTACCAACATAGAGCTTCTCTCAGCTACCATCTGTGTTTCTACCAACATAGAGCTTCTCTCAGCTACCATCTGTGTTTCTACCAACATAGAGCTTCTCTCAGTAACCATCTGTGTTTCTACCAACATTGAGCTTCTCTCAGCTACCATCTGTGTTTCTACCAACATAGAGCTTCTCTGTTACCATCTGTGTTTCTACCAACATAGAGCTTCTCTGTTACCATCTGTGTTTCTACCAACATAGAGCTTCTCTCAGCTACCATCTGTGTTTCTACCAACATAGAGCTTCTCTCAGCTACCATCTGTGTTTCTACCAACATAGAGCTTCTCTCAGTAACCATCTGTGTTTCTACCAAGATAGAGCTTCTCTCAGTAACCATCTGTGTTTCTACCAACATAGAGCTTCTCTCAGTTACCATCTGTGTTTCTACCAACATAGAGCTTCTCTCAGCTACCATCTGTGTTTCTACCAAGATAGAGCTTCTCTCAGTTACCATCTGTGTTTCTACCAACATAGAGCTTCTCTCAGTTACCATCTGTGTTTCTATCAACATAGAGCTTCTCTTAGTAACCATCTGTGTTTCTACCAACATAGAGCTTCTCTCAGTAACCATCTGTGTTTCTACCAAGATAGAGCTTCTCTCAGTAACCATCTGTGTTTCTACCAACATAGAGCTTCTCTCAGTTACCATCTGTGTTTCTACCAACATAGAGCTTCTCTCAGCTACCATCTGTGTTTCTACCAAGATAGAGCTTCTCTCAGTTACCATCTGTGTTTCTACCAACATAGAGCTTCTCTCAGTTACCATCTGTGTTTCTATCAACATAGAGCTTCTCTTAGTAACCATCTGTGTTTCTACCAACATAGAGCTTCTCTCAGTAACCATCTGTGTTTCTACCAAGATAGAGCTTCTCTCAGTTACCATCTGTGTTTCTACCAACATAGAGCTTCTCTCAGTTACCATCTGTGTTTCTATCAACATAGAGCTTCTCTTAGTAACCATCTGTGTTTCTATCAACATAGAGCTTCTCTTAGTAACCATCTGTGTTTCTACCAACATAGAGCTTCTCTTAGTTACCATCTGTGTTTCTACCAACAACTGTTCTGGAAGCTGTGTATATGTTTTGCATCATTTTTGCATAATCATGTCCATAGATGTAGGATGATTCACAAGGGTTGTCACCTAAATGGCACCCTATTCCCTACATAGTACCTGAGTTTAGACCAGAGCCTAATAGGCTGCCATTTGGAATAAAATGAGTCCCAGTGATGCATGTGGAAAGTGGTGACTTGTTAAGATTAGCACACAGGGAAAGAGGGCTTTTAGCTGGCAGTAGGTCTGCATCCCAAACTGTAGAGCTTTGACCAGGGCCTCCTTCTCCTTCCTTTAAACAGTCATCTTGACAGAATGCCCTGGTCCCGTGTAGCTCAGATGGTACAGCATGGTGCTTGCACCCTCAGGGTTGTGGGTTTGATTCCCATGGGGGACCAGTATGAACAAATATGAACATGTATGCTACACTACTGTAAGTCACTCTGAATAAGAGTGTCTGCTAAAAGCCTGTAATGTAATGTTAATGTGGAGCTGCTTGATGAGAGGAGAGAGGCAGTATCTCTACATGGTGGTCTGAAGACAGGTTGGTGCTGCAGCAAGTGTTACAGGTTACATTAAATGCAGCAAGATTTAATTGTATGTTCGTCAATGGGAAAATATGGCAGTGTTTTCTATTTCCTGGAAAGATAATTTTTTGGAGATGTGATTTTTGTCAGACAGCGACAATATACTCTTTTAATGAACTGTTTATTGACTATGTTATGGATCATTGATCCAACATTGACCAACTGGATCCAACCCAGACAATTATCCCCCAGCTGGATTTGGAATATTGTCACTCCAGTGATCTGAACATATGGGGAATGGTAGAGGCAGTTGGCATAGACAGGCTGGTGGTGAATATGTGGATTGGTAGAGACAGTTGGCATAGACAGGTTGGTGGTGAATATGTGGATTGGTAGAGGCAGTTGGCATAGACAGGTTGGCGGTGAATATGTGGATTGGTAGAGGCAGTTGGCATAGACAGGTTGGTGGTGAATATGTGGATTGGTAGAGACAGTTGGCATAGACAGGTTGGTGGTGAATATGTGGATTGGTAGAGGCAGTTGGCATAGACAGGTTGGTGGTGAATATGTAGATTGGTAGAGGCAGTTGGCATAGACAGGCTGGTGGTGAATATGTGGAATGGTAGAGACAGTTGGCATAGACAGGTTGGTGGTGAATATGTGGATTGGTAGAGGCAGTTGGCATAGACAGGCTGGTGGTGAATATGTGGAATGGTAGAGGCAGTTGGCATAGACAGGCTGGTGGTGAATATGTGGAATGGTAGAGGCAGTTGGCATAGACAGGCTGGTGGTGAATATGTGGATTGGTAGAGGCAGTTGGCATAGACAGGCTGGTGGTGAATATGTGGATTGGTAGAGGCAGTTGGCATAGACAGGCTGGTGGTGAATATGTGGATTGGTAGAGGCAGTTGGCATAGACAGGCTGGTGGTGAATATGTGGAATGGTAGAGGCAGTTGGCATAGACAGGCTGGTGGTGAATATGTGGATTGGTAGAGGCAGTTGGCATAGACAGGCTGGTGGTGAATATGTGGAATGGTAGAGGCAGTTGGCATATACAGGTTGGTGGTGAATATGTGGATTGGTAGAGGCAGTTGGCATAGACAGGCTGGTGGTGAATATGTGGATTGGTAGAGGCAGTTGGCATAGACAGGCTGGTGGTCAATATGTGGATTGGTAGAGGCAGTTGGCATAGACAGGCTGGTGGTGAATATGTGGAATGGTAGAGGCAGTTGGCATAGACAGGCTGGTGGTGAATATGTGGATTGGTAGAGGCAGTTGGCATAGACAGGCTGGTGGTGAATATGTGGAATGGTAGAGGCAGTTGGCATAGACAGGTTGGTGGTGAATATGTGGATTGGTAGAGGCAGTTGGCATAGACAGGCTGGTGGTGAATATGTGGATTGGTAGAGGCAGTTGGCATAGACAGGCTGGTGGTGAATATGTGGATTGGTAGAGGCAGTTGGCATAGACAGGCTGGTGGTGAATATGTGGAATGGTAGAGGCAGTTGGCATAGACAGGCTGGTGGTGAATATGTGGATTGGTAGAGGCAGTTGGCATAGACAGGCTGGTGGTGAATATGTGGAATGGTAGAGGCAGTTGGCATAGACAGGTTGGTGGTGAATATGTGGATTGGTAGAGGCAGTTGGCATAGACAGGCTGGTGGTGAATATGTGGATTGGTAGAGGCAGTTGGCATAGACAGGCTGGTGGTGCATTAACTGTTACAGGTTTTTATTTATTTTATTTAACTAGGAAAGTCAGTTAAGAACAAATTCTTATTTACAAGGACGGCCTACCTACAGGGTCAGCCCCTGGAGCAAATTAGGGTTAAGTGCCTTGCTTAAGGACACATCAACAGGTTTTCACCTTGTCGGCTCGGGTATTCAAACCAGTGACTTTTCGGTTACTGACCCATCGCTCTGACCGCTAGGCTCCCTGCCACCCAGGTTACATAGGTTGCATCCCAAGTAGCACTCTCTCTCTTTCTCTCTCTCTCTGTCTCTCTCTCTCTGTCTCTTTGTCTCTTTCTATCTCTCTATCTATCTATCTTTCTCGCAATCTCTCTGTCTCTCGCCATCTCTCCATCTATCCATCTAGATATGTATATGTATATCTGTATCTATCCCTTCCTCTGTCCAGACCCAGACCCAGTGACAGGGGACATGGAGTCAGCCATGGCTGTGGAGCTCAACCCCTGGGTGGACTATGAGTTCAGGGTGGTGGCCAGTAACGCTATTGGAACAGGAGACCCCAGTGCCCCATCCAGGGTGGTCCGCACTAAAGAAACAGGTAACTCCTCTGTCTTTGTGTGTGTCTCCTCAGGTAACTCTAACTCTGGGGTCCCTCCAGGTGCTGTAATCCACTCAACTGTGTCTTAATGATTATTTTTGTATTATTATATACGTTGACTTACGTTGTTATACGTTGTACATAATGTTTCTGCCACCATATCTTATGGCCAAAAAGAGCTTCTGGATATCAGGACAGCGATTACTCACCTTGTAAGAATTTTTCTTTAACGAGTCAGACGCAAAGGATTTACTTCAGACACCCGTCAAGGCCCAAATCCCTGTCATTCGCATGACGAAGAGACGGCGGTATCGGGACCTAGCTCGGGGTGCCTTGTAAGGATCCGACAGCGAGAGGGTAATCTGCCTCGTCCATCAGTCTCTCTATTACAGCTACTACATTGGTTGTTAATGATGTTGCTGAAGCACTTGTTGTGTGGCTCTGTTTATCTCTGTTTATCTCTGTTTATCTCTGTTTATCTCTGTTTATCTCTGTTTATTGACCTGTCAAAGGCTTTTGATACGGTTGATCATTCCGTTTAGTTGAGGAAGCGGACCTCCCTGGGTTTGGCTCGGGACACTTGCTTGTGGTTTAAGAATGATCTGAGTGATAGAACCCAGGCCACTGTAACGGATGGTGTACAGTCTAGTTGGGTCGTTTGTTGTTCACTCTTTATTTAAATGACATTAGTAATACAGTGAGGAACTGCAAGGATCATCTTAATGCTGATGACAATACTGCATGCTGCTGCTCCATCGCTTGCTCCAGCATCTGATCATCTCCAGTCAGATTTCTGACTTCTACAAACATCCCTTACAGATCTTAAGCTCGTGCTAAACGCAAGTAAAACTAAATATATACTTTTCTCTCCTAAGTGAAGAAATCAACATGTAACATGTCCATAGACAACCCTTTACAGACCCTAGAACACGGGTAAATAAGCTGATCAGGAAGGCTAGCTCTGTTCTGGGTATTAACCTTGACACTCTAGAGGAGGTGGCGGAGAGACGGACCCTGGCCAAACTGCTGGCCAACATGGACAACGTCACCCACCCTCTGCATGCCATGTTTATGACGCAGAGGAGCACCTTCAGTCACAGACTGATCCCACCACAGTGTGCCAGAGAGCGCTACAGGAGGTCCTTCCTGCCGGCGGCTATTAGACTATTTAATGCCTCACCGGGGTGCCGTGCCGTCTTCAACACAGACCTGGAACTGTTGGGGTGTTAGGGCCTAGTTTAACAATTAGGTATCCGTCTGTGAGTAACTCTGGTCTGTAATCACTCATTCACTCAGGACTTATTTATTCATTCAGGTCTGTATATACATATTCACTTACCTGACTGTATATTAATTAAACTATTATTACCCTCACTTATATCATACGCACATCTTTATCTGCCATTGACCTGTATAGTATAGTTAACCATGTAAATATTTTTATTTATTTATATCAACTTGCAATATTTGTATGTTTTTTTTCACCTAACACTCTGTAACAATGTATAGTGTACATATTCAGCCATCCACCCATACTATGCAATGTCTTTTTATAGCTTTTTGCACTCCAGACTTCTTGTATTTTTATACTTTTTCATACTGCCGCTCTATGTATCATGTATCGTGTATCTGTCTTTTGTGTATTTTGTTCTAGCATTTTGCTCCTGACCTGTGTTTTTTCATAGCCGCTTGGCGAAAATGGACTTCTATCGAAATTGGCCTGGGTCAGGCAGCCTGCAATTAAAAACTACCTGACAAACAGGACACAATGTGTTTCTTCTGGTGGTGTTAAGTCAGTGACTTTTGCCAGACAACACCTGGGTAAAGTCAGTTGTGTCTGATTTTCTTTATTTTCTTCCTTCCTGACCTCCCATGTAGGCCAAGTTTGTCCAGTCTCTTTCTGACAGTGTACCCATGCACTTCGACATTGATTGTGGCAAGAGAGGCCTGTAGATCCACTTCTAGGAGCATCTTTCGGTCAGCTCTTGGGCTGACTTTGGTGGGACGACCTGTCCTAGGTAGTTTGCCAGTGGTCTGGAATTTTCGTCGGACAGTGGAATGATGTACTTTGAATTGCTTGGAAATGGATTTGTAACTCCTCCCAGACTGTAACTCCTCCCAGACTGTAACTCCTCCCAGACTCATGGGCATCAATAATCTTTATTCTGAGGGCCTTGAGTAGGTCTTTAGATCTTTGAATGATGTGTTACCACACACCCATATGGTTAAGACCAAACCAGACCAATGTTCTTATCTTTATGGAAGTTTCTCTCTAATGTTTTCTAATCATTTGCACTTGTTTTGGTACCTAATTCTAATTTTAGCCATTTTATGTGATGTAACTTTTTTTAAATTGCATAACATTTTCAACGTTTTTTTTTTGTGTGTGATTTGTTAAATTGGGTAACCTTTACCTGTCAGTAGTGTTAGACATATCTATCTGTATACAGTATACTGACCCTGGAACTGTCCCTGTATATAGTATACTGACCCTGGAACTGTCCCTGTATATAGTATACTGACCCTGGAACTGTCCCTGTATATAGTATACTGACCCTGGAACTGTCCCTGTATATAGTATACTGACCCTGGAACTGTCCCTGTATATAGTATACTGACCCTGGAACTGTCCCTGTATATAGTATACTGACCCTGGAACTGTCCCTGTATATAGTATATACAGTGGGGAGAACAAGTATTTGATACACTGCCGATTTTGCAGGTTTTCCTACTTACAAAGCATGTAGAAGTCTGTAATTTGTATCATAGGTACTATTCAACTGTGAGTGACGGAATCTAAAAAATCCAGAAAATCACATTGTATGATTTTTAAGTAATTCATTTGCATTTTATTGCATGACATAAGTATTTGATACATCAGAAAAGCAGAACTTAATATTTGGTACAGAAACCTTTGTTTGCAATTACAGAGATCATATGTTTCCTGTAGTTCTTGACCAGGTTTGCACACACTGCAGCAGGGATTTTGGCCCACTCCTCCATACAGATCCTTCAGGTTTCGGGGCTGTCGCTGGGCAATACGGACTTTCAGCTCCCTCCAAAGATTTTCTATTGGGTTCAGGTCTGGAGACTGGCTAGGCCACTCCAGGACCTTGAGATGCTTCTTACGGAGCCACTCCTTAGTTTCCCTGGCTGTGTGTTTCGGGTCGTTGTCATGCTGGAAGACCCAGCCACGACCCATCTTCAATGCTCTTACTGAGGGAAGGAGGTTGTTGGCCAAGATCTCGCGATACATGGCCCCATCCATCCTCCCCTCAATACGGTGCAGTCGTCCTGTCCCCTTTGCAGTAAAGCATCCCCAAAGAATGATGTTTCCACCTCCATGCTTCACGGTTGGGATGGTGTTCTTGGGGTTGTACTCATCCTTCTTCTTCCTCCAAACACGGCGAGTGGAGTTTAGACCAAAAAGCTCTATTTTTGTCTCATCAGACCACATGACCTTCTCCCATTCCTCCTCTGGATCATCCAGATGGTCATTGGCAAACTTCAGACGGGCCTGGACATGCGCTGGCTTGAGCAAGGGGACCTTGCGTGCGCTGCAGGATTTTAATCCATGACGGCGTAGTGTGTTACTAATGGTTTTCTTTGAGACTGTGGTCCCAGCTCTCTTCAGGTCATTGACCAGGTCCTGCCGTGTAGTTCTGGGCTGATCCCTCACCTTCCTCATGATCATTGATGCCCCATGAGGTGAGATCTTGCATGGTGCCCCAGACCGAGGGAGATTGACCGTCATCTTGAACTTCTTCCATTTTCTAATAATTGCGCCAACAGTTGTTGCCTTCTCACCAAGCTGCTTGCCTATTGTCCTGTAGCCCATCCCAGCCTTGTGCAGGTCTACAATTTTATCCCTGATGTCCTTACACAGCTCTCTGGTCTTGGCCATTGTGGAAAGGTTGGAGTCTGTTTGATTGAGTGTGTGGACAGGTGTCTTTTATACAGGTAACGAGTTCAAACAGGTGCAGTTAATACAGGTAATGAGTGGAGAACAGGAGGGCTTCTTAAAGAAAAACTAACAAGTCTGTGAGAGCCGGAATTCTTACTGGTTGGTAGGTGATCAAATACTTATGTCATGCAATAAAATGCAAATTAATTATTTAAAAATCATACAATGTGATTTTCTGAATTTTTGTTTTAGATTCCGTCTCTCACAGTTGAAGTGTACCTGTGATAAAAATTACAGACTTCTACATCCTTTATAAGTAGGAAAACCTGCAAAATTGGCAGTGTATCAAATACTTGTTCTCCCCACTGTATACAGGGCTCCCTTGTTGAAGAGTCCTTGGTCTCAAAAGGATTGCCCTGTAAAACCGGGTTTGAGTCTCAAATCAAATCACATTTTATTGGTCACATACACATATTTAGCAGTTGTTATTGTGGGTTTAGCGAAATGCTTGTAAAGTTACTTAGGAGCTAGAAGCAGAGCTGCCATGTCTGTCGGAGGCATCTTCATCATGGTCTCTGCGTATGGTTAGGGCTATGGGTTGAGATGAGATGAACTGAGTTTGTTAACAGCAGCTATAGTTTTGCAGGAGAGAATATATGATGTGTGATAACGGTGTTATTCTTCTGTCCTGCAGTCCCCTCGGTGGCCCCAGCTAACGTCAGTGGAGGGAACGGCCGCAGGCATGAACTGGTCATCTCCTGGGAGGTAAAGGCCTGTTTTTACCTCTAGTCATAGTCCTAAACCACCCTGTCCAACTTTAACCCCACTCCACCACAACCATGTTATTTCAGCAAACAGATAAGATTAGCATTCCTGCAACATTATTTGGTTGAAATATAATTTGATCTCTGAGATGAAGCTAATTGATTAAACCCAAATTGGTCATTTTATTTTAGAGGATTCATATAATATACAGTAAATATAGTTTATTTTAGAGGATTCATATAATATACAATAAATAGAGTTTATTTTAGAGGATTCATATAATATACAATAAATATCGTTTATTTTAGAGGATTCATATAATATACAGTAAATATAGTTTATTTTAGAGGATTCATATAATATACAGTAAATATAGTTTATTTTAGTGGATTCATATAATATACAATAAATATAGTTTATTTTAGAGGATTCATATAATATACAATAAATATAGTTTATTTTAGAGGATTCATATAATATACAATAAATATAGTTTATTTTAGAGGATTCATATAATATACAATAAATATAGTTTATTTTAGAGGATTCATATAATATACAATAAATATAGTTTATTTTAGAGGATTCATATAATATACAGTAAATATAGTTTATTTTAGAGGATTCATATAATATACAGTAAATATAGTTTATTTTAGAGGATTCATATAATATACAGTAAATATAGTACCCAACGGGGTAACATTTTTGAGTAAGACATGCAGAATCCAAAGAAATTGTCAAAAGCCACTGACGGACCCCCACAACCCACACTGGCCAGTCCCCTTCTGGCTGTCCCTGATGGAGATTATAACAATTCATGGCCATTGAGGCCAGATCTTTCTACGAGATGTTCAAACGTTCATAGATGA
The DNA here is from genome assembly GCA_023634145.1 of Thymallus thymallus. Classification (NCBI taxonomy): domain Eukaryota; kingdom Metazoa; phylum Chordata; class Actinopteri; order Salmoniformes; family Salmonidae; genus Thymallus; species Thymallus thymallus. The sequence goes on along the minus strand of CM042378.1, from coordinate 37,355,216 downwards.
CTAGCAGGGTCAAATAATAATCACAGTGGTAAGGTTCTCTCTTCAGTCCACACCATTAAACAGAACTGTCCTATTGATGTAAGGTCCCCTCTTGACCCCACACCATTAAACAGAACTGTCCTATTGATGTAAGGTCCCCTCTTGACCCACGCCATTAAACAGAACTGTCCTATTGATGTAAGGTCCCCTCTTGACCCCACGCCATTAAACAGAACTGTCCAAATGAGAGAAGGTCCCCTCTTGACCCCACGCCATTAAACAGAACTGTCCAAATGAGAGAAGGTCCCCTCTTGACCCCACGCCATTAAACAGAACTGTCCTATTGATGTAAGGTCCCCTCTTGACCCACGCCATTAAACAGAACTGTCCTATTGATGTAAGGTCCCCTCTTGACCCACGCCATTAAACAGAACTGTCCTATTGATGTAAGGTCCCCTCTTGACCCACGCCATTAAACAGAACTGTCCTATTGATGTAAGGTCCCCTCTTGACCCCACGCCATTAAACAGAACTGTCCAAATGAGAGAAGGTCCCCTCTACCAAACTACTAGCACATATGACACCATGAACTGTGTGATTCTCTCTCACGCCTATGAACCTGATTCAGAGTTGAGATAAGTGTGTGCAACTCACCTAAATCATTAATTAATGTTAACAGGATGCATAAATGTGAGGTCTTGAGTCCAAATACGGCTCATAAGTGACTAGAGAGGAAATTATTGTGGCAAGGACATTCCTACAGCCTGAAGCTACTGATACCTACAGCCTGAAGCTACTGATACCTACAGCCTGAAGCTACTGATACCTACAGCCTGAAGCTACTGATACCTACAGCCTGAAGCTACTGATACCTACAGCCTGAAGCTACTGATACCTACAGCCTGAAGCTACTGATACCTACAGCCTGAAGCTACTGATACCTACAGCCTGAAGCTACTGATACCTACAGCCTGAAGCTACTGATACCTACAGCCTGAAGCTACTGATACCTACAGCCTGAAGCTACTGATACCTACAGCCTGAAGCTACTGATACCTACAGCCTGAAGCTATTGATACCTACAGCCTGAAGCTACTGATACCTACAGCCTGAAGCTACTGATACCTACAGCCTGAAGCTACTGATACCTACAGCCTGAAGCTATTGATACCTACAGCCTGAAGCTACTGATACCTACAGCCTGAAGCTACTGATACCTACAGCCTGAAGCTACTGATACCTACAGCCTGAAGCTATTGATACCTACAACCTGAAGCTACTGATACCTACAGCCTGAAGCTACTGATACCTACAGCCTGAAGCTACTGATACCTACAGCCTGAAGCTACTGATACCTACAGCCTGAAGCTATTGTTTTGGTTAGTTGTTAGTTAGTGTGTGTGGTGCCTGGGGGCCTGTGTTTTGGTTAGTTGTTAGTTAGTGTGTGTGGTGCCTGGGGGCCTGTGTTTTGGTTAGTTGTTAGTTAGTGTGTGTGGTGCCTGGGGGCCTGTGTTTTGGTTAGTTGTTAGTTAGTGTGTGTGGTGCCTAGGGGCCTGTGTTTTGGTTAGTTGTTAGTTAGTGTGTGTGGTGCCTGGGGGCCTGTGTTTTGGTTAGTTGTTAGTTAGTGTGTGTGGTGCCTGGGGGCCTGTGTTTTGGTTAGTTGTTAGTTAGTGTGTGTGGTGCCTGTGGGCCTGTGTTTTGGTTAGTTGTTAGTTAGTGTGTGTGGTGCCTTGGGGCCTGTGTTTTGGTTAGTTGTTAGTTAGTGTGTGTGGTGCCTGGGGGCCTGTGTTTTGGTTAGTTGTTAGTTAGTGTGTGTGGTGCCTGGGGGCCTGTGTTTTGGTTAGTTGTTAGTTAGTGTGTGTGGTGCCTGTGGGCCTGTGTTTTGGTTAGTTGTTAGTTAGTGTGTGTGGTGCCTGGGGGCCTGTGTTTTGGTTAGTTGTTAGTTAGTGTGTGTGGTGCCTGGGGGCCTGTGTTTTGTGTCTTGTCTGCAGTGGTATGGAATGAATGATTATGAAGTTGTGGTCTCCATAGAGGAGTGATGATTATTAACCTTCAGTCTCCATCCAATCCCCCATAAAGCAGGGATGTTTAGGAACATCTGCTGTCCCTCTCCTTCTTTACAATGCTGCTACAGAACGTGATCATTCTCCCTCCATGTTAGCACCATATTTGAAGAGTAGTGGGGACAGGGATTGGCTGGCCCTCTTCATTATATAGTGCACTACTTTTGACCAAGTAAATAAAACATGTGTTTCTTTTTTCATTTTTTTATAAATTTGCAAACATTTCAAAAAATCAGTTTTTGCTTTGTCATTATGGGGTATTGTGTGTGGATTGCTGAGAAACATTTGTGGAAAAAGTCAAGGGGGCTGAATACTTTCCGAAGGCTCTGTAATGCACTACTTTACATAAGTATTCAGATCCTTTGCTATGAGACTCTAAACTGAGCTCAGGTGCATCCTGTTTCCTTTGATCATCCTTGATATGTTTCTACAACTTGACTGGAGTCCACCTGTGGTAAATTCAATTGATTGGAAATGATTTGGAAAGGCACACCTGTCTATATAAGGTCCCATATTTGACAGTGCATGTCAGAGCAAAAACCAAGCCATGAGGTGGAAGGAATTGTCCGTAAAGCTCTGAGACAGGATTGTGTCGAGGCACAGATCTGGGGAAGGGTACCAAAACATTTCTGCAACATTGAAGGTCCCCAAGAACACAGTGGCATCCATCATTCTTAAATGGAAAAAGTTTCGAACCACCAAGACTCTTCCTGGATTTGGCCAAACTGAGCAACCTGGGGACAAAGTCAGGGAGGTGACCAAGAACCCGATGGTCACTCTGACAGAGCTCTAGAGTTCCTCTGTGGAGATTGGAGAACCTTCCAGAAGGGCAACCATCTCTGCAGCACTCCACCAATCAGGCCTTTATGGGAAAGTGGCCAGACGGAAAGCACTCCTCAGTAAAAGACACATGACAGCCCGCTTGGAGTTAGCCAAAAGGCACCTAATGACTCAAAGACCATGAGAAACAAGATTCTCTGGTCTGATGAAACCAAGATTGAACTCTTTGGCCTGAATGCCAAGCGTCACATCTGGAGGAAACCTGGCACCATCCTTACGGTGAAGCAAGTGGTGGCAGCATCATGCTGTGGGGATGTTTTTCAGTGGCAGGGACTGGGAGACTAGTCAGGAACGAGGCAAAGATGAACGGAGAAAAGTACAGAGAGCTCCTTGATGAAAACCTGCTCTAGAGTGCACAGGACCTCAGACTGAGGCGAAGGTTGCTGGATCAAATCCCTGAGCTGACAAGGTGAAAATCTGTTGATGTGTCCTTGAGCAAGACACTTAAACCTAATTTGCTACAGGGGCTGACCCTGTAGGTAGGCCGTCATTATAAATAAGTATTTGTTCTTAACTGACTTGCCTAGTTAAATAAAGGTTATATAAAAAAAAGCAAAACAGACCACCATTTTCTTGTTTAGTTTTTTTTACGGATAGCCAGGGGAACACTCCGTCACTCAGACATCATCTACATAGCCAGGGGAACACTCCGTCACTCAGACATAATTTACATACAAAGCACTTGTGTTTAGTGAGTCCACCAGATCAGAACCAGTAGGGAGGACCAGGGATGTTCTCTTGATAAGTTTGTGAATTGGACCATTTTCCTGCCAAACTGTAACGAGTACTTCTGGCTGTCAGGGAAAATATATGGAGTAAAAAGTATTATATTTTCTTCAGGAATGTAGTGAAGTAAAAGTAAAAGTTGTCAAAAATATAAATAGTAAAGTACAGATTCCAAAAAAACTACTTAAGTAGTACTTTAAAGTATTATTACTTAAGTACTTCACACCACTGCACGACCCTAAGCACACAACACAGACAACACAGGAGTGGCTTGGGGACAAGTCTCTGAATGTCCTTGAGTGGCCCAGCCAGAGCCCGGACTTGAACCTGATCGAACATCTCTGTAGAGACCTGAAAATAGCTGTGGAGCAACGCTCCCCATCCAACCTGACAGAGCTTGAGATGATCTGCAGAGAAGAATGGGAGGAACTCCCCAAATACAGCTGTGCTAAGCTTGTATTGTGTTTATTTTGTGTATTCAGTCAATTTTAGAATAAGGCTGTAACGTAACAACATTTTGAAAAAGTCAAGCGGTTAGGGTGCTTGTGACATTGTGATTGTGCGAGGAAAGGAGGTGTTGTCAAGTGAACAAAGCTGTAGGACAGGCTGAGGGCAGTTAAAGGCAGCTGGGGAGTGGATGTTCTTATAGAGTACATTATCCAGGTCCAGCTGTCTCTAACCATGTTTCCATCCACAGTTTTTATGCGACTAAACTCACTTACTGTTGGAAACAGGAAGTTTCAGTACAATTTTTATAAATGGCTGAATGAAGATGCTCCCACTGTTTAGACATTCATCCAGCTTAATCACCTAGTAGTGACACACACACACATTCATCCAGCTTAATCACCTAGTAGTGACACACACACACATTCATCCATCTTAATCACCTAGTAGTGACACACACACACATTCATCCATCTTAATCACCTAGTAGTGACACACACACACATTCATCCAGCTTAATCACCTAGTAGTGACACACACACACACATTCATCCAGCTTAATCACCTAGTAGTGACACACACACACATTCATCCAGCTTAATCACCTAGTAGTGACACACACACACATTCATCCATCTTAATCACCTAGTAGTGACACACACACACATTCATCCAGCTTAATAACCTAGTAGTGACACACACACACATTCATCCATCTTAATCACCTAGTAGTGACACACACACACATTCATCCAGCTTAATCACCTGACTGAGCCCACTACCATGGCTGCCCCAGGCCCAGCCACCCTAGCTGCCACCCAGGCCCTGTACTCTGTGCTCTGACAACACAGAGGCAGTACTGTCATGCACACATACACACTCACACACCATGCTCCTCTCACACGCTCTGGCTGACAGAAGCAGCTCTCACATGGTCCTTCTCCGTCTGCTTCAATATTTATCTCCATTGATCAGACCAGCTGCAGACTTCCTGATTTATTTCCAGAAGCATTTAGCTGGATCTGTAACCAGGCTTGAGTCCCAAATGGAACCTTATTCCCAATGTAGTGCACTACTCTTGACCAGGACTAATAGGGCTCTGGTCAAAAGTAGTGCACTATATTGGGAATAGGGTACCATTTGGGACACAGCCCGGGTGTCAGGCTCTGGCCATAGAGAAGCTTTGCTTCTCTATATTTCTATGGTCAGAGTCTGGCAGATCTATCATTTCTATTTCTGTCTGGTGTGTGTGTGTGTGGGATCCCTAATTAGAGGCAGCTGCTATGCATTACCTCTAATTAGGGATCTTACTTATATGTCTATGTTCCACTCCGTTGGCGTGGTTCATTGTTGTATATTGTCTCGTGTCGTGCTACGTGTGTCATCTTTATTATTATCATTTGTTATTTTGTATGGTTCGTCATTTAGTTTGAATAAACATGTCGAACTATGGATACGCTGCGCCTTGGTCTCTCTACACACCCGAACGTGACAGAATGAACCACCAACCGACCAAGCAGCGTTATACGGGAGCAACGGAGAGGAAGAAAGGAAGACAGCGGCGTTATAGAGGAAATGGAGCCCGTAATCAACCCCAGGAAAATTTCGGGGGGGGGCTATGGGGATGGTCTGGCAACGAGGAGGACGCGCCAGTACCACTCTCCATGTGGGATACACTGTGCCCGACATATAAATGGGGGGCGCAAAGTGTTGAAGAGGAGGATTATTTGGAGAGCCATTTTGGAGACGTTTTGGAGGAGATGTGGGAGATAGCGGAGGAGGTTAAACGGGAAATGTCGGAGTGGAATAATCCGTGTCCAGTCGCCTACTCCACTCCCATGAAAGAGCAGTCCGCTTTACCGGTGCCCAGTCGGGGTCCGGCCGTCTGCTCTACTCCAGTGCCAGAGCAGTCCGCTCCACCGGTGCCCAGTCTGGGTCCGGCCGTCTGCTACACTCCAGTGCGCCTCTCCAGTCCGGTACGTCATGTGCCTACTCCTCGCACTCGCCCTGAGGTGCGTGTCACCAGTCCGGTTCCTCCAGTTCCGGCTCCACGCACCAGGCCTCCAGTGCGCCTCTCCAGTCCGGTACGTCATGTGCCTGTTCCCCGCACTAGCCCTGAGGTGCGTGTTATTAGTCCTGTGCCACATGTGCCGACTCCACGCACCAGGCTTCCAGTGCGCGTCTCCAGTCAGGTACGTCCTGTGCCTGTTCCCCGCACTAGCCCTGAGGTGCGTGTTATTAGTCCTGTGCCACATGTGCCGACTCCACGCACCAGGCTTCCAGTGCGCGTCTCCAGTCAGGTACGTCCCGTGCCGACTCCCCGCACTCGCCCTGAGGTGCGTGTTAGTAGTCCAGTGCCACCAGTGCCGACTCCACGCATCAGGCTTCCAGTGCGCGTCTCTAGTCCGGTACGTCCCGTGCCGACTCCCCGCACTCGACCTCCAGTGCGTGTGCCCAGCCAGGTTCCTCCAGTGCCGGCTCCACGCACCAGGCCTCCAGTGCGCCTCTCCAGTCTGGTACGTCCCGTGCCGACTCCCCGCACTCGACCTCCAGTGCGTGTGCCCAGCCAGGTACCTCCAGTGCCGGCTCCACGCACCAGACCGTCGGTGCGCCTCATCAGCCCGGAGACTCCCGTGATAGTCGACAGCCCGGAGACTCCTGTGATGATCGACAGCCCGGAGCCTCTCGTGATGGTCGACAGCCCGGAGCCTCTCGTGATGCTCGACAGCCCGGAGCCTCTCGTGATGCTCGACAGCCCGGAGCCTCTCGTGATGCTCGACAGCCCGGAGCCTCTCGTGACGCTCGACAGCCCGGAACCTTCCGTGACGCTCGACAGCCCGGAGCCTCCCGTGACGCTCGACAGCCCGGAGCCTCCCGTGACGCTCGACAGCCCGGAGCCTCCCGTGACGCTCGACAGCCCGGAGCCTCCCGTAACGCTCGACAGCCCGGAGCCTCCCGTGACGCTCGACAGGCCGGAGCCTCCCGTGACGCTCGACAGCCCGGAGCCTCCCGTGACGCTCGACAGCCCGGAGCCTCCCGTGACGCTCGACAGCCCGGAGCCTCCCGTGACGCTCGACAGCCCGGAGCCTCCCGTGACGCTCGACAGCCCGGAGCCTCCCGTGACGCTCGACAGCCCGGAGTCTCCCGCCACACCGGTGCTCAGTCCTGGCCCAGTTATTTGCCCCGCTCCATGGCCTGAACTTGTTTCCCCACCATTGTTATTTAAAGGACCGGTGGGTTGCCCCTTTACATGGCCGGAGTCGCCTGCCACACCGGTGCTCAGTCCTGGCCCGGTTATTTGCCCCGCTCCATGGCCTGAACCTTTTCCCCCACCATTGTTGTTTCCAGGACCGGTGGGTTGCCCCTTTACATGGCCGGAGTCGCCTGCCACACCGGTGCCCAGTCCTGGCCCGGTTATTTGCCCCTCTCCATGGCCTGAGGCTTTTGCCCCACCATGGTCATTTCCAGGACCAGTGGGTTGCCCCTTGAAATGGCCTGAATCGCCAGCCACACCGGGCCCAGTAGAAATGAGGAGGAAGACATCCACTTCGCCGGGGCCGGAACCGCCACCGGCGATGGTTTATGTTTGATGTTTTTCCCTCCCTGACCCTTCCCTCATGTTTTTGTGTTTGTTTTTCTTGCGGCCGGGAGTCCGCGCCTTTGGGGGGGGGTTAGAGTCTGGCAGATCTATCATTTCTATTTCTGTCTGGTGTGTGTGTGTGGGATCCCTAATTAGAGGCAGCTGCTATGCATTACCTCTAATTAGGGATCTTACTTATATGTCTGTGTTCCACTCCGTTGGCGTGGTTCATTGTTGTATATTGTCTCGTGTCGTGCTACGTGTGTCATCTTTATTATTATCATTTGTTATTTTGTATGGTTCGTCATTTAGTTTGAATAAACATGTCGAACTATGGATACGCTGCGCCTTGGTCTCTCTACACACCCGAACGTGACACCGGGAGAAATAGGGCAGAGATAAAACTACTCTAAATGTCCCGAAAAAGAAGGGCACGTAAGTAGGCAGGGTTTGGTAGGCTACTTTCTAAATGTGATCCATTACAGTTACATGTAATCAGATCCTCCCCAACCCTGGACGTAGGACATGAGGACATTGACTTGTGATGCTAAATGGATGATCATCAATGATGATGATCGATCAATTATTAAATCACTGAGAATGGAAAGTTGTTTCAACTTTTATCTATAAGGGAAACCAGGATGTTGCATGGCCATACTCTAAACCTGAGAAAAACCAAACTCAATGTGGTACAGTAGGTTTGAGGTTGAGAAAAACCAAACTCAATGTGGTACAGTAGGTTTGAGGTTGAGAAAAACCAAACTCAATGTGGTACAGTAGGTTTGAGGTTGAGAAAAACCAAACTCAATGTGGTACAGTAGGTTTGAGGTTGGGAAAAACAAAACTCAAGGCTTCTGGAAAGAAATGCTGTTGGCATGCTCAACAGGTGTCGGTCATTCAGCTGACAGAAACTTTAAACCGATTCTCCCCATTAAGCAACGAGTCAGAGTCAGAGGACAAGCCTTCTCAGGTCTCTCCTCCACTGGTTACGGGGTCTGAGCCACCGAAGCCTCCCACCATTAGCTCTGACAAATTGAAAACCCTAGATAGATAGATAGATAGATAGATAGATAGATAGATAGATAGATAGATAGATAGATAGATAGATAGATAGATAGATAGATAGATAGATAGATAGATAGATAGATAGATAGATAGATAGATAGATAGATAGATAGATAGATAGATAGATAGATAGATAGATAGATAGATAGATAGATAGATATTGCAAGTTGATATTGATAAATAAGGAGTATTTGCATAGTTAACTATACTATACAGGTCGATGGCAGAGAAATACTTAAATAGCTAAAAGTGCGTATGATATAAGTGAGGGTAATAATAGTTTACTTAATATACAGTCTGGTTAAATGAACAGGTAAGTGAATATTTTGAATGGTTAAATTAACTGTACAGGTAAATATACAGTTACATTTACAGGTAAGTGAATATTTGCATGGTTAAATTAACTGTACAGGTAAATGACAGAAACAGATACTTTAATAGCTAAATGTGTGTATGATATAATTTAGGGTAATAATAGTAATTCTCTTAAAATACAGTCCTTAGTGCGCAGGGTTTAATTACAGATAAATGCACGTATTGCACATTCAATATACTAAAAGCAATGAAAAAAGATACAACTGACAGGATACTAATATGCATTCCTGAGTGAATGACTACGTAAGTTCAGTCCAAGAATGACTTACAATATTGCACGTGATATGATATAACAACTGTACATGAATATGTATATTCAGACCTGAATGAATGAGTGCTGAATAAATAAGTCCTGAGTGAATGAGTGATTACAGACCAGAGTTACTCACGGATGGATGGATGCATAATTGTTAAACTAGGTCCTAACACCCCAACAGTTCCAGATCAATGTTGACGACGACACGGCACCCCGGTGAGGCATTATATAGTCTAATAGCCGCCGGCAGGAAGGACCTCCTGTAGCGCTCTCTGGCACACCGTGGTGGGATCAGTCTGTGACTGAAGGTGCTCCTCTGCGTCATAACCATAGCGTGCAGAGGGTGGGTGACGTTGTCCATGATGGCCAGCAGTTTGGCCAGGATCCTTCTCTCCGCCACCTCCTCTAGAGTGTCAAAACATTGGCGACTCCATTACCAGCAATATTAGACTTAAAAAGAATCATCCAGCGATCATACACTGTTTACCAGGAGGCAGGGCTACCTGAAGACGGTGCTGGCTAAGACTTAAACAGAGAGTATAGGGATATTGTTATCCACGTCGGCACCAACGATGTTAGGATGAAACAGTCAGAGGTCACCAAGAGCAACATAGCTTCAGTGTGTAAATTAGCTAGAAAGATGTGTCGGCATCGAGTAATTGTCTCTGGCCCCTCCCAGTTAGGGGGAGTGATGAGCTCTACAGCAGAGTCTCACAACTCAATCGCTGGTTGAAAACTGTTTTCTGCCCCTCCCAAAGATAGAATTTGTAGATAAATCACCCTCTTTCTGGGACTCACCCACAAACAGGACCAAGCCTGGCCAGCTGAGGAGTGACGACTCCATCCTTGATGCGATTGACCCGACTGAAACATGGCTTAAGCCTGATGAATTTACTGTGTTAAATGAGGACTCTCCTCCTGGTTACACTAGTGACCATATCCCCCGCGCATCCCGCATTTACAATAGCAAATTTCAATTTACCACCCAAAAAAGGACAGCGTTGTCATCTTTTGAGCTTCTAGTCATGAAATCTACGCGGCCTACTCAATCACTTTTTATAGCTACTATTTACAGGCCTCCTGGGCCGTATACAGAGTTCCTTACTGAGTTCTCTGAATTCCTATCAGACCTTGTAGTCATGGCAGATAATATTCACATTTTAGAATTCACATGGAAAAGTGCACAGAAACAATCAAAGGCTTTCGGAGCCATCGTTGACTCAGTGGGTTTTGTCCAACATGTCTCCGGACCTACTCATTGCCACAGTCATACACTGGATCTAGTTCTGTCACGTGGAATAAATATTGTGGATCTAAATGTTTTTCCTCATAATTAAAATATTCTTACAGTACCGAGCTGTCTGTTTAAAATACTGGCACACAGCTCAGACACCCATGACACCCCACAAGACACGCCACCAGAGGTCTCTTCACAGTCCCCAAGTCCAGAACAGACTATAGGAGGAACACAGTACTACATAGAGACATGAATACATGGAACTCTATTCCACATCAAGTAACTGATGCAAGAATCAGATGTATAAAACAGATAAAAATACACCTTATGGAACAGCAGGGACTGTGAAGAGACACACACATAGACACAGACACATGATAACATACACACTATACACACACATACACATAGACACAGACACACATAGACACACACACATGTTAACATACACACTATACACACACATACACATAGACACAGACACACATAGACACACACACATGTTAACATACACACTATACACACACATACACACTATACACACACATACACATAGACACACACACACATGATAACATACACACTATACACACACATACACATAGACACAAACACATGATAACATACACACTATACACACACATACACATAGACACAGACACACATAGACACACACACATGATAACATACACACTATACACACACATACACACTATACACACACATACACATAGACACACACACATGATAACATACACTACACACACATACACATAGACACAGACACATGATAACATACACACACATACACACACACACATGATAACATACACACTATACACACACATACACATAGACACAGACACATGATAACATACACACTATACACACACATACACACTATACACACACATAGACACAGACACATGATAACATACACACTATACACACACATACACACTATACACACACATAGACACACACACATGATAACATACACACTATACAGACACATACACACTATACACACACATACACATAGACACAGACACACACATAGACACACACACATGATAACATACACACTATACACACACATACACACTATACACACACATACACATAGACACAGACATATAAATAGACACACACACATGATAACATACACACTATACACACACATACACAGAGACACAGACACATGATAACATACACACTATACACACACATACACATAGACACACACACATGATAACATACACACTATACACACACATACACATAGACACAGACACATGATAACATACACACTATACACACACATAGACACAGACACATGATAACATACACACTATACACACACATACACACTATACACACACATAGACACAGACACATGATAACATACACACTATACACACACATACACACTATACACACACATAGACACAGACACATGATAACATACACACTATACACACACATACACATAGACACAGACACACAGAGACACACACACATGATAACATACACACACATGATAACATACACACTATACACACACGTACACATGGATTTTGGGTTGTAGATATGTGGTAGTGGAGTATGGGCCTGAGGGCACACACTTAGTGTGTTGTGAATTCTCAAATGAATGTATTGTAATGTTTTTAAAATTGTATAACTGCCTTAATTTTGCCGGACCCCAGGAAGAGTAGCTGCTGCCTTGACAGGAACTAATGGGGATCCATAATAAACCCCAGGAAGAGTAGCTGCTGCCTTGACAGGAACTAATGGGAATCCATAATAAACCCCAGGAAGAGTAGCTGCTGCCTTGGCAGGAACTAATGGGGATCCATAATAAACCCCAGGAAGAGTAGCTGCTGCCTTGGCAGGAACTAATGGGGATCCATAATAAACCCCAGGAAGAGTAGCTGCTGCCTTGGCAGGAACAAATGGGGATCCATAATAAACCCCAGCAAGAGTAGCTGCTGCCTTGGCAGGAACTAATGGGGATCCATAATAAACCCCAGGAAGAGTAGCTGCTGCCTTGGCAGGAACTAATGGGGATCCATAATAAACCCCAGGAAGAGTAGCTGCTGCCTCGTGATCTTACCTGTTAATGGCTTCAGACCAAGGCTCTGCATCTGTCCTCGTGATCTTACCTGTTAATGGCTTCAGACCAAGGCTCTGCATCTGTCCTCGTGATCTTACCTGTTAATGGCTTCAGACCAAGGCTCTGCATCTGTCCTCGTGATCTTACCTGTTAATGGCTTCAGACCAAGGCTCTGCATCTGTCCTTGTGATCTTACCTGTTAATGGCTTCAGACCAAGGCTCTGCATCTGTCCTCGTGATCTTACCTGTTAATGGCTTCAGACCAAGGCTTTGCATCAGTCCTCGTGATCTTACCTGTTAATGGCTTCAGACCAAGGCTCTGCATCTGTCCTCGTGATATTACCTGTTAATGGCTTCAGACCAAGGCTCTGCATCTGTCCTCGTGATCTTACCTGTTAATGGCTTCAGACCAAGGCTCTGCATCGGTCCTCGTGATCTTACCTGTTGGAAAGATATCAGTTCGTCCCTGTGGATGGTTTGTCCTCTTACGTTTCAGAGTTCCTCAAGGATCTGTTTTAGGACCACTATTGTTTTCACTATATATTTTACCTCTTGGTGATGTCATTCAGAAACATAATGTTAACTTCCATTGCTATGCAGACGACACGCAGCTGTACATTTAGATGAAATATGGTGAAGCCACAAAATTGCCTTCCCTGGAAGCCTGTGTTTCAGACATAATGAAGTGAATGGAGGCAAATGTTTTACTTTTGAACTCGGACAAAACAGAGATGCTAGTTCTAGGTCCCAAGAAGCAAAGATATCTGCTGTTGGATCTGACAGTTAATCTTGATGGTTGTACAGTCGTCTCAAATAAAACTGTGAAGGACGTCTGCGTTACTCTGGACCCTGATACTCTCTCTTTTAACATATGAAGAATATTTCAAGGACAGCTTTTTTCCATATTCATAACATTGCAAAAATCTGAAACTTTTTGTCCAAAAAGTATGCAGATAAAAACGAATCCTTGCTTTTGTCACTTCTAGATTAGATTACTGCAATGCTCTACTCTTCGGCTACCCGGATAAAGCACTAAATAAACTTCAGTTAGTGCTAAACACGGCTGCTAGAATCTTGACTAGAACACAAAATTATACCTCAGACAACTGAAGCCGCAAGACAAGAGGTAGGGAGGATGGTCTCGGAGTCGGAAGGTGTGGCAGTGGAACTGTATTGGCGAGAGAGGGCATCTGGCTTCACATTCTTAGACCCGGGGCGGTAGGAGATGGTGAAGTTGAACCTGGTGAATAACAGAGCCCAACGTGCCTGCCTAGTGTTTAGGCGCTTGGCTGTGCGGAGATATTCCAGTGGGTGGGGTAATTTTTTATTTATTTCAACTAGGCAAGTTAGTTAAGATCAAATTCTTATTTACAATGACGGCCTACCGTTTAACTGCCTTGTTCAGGGGCAGAACAACAGATTTTTACCTTGTCAGCTCGGGGATTCGATCCAGCAACCTTTCAGTTACCTGCCGCCCCAATATCCTGCCTGGTTGGCCCTGTCCGGGGGTATTGTCGGACGGGGCCACAGTGTCTCCTGACCCCCCCTGTCTCAGCCTCCAGTATACAGTATATGCTGCAATAGTCTGTGTGCCGGGGGGCTAGGGTCAGTTTGTTAAATCTGATGTTATTATCCAGTGTCTTGTGTGAATTTAAGTATGCTCCCTCTAATTCTCTCTCTCTCCCACTATACCTCCCCTCCCGGAGGACCTGAGCCTTAGGACCATGCTTCAGGGCTACCTGCCCTGATGACTCCTAGCTGTCCCCAGTCCACCTGCCCTGATGACTCCTAGCTGTCCCCAGTCCACCTGCCCTGATGACTCCTAGCTGTCCCCAGTCCACCTGCCCTGATGACTCCTAGCTGTCCCCAGTCCACCTGCCCTGATGACTCCTAGCTGTCCCCAGTCCACCTGCCCTGATGACTCCTAGCTGTCCCCAGTCCACCTGCCCTGATGACTCCTAGCTGTCCCCAGTCCACCTGCCCTGATGACTCCTAGCTGTCCCCAGTCCACCTGCCCTGATGACTCCTAGCTGTCCCCAGTCCACCTGCCCTGATGACTCCTAGCTGTCCCCAGTCCACCTGGTCGTGCTGCTGCACCGGTTTAAACTCTTCTGCCTGCGGTTATGGAACCCTGACCTGTTTACCGGACTTGCCACCTTCCCCCAGTCTCTCTCAGTCTCTCTCAGTCTCTCTCAGTCTCTCTCAGTCTCTCTCAGTCTCTCTCAGTCTCTCTCTCTCTCTCCCTCTAATTGCTTGGCTATGAAAAGCCATCTGACATTTACTCCTGAGGTACTGACCTGTTGCACCCTCTACAACCACTGTGATTATTATTTGACCCTGCTGGACATCTATGGACGTTTGAACATCTGGCCACCCCTCAGAGCCTGATTCCTCTCTAGGTTTCTTCCTAGGTTACTGCCTTTCTAGGGAGTTGTTCCTAGCCACCGTGCTTCTACATCTGCATTGATTGCTGTTTGGGGTTTTAGGCTGGGTTTCTGTATAGCACTTTGTGACATCAGCTGATGTAAAAAGGGCTTTATAAATAAATGTGATTGATTGAATGTGGTACAGTATGTTTTGACTCAAGTGAGAACAGTCAACGTTTCCTAAATATTCACCCAATATTAAACCTTACAGTATAACAGCAGGAAAAACACAATGTGTTCATGCTTGTCATCAAAGAGCGTGACATTTACAAGTAATTTATTTAATTACGGCTTGGAAGCTACAGGGATTCAGCTGGGAATTTGTGGCATTTTGATTTAATTACTGTCTGTTTAGTATTTCATTTGCAGACATTCATATAATCCTATTACCAAAAAAAGTAAAATATGGAAATGATATGCCTTGGGATTTAAAAGAGTTTTGAGCTGGTGAGTTCATGGTGGAGGCTTATATCAGTTGATAAAGCCCTACTAGGTGATTGTTTCTGTGTATGACCTCCTCACATTGACTACGGTACTTCCTGTATATAACCTCACTATTGTTATTTTACTGCTGCTGTTTTAATTATTCATCTTTTTTTTTGTTTTATATATAGTTGTTATATATACTGTATATATAATATATCTGTTTTTACTTATATATTTTTTACTTTACACTTATTTTTCTTAAAACTGCATTGTTGGTTAAGGGCTTGTTAGTAAGCATTTCACTGTAAGCTCTACACCTGTTGTATTGTTGGTTAAGGGCTTGTTAGTAAGCATTTCACTGTAAGGTCTACACCTGTTGTATTGTTGGTTAAGGGCTTGTTAGTAAGCATTTCACTGTAAGCTCTACACCTGTTGTATTGTTGGTTAAGGGCTTGTTAGTAAGCATTTCACTGTAATGTCTACACCTGTTGTATTGTTGGTTAAGGGCTTGTTAGTAAGCATTTCACTGTAAGGTCTACACCTGTTGTATTGTTGGTTAAGGGCTTGTTAGTAAGCATTTCACTGTAAGGTCTACACCTGTTGTATTGTTGGTTAAGGGCTTGTTAGTAAGCATTTCACTGTAATGTCTACACCTGTTGTATTGTTGGTTAAGGGCTTGTTAGTAAGCATTTCACTGTAAGGTCTACACCTGTTGTATTGTTGGTTAAGGGCTTGTTAGTAAGCATTTCACTGTAAGGTCTACACCTGTTGTATTGTTGGTTAAGGGCTTGTTAGTAAGCATTTCACTGTAAGGTCTACACCTGTTGTATTGTTGGTTAAGGGCTTGTTAGTAAGCATTTCACTGTAAGGTCTACACCTGTTGTATTGTTGGTTAAGGGCTTGTTAGTAAGCATTTCACTGTAAGGTCTACACCTGTTGTATTGTTGGTTAAGGGCTTGTTAGTAAGCATTTCACTGTAAGGTCTACACCTGTTGTATTGTTGGTTAAGGGCTTGTTAGTCAGCATTTCACTGTAAGTGAAGAGAATGTATTCTCCTGGTTAAATCAAGATCTCAGGGTGTAGCTGTGTTATATGGGCAGATCTCAGGGTGTAGCTGTGTTATCTGGGCAGATCTCAGGGTGTAGCTGTGTTATATGGGCAGATCTCAGGGTGTAGCTGTGTTATATGGGCAGATCTCAGGGTGTAGCTGTGTTATATGGGCAGATCTCAGGGTGTAGCTGTGTTATATGGGCAGATCTCAGGGTGTAGCTGTGTTATATGGGCAGATCTCAGGGTGTAGCTGTGTTATATGGGCAGATCTCAGGGTGTAGCTGTCTTATATGGGCAGATCTCAGGGTGTAGCTGTGTTATATGGGCAGATCCCAGGGTGTAGCTGTGTTATATGGGCAGATCTCAGGGTGTAGCTGTGTTATATGGGCAGATCTCAGGGTGTAGCTGTGTTATATGGGCAGATCTCAGGGTGTAGCTGTGTTATATGGGCAGATCTCAGGGTGTAGCTGTGTTATATGGGCAGATCTCAGGGTGTAGCTGTGTTATATGGGCAGATCTCAGGGTGTAGCTGTGTTATATGGGCAGATCTCAGGGTGTAGCTGTGTTATATGGGCAGATCTCAGGGTGTAGCTGTGTTATCTGGGCAGATCTCAGGGTGTAGCTGTGTTATATGGGCAGATCTCAGGGTGTAGCTGTGTTATATGGGCAGATCTCAGGGTGTAGCTGTGTTATATGGGCAGATCTCAGGGTGTAGCTGTGTTATATGGGCAGATCTCAGGGTGTAGCTGTGTTATATGGGCAGATCTCAGGGTGTAGCTGTGTTATATGGGCAGATCTCAGGGTGTAGCTGTGTTATCTGGGCAGATCTCAGGGTGTAGCTGTGTTATCTGGGCAGATCTCAGGGTGTAGCTGTGTTATATGGGCAGATCTCAGGGTGTAGCTGTGTTATATGGGCAGATCTCAGGGTGTAGCTGTGTTATATGGGCAGATCTCAGGGTGTAGCTGTGTTATATGGGCAGATCTCAGGGTGTAGCTGTGTTATATGGGCAGATCTCAGGGTGTAGCTGTGTTATATGGGCAGATCTCAGGGTGTAGCTGTGTTATATGGGCAGATCTCAGGGTGTAGCTGTGTTATATGGGCAGATCCCAGGGTGTAGCTGTGTTATATGGGCAGATCTCAGGGTGTAGCTGTGTTATATGGGCAGATCTCAGGGTGTAGCTGTGTTATATGGGCAGATCTCAGGGTGTAGCTGTGTTATATGGGCAGATCTCAGGGTGTAGCTGTGTTATATGGGCAGATCTCAGGGTGTAGCTGTGTTATATGGGCAGATCTCAGGGTGTAGCTGTGTTATATGGGCAGATCTCAGGGTGTAGCTGTGTTATATGGGCAGATCTCAGGGTGTAGCTGTGTTATATGGGCAGATCTCAGGGTGTAGCTGTGTTATCTGGGCAGATCTCAGGGTGTAGCTGTGTTATATGGGCAGATCTCAGGGTGTAGCTGTGTTATATGGGCAGATCTCAGGGTGTAGCTGTGTTATATGGGCAGATCTCAGGGTGTAGCTGTGTTATATGGGCAGATCTCAGGGTGTAGCTGTGTTATATGGGCAGATCTCAGGGTGTAGCTGTGTTATATGGGCAGATCTCAGGGTGTAGCTGTGTTATATGGGCAGATCTCAGGGTGTAGCTGTGTTATATGGGCAGATCTCAGGGTGTAGCTGTGTTATATGGGCAGATCTCAGGGTGTAGCTGTGTTATATGGGCAGATCTCAGGGTGTAGCTGTGTTATATGGGCAGATCTCAGGGTGTAGCTGTGTTATATGGGCAGATCTCAGGGTGTAGCTGTGTTATATGGGCAGATCTCAGGGTGTAGCTGTGTTATATGGGCAGATCTCAGGGTGTAGCTGTGTTATATGGGCAGATCTCATGTACTGTAGTTTACTTGGATAGATTCCTCTATTTCTCTACTGTCTTTTTAATTTGTTTTAGGAACAAGGTATAAGTGACTTTTAATGTGTGTCTGTTATAATGTGTGTCTGTTATAATGTGTGTCTGTTATAATGTGTGTCTGTTATAATGTGTGTCTGTTATAATATCGTATGGCTGAAATGCTATATTATAACTTTCAGCAGACTAGGCTCCTACAAGGCCACTACCTGGATATTATATAGTTTTTCATATCTTCAGTGGTTTGGACTGATATTTCTGAGGATGAATGAATTCAGCTCTTTAAATGACTCCATAGTTTTCTCATTGATTCTGTTTCCATGTCCAACAACATTCAACAATCTCCTTTCCCTGTATTCCAGCCGGTGTCTGAGGAGTTCCAGAATGGCGAGGGCTTTGGCTACATCGTGGCGTTCCGAGCCAATGGGACGCGAGGATGGAAAGAGAAGATGGTGACATCAGCAGATTCCACTATATACAAGTACAGAGATGAGACCTTCCCTCCTCTCACCCCCTTCGAAGTGAAGGTGGGAGTGTACAACAACAACGGAGACGGACCCTTCAGTGGAGTGGTCACTGTATACTCTGCAGAGGGGGGTGAGTTCCTGCAGGGGTTGGGAAGGTTAAAGTTATTCAAAGGGAAGTCACTCCTTCAAGTCGCCTTATAAATTATGTTATTTGTGAAGTCATGTTGCTGATGAAAGTTGAGAGTCTGCAAGGGGTGAGTTCTACTGTCACGTCCTCAGTTCAACCGTCACGTCCTCAGTTCTACCGTCACGTCCTCAGTTCTACCGTCACGTCCTCAGTTCTACCGTCACGTCCTCAGTTCTACCGTCACGTCCTCAGTTTATTGTTTATTGTTTATTGTTAAAAGGATCCCCATTAGCTGTCACCAAAGTAAACAAGCTAGTCTTCCTGGGGTCCACAAAAAGAAATCACACAACAATGTCAAAACGAAAACAGCACAAAATTATAAACATCATTACCACATCATAAATTAATTCAAACAATTCAATACAACCATTTTTACACTCATAATGTAAATATGTCCTTTCCTTACAATTTTAAAAGATGCATTCTTAAATGGTACCTAAAAGAGTCTTTGCCATTAATTTTTCGTATATTCAATGGGCAATTATTCCAATGAGTGATGGCACGATAAATAACAGTTTTCTTTAAAACTGATGATATTAATATGTTCTACCCATGATAGGTGACTATCCACTATTGTGCCCAGTAATTTTACTTTATCTACCTGTTCTATAGGTTCTCCATACAAGTTTAAATTCATCTTTGGTATTAATGACAATTTATGACTCGATCCGAAGATAATTGATTTGGTTTTTGAGATATTCAGCACCAACTTATTTTGTTTTATCCAATCAGAAACCACATTTAACTCAGCTGACAAAACATAATCCAGTTCACTGACAGTTTTTGCAGCATAATACAATGTGGAATCATCAGCATACATTTGTACAGTTGCTTTACACAAAACTGATGGCAAATCATTTGTGAAGATGGCATATAAAAGTGGTCCCAGGCAGCTCCCCTGCGGGACCCCGCAGTCCAAGACCTTAGAATGAGACCAGCTGCCAGTATAGTAGACCTGTTGCGTCCTACATGTAAGATAACTCTTCATAAAATCAATGGCAGTTGGACTAAATCCATGGCATTCTAGTTTACCAATAAGTAAATTGTGATCTATGACATCAAATGCCGCACTAAAATCAAGTAAAACAGCACCAGTCATCTTTAAATTATCCATTTCCTTTAGCCAGTCATCTGTCATTACTGTGAGGGCAGAACAAGTTGAATGGTTATGTCTATAAGCATGTTGGAAATCTGTGTTCAAGCCATTTGATTCAAAGTATTCCCGTACTTGTGCATGAACTATTCTCTCCATCAGCTTACTAAGAACTGGTAAAATAGTAATAGGTCTACTGTTCTTCCCAGTAAGTGCTAGTCTCCCATCTTTAGGTAAGGGAATAATTTTACCTTCTTTCCAAATAGTGGGAAAAACTCCTTTCATTAAACAGTCATTTAATATTTGACATAACGGACCACAAACATAATCAGCTGCCAAGCCAAGTACTTTACTGTCCAGCATGTCAGTACCCACTGAGCTGTGTTCGGGCAGGGACTTCAACAATGTTCTTACTTCCTGCTCCTCTACACTATTAAACTGGAAAGTGCAACTTTTATTTAACATCACATCATCTTTTATGAGCTTTAGGTAATTAGAATCAGTATTGTCCATATTCTGCCTTAATGCATGTACCTTATTTATATAAAAATCATTAAAATAATTCGCTATATCAGATGGTTTGGTCAAAAGCTTGCCTTCTGACTCCACAAAGGAAGCCCTACCAGATGTCCGCCTCCCCATTATCTCATTAAGGGTTTTCCATAGCTCTTTACCATCTTGCTTTACAGCATTTATTCTCTGCATGTAATATTCTCTTTTCATCGATCTATTTAATTTAGTAACCTGATTTCTCAGTTTACAGTACATTAATCTATCCTCCACCAATCCAGTCCTTACTAATATAGATTTGGCTTTATCTCTATCCTTCATGAGGCTCTTTATAGTCTCATTCAGCCATGGGGCTGGTCTCGCTTTTACAATACACTTTCTCATAGGGGCATGCCTGTCAACAATCTTCATAAATCTTTCCATAAAAATATTTAAGGCAGCCTCAGGCTCCTCAGCAACATACACATCAGTCCAATCAATACCACCAACATCCTCCAAAAAACATTCCGGAATAAATTTCTTAAAAATCCTTTTATGTACTATATTTACTTTACATTTTGGAATTTTAGTTTTCCTGGTAATTGCTATGATATTATGGTCACTAAAACCCACAGATTGAGAAACTGGTTTAGTGCAGCATTCAGGAATATTTGTATAAATATGGTCTATGCAAGTGGCAGAAGTATGTCCAGCACTATTAGTAAAGACTCTGGTTGGTTGAGAGATCATCTGAGACAGATTACAAGCAGCTATCAATGAAACTATCTTTTGTTTCATTGGACATTGATTCGCAAACCAGTCAATGTTCATATCCCCGAGTAAAAAAATATCACCATTAACATCTGTAACTCTGTCAATTAAATCACATAAATTATTCAGGTATTGCACATCAGTCCCAGGAGGTCTATAGCAGCAACCGATTAGCACCGGCTTTAGGTGAGGAAGATGCACTTTAACCCATAACGATTCTAAATCATCTGTGATAAACTCAGAGCACAGTGTTGCCGTTAAGTTATCTCTGATATATAATGCCATGCCACCCCCATGTTTATTCCTGTCCCTTCTGAAAATATTATAGCCATCAATGGAAATCTCTGTATCAAAAACAGTAGCATCCAGGTGAGTCTCCGATACTGCCAATATATGAATGATGTTTTCTTTAATTAGATGATTAAGTTCAAATACCTTATTTCTGATGCTGCAGACATTCAAATGGGCCAAAACAAGACCCTTTGAAACCGAGAAGAGATGCTTATCATCCAAAGGCCTACTATCCATAATTATTATTATTTTTAAAATCAGTTCAGTCTATATGACCTCAAGTTAAGAAAAACCAGAGGACTAGTCTCTCGTTCCAGCTCTTGGCTCCAACTCCTGGCTGTTGGTGCCATTCCTATCCTTATGCTTTTGGGCAGGTGGATGGACAATAAGCTTGTCATATCGGATATAGGCTATGTCACCCCGTTCTCTGGCAGCTTTCATGGCTGGAATGAGTTCCTTTCGCTTTCGCCTGACGGCTTCAGTGTAGTCCTCATTCACATAGATGTTGGTACCTTTCAGATCCCTGGTCTTTCCTAGAACAGCCATTTTATCTTTGTATCTGAGGAATTTGACCATGATAGGCCTAGGTCTTTTTCCAGAATGTCCGGATGGATTGCCAGTCCTATGTGCACGTTCAATCACCATCTGACTACTGTCCAGGTGAAGTTTCTCATTTATCACATACCTGACTTTGTCCTCAGTCTCCTTCCAGCTTTCATTCTGGGCCTCAGGAATGCCATCCACAACAAGGTTATTCCTTCTTGTTTGACCCTCCAAATAATCCACTTTCTCAGTAATCTCTACCAATCTCCCCTGCATTATTTTGGTTTCAGCACAAGCAATTGTTCTTTCTGACTCAGTTTTCTCATTTTTCTTTAATAGATCTTCAATGTCTTTTTGGGAGAATTGCAAGCTGCTTCTCAGCTCCTGTGTCTCCTTGATCAATTTGTCAATCCTAGTGTTCACATTGTTCACAATTAATTCCACAGCAGTCTTAAAGTTGCTTTCTTGCTGCTGTAGAAGTTGCATGAACAGATCCTTTTGTTGACTCATTAGATCCCGCATCTGTGAGAGCGAAACCATCTCCTCTCCATTACTTTGGTTGCTGCTTTGGTCCTTCTTGGGTGGCATAGTGTGCTGAAGGTTCTCTACTAGGAAATCCCCAGGCTTCAGCTGACCAAGTAGGCCGAGATAGTATCCAACAAAAATCAGTTTTTATGAAAACCATCCACTGTTTTTCACTAGGTATTTTATAAGATATAGAGTCTCTGGGTGGATATTTAAAAAAATGTAAGTACATAAGTTGAAATAAAACACTTAAAATTCAGGATTACTGTATTGACCTACAGGCTTGGGAGCAAGGCAGGCGGTGAGGACGTCCTCAGTTCTACCGTCACGTCCTCAGTTCTACCGTCACGTCCTCAGTTCTACCGTCACGTCCTCAGTTCTACCGTCACGTCCTCAGTTCAACCGTCACGTCCTCAGTTCTACCGTCACGTCCTCAGTTCAACCGTCACGTCCTCAGTTCTACTGTCACGTTCTCAGTTCTACCGTCACGTCCTCAGTTCTATTAGTTCTCAGAAGTAAAAAGAAAAGCCCATAAAAATCCCGTCTTAGTTTTTTAGAACAGGGCTTCAAACACTGTACTGTATGGCTGAAATGCTCTCAAACACTGTACTGTATGGCTGAAATGCTCTCAAACACTGTACTGTATGGCTGAAATGCTCCCAAACACTGTACTGTATGGCTGAAATGCTCCCAAACACTGTACTGTATGGCTGAAATGCTCCCAAACACTGTACTGTATGGCTGAAATGCTGCCAAACACTGTACTGTATGGCTGAAATGCTCCCAAACACTGTACTGTATGGCTGAAATGCTCCCAAACACTGTACTTTATGGCTGAAATGCTCCCAAACACTGTACTTTATGGCTGAAATGCTCCCAAACACTGTACTTTATGGCTGAAATGCTCCCAAACACTGTACTGTATGGCTGAAATGCTCCCAAACACTGTACTGTATGGCTGAAATGCTCCCAAACACTGTACTGTATGGCTGAAATGCTCCCAAACACTGTACTGTATGGCTGAAATGCTCCCAAACACTGTACTGTATGGCTGAAATGCTCCCAAACACTGTACTGTATGGCTGAAATGCTGCCAAACACTGTACTGTATGGCTGAAATGCTCCCAAACACTGTACTGTATGGCTGAAATGCTCCCAAACACTGTACTGTATGGCTGAAATGCTCCCAAACACTGTACTTTATGGCTGAAATGCTCCCAAACACTGTACTGTATGGCTGAAATGCTCCCAAACACTGTACTGTATGGCTGAAATGCTATGTCATTGAAACAAACCACTTGACTTTTGTGCTCCCAATCGGCCCAGCGTCGTCTGGGTTTGGCTGGTGTAGGCCGTCATTGACGTCATTGTAGGCCAACCCTGACGTGTCTAGTTAAATAAAGGTTACATAAAGGTTACATAAAAAACTTGTTGAAACATAATAGTAACGGGTTGGATTTACAGATGTTCCATTATATGGAGAGTGTAGATGTAGTACTGTTATCAATATGGACTGATTGACTGCAATCATAGTATTCCTGTTATTATTAGACCTGTCGGCTGCATTATTCATCTGTAGTACATTATCACTGCAATCAACCGTCATTATGCCTCGTTTTCTATAAGGAACACAGGAGCCAACTTGTGGTAGTTATAGTGTGACTACATATTGTCTGTCTGAGGGTTTCTAAGGTTGATTGGAGTGAGTGTGTGTTTCCCTCCACAGAGCCCAGGGAGGTCCCATCTCATGTGAAAGCTTCCAGCATTTCCTCTTCAGAAATTAAAGTAACTTGGAGACCGCCCAACCCTGGCCCTGGTGGACCACAGGGATACGAGGTGTGTGTGTGTCTGTGTGTGTGTGTGTGTGTGTGTGTGTGTGTGTGTGTGTGTGTGTGTGTGTGTGTGTGTGTGTGTGTGTGTGTGTGTGTGTGTGTGCGCGCGCGCGCGTGTGTGTGTGTGTGTGTGTGTGTGTGTGTGTGTGTGTGTGTGTGTGTGTGTGTGTGTGAGAGTGTTTGAGTGTGTGAGTGTGTGTGTGAGAGTGTTTGAGTGTGTGAGTGTGTGTGTGTGTGTGTGTGTGTGTGTGTGTGTGTGTGTGTGTGAGAGTGTTTGAGTGTGTGAGTGTGTGTGTGAGAGTGTTTGAGTGTGTGAGTGTGTGTGTGAGAGTGTGTGAGTGTGAGAGTGTGTGTGTGAGTGTGTGTGTGTGAGAGTGTGAGTGAGTGTGTGTGTGTATTTTTCATTACATTTATAAGATAAATCTAAATAAAAATTGTAGAATAAAAGTCCAGTTTAAAAGAGATCCAGTCTTCCAGCTAACTTCTTCTTTCCTCAGGTCAGCTACTGGAAGGACAGTGAGCAGGAGGACTTAGAGAAGAAGAAGAAGACAACAGGGAACGAGACGTCTATGGTGCTGACAGGGCTGGAGGGGAACAGTGTGTACCTCATCACAGTCAGAGGCTTCAACAGTATCGGCCAGGGCCCTGCATCAACCACTAGCACCGCCAAGACCAGGAAAGACCGTGAGTACACCACTCATACAAACCTCAGCTATATAGAGGGGATACTGTACATACGGTTTAATTAAACAATAAGGCATGTGAGGCAGTGTTGTATCATGAATACAGTCACAGGTAAGAGGCAGTGTTGTATCATGAATACAGTCACAGGTAAGAGGCAGTGTTGTATCATGAATACAGTCACAGGTAAGAGGCAGTGTTGTATCATGAATACAGTCACAGGTATGAGGCAGTGTTGTATCATGAATACAGTCACAGGTATGAGGCAGTGTTGTAACTGATGATTTCAAGTTTAGAAATAAGAACCCATCAGTATGGAGGCGCAGTGATCATTTTCAGATGGAACTGTTAGCAAGCATAGATGTGTCTGCCATGGCCAATACAGCACGGCTTAAAATGATGCTCGTCCAATCAGCATCCAGAATCCAAACTACCGGTTTTATAATATACAGTACATGACTTTGAAAGACTCTTTCACATGTAGTATTATGATGGACAGCTTGCTATTCTGCATGCAAGAAATAGTACTATAACTGACCGTATTTATTGAAATATACTCTTCTATGGATGATAATAAAATGTATGGATGAAAGGGTTTACTTAAGATTGATCCCTGTGCTCTCTCCTCAGCTCCAGTCCAGCCTCCAGCCAACCTTGTGTGGATTCAGGAAGGGACTAACATATCATTAAACTGGGACCCGGTTAAGTCTAAAGACAACGAGTCAGATGTCATAGGATACAAGGTACGACACCTTACTGTATTGGCCAGGTCTCCTTACTGTACTGGCCAGGTCTCCTTACAGTACTGGCCAGGTCTCCTTACAGTACTGGCCAGGTCTCCTTACAGTACTGGCCAGGTCTCCTTACAGTACTGGCCAGGTCTCCTTACAGTACTGGCCAGGTCTCCTTACTGTATTGGCCAGGTCTCCTTACAGTACTGGCCAGGTCTCCTTACAGTACTGGCCAGGCCTCCTTACAGTACTGGCCAGGTCTCCTTATTGTTCTGGCCAGGTCTCCTTACAGTACTGGCCAGGTCTCCTTACAGTACTGGCCAGGTCTCCTTACAGTACTGGCCAGGTCTCCTTACTGTACTGGCCAGGTCTCCTTACAGTACTGGCCAGGTCTCCTTATTGTTCTGGCCAGGTCTCCTTACTGTACTGGCCAGGTCTCCTTACTGTATTGGCCAGGTCTCCTTCCTGTACTGGCCAGGTCTCCTTACAGTACTGGCCAGGTCTCCTTATTGTACTGGCCAGGTCTCCTTATTGTACTGGCCAGGTCTCCTTATTGTACTGG
This sequence comes from Thymallus thymallus, assembly GCA_023634145.1. Classification (NCBI taxonomy): domain Eukaryota; kingdom Metazoa; phylum Chordata; class Actinopteri; order Salmoniformes; family Salmonidae; genus Thymallus; species Thymallus thymallus. Next base: position 37,328,556 of record CM042378.1, on the reverse strand, counting down.
CCAGGTCTCTTTATTGTACTGGCCAGGTCTCTTTATTGTACTGGCCAGGTCTCCTTATTGTACTGGCCAGGTCTCCTTATTGTACTGGCCAGGTCTCTTTATTGTACTGGCCAGGTCTCCTTATTGTACTGGCCAGGTCTCCTTATTGTACTGGCCAGGTCTCCTTATTGTACTGGCCAGGTCTCTTTATTGTACTGGCCAGGTCTCCTTATTGTACTGGCCAGGTCTCTTTATTGTACTGGCCAGGTCTCTTTATTGTACTGGCCAGGTCTCTTTATTGTACTGGCCAGGTCTCTTTATTGTACTGGCCAGGTCTCCTTATTGTACTGGCCAGGTCTCTTTATTGTACTGGCCAGGTCTCCTTATTGTACTGGCCAGGTCTCTTTATTGTACTGGCCAGGTCTCTTTATTGTACTGGCCAGGTCTCCTTATTGTACTGGCCAGGTCTCTTTATTGTACTGGCCAGGTCTCCTTATTGTACTGGCCAGGTCTCTTTATTGTACTGGCCAGGTCTCCTTATTGTACTGGCCAGGTCTCCTTATTGTACTGGCCAGGTCTCCTTATTGTACTGGCCAGGTCTCCTTATTGTACTGGCCAGGTCTCCTTACAGTACTGGCCGTCTCAGCTAATACTCATTAAATCTTCGAGCCAGTGTCCATGTACCGTGTATCTGTCTTTTGTGTATTTTCGTTGTGGCATTTTGCACCTGCCCTATGTTTTGTTGTAGCTGCTTGACAAAGAAATTTCCCCCCGGGGATCAATAAAGTACCTATCTATCTATCTATCTATCTATCTATCTATCTATCTATCTATCTATCTATCTATCTATCTATCTATCTATCTATCTATCTATCTATCTATCTATCTATCTATCTACCCCCTGCTAACTGACCCAACTATACTATCATACTGTATGTAGCCTCTTAATCACCCCCAGCTAACTCTTTCTCACCTCTCTTCCCTGTTAGCCCCCAGGTCAGGTGGTGTACATGAGAATGGGTAGAGGTCATCTTAAAATAAAGCTTGTTAAAAAACAAACAAACTAAACAGCCAGATACAAACTGCCTATTGCCAACATAATTAGTGCCCTATGGAAGATGGCTGGAGCCAGTAACCACAGGGCGGCATCTTATTAACTCTGGCAGTGACAGATCTGAATAAACATAGCCATCTTAACCTGAGGAAGGCTATTGCAACTGAAACGTTGTATATGTGGCTGCAGGAACAAGACACTGTCTGCTGGCTTTTCTTTCATTGATATCTTGTGTAATGTCTTCTCCTTCAGCGAACCAAGGTTATATTCACAACCCAGTGAAGCATCTCTTTAGTTGCTGTAGCCCAGGAGCAGTCAACCTTGAGGTGCTGTAGCCCAGGAGCAGTCAACCCTGAGGTTCTGTAGCCCAGGAGCAGTCAACCCTGAGGTGCTGTAGCCCAGGAGCAGTCAACCCTGAGGTGCTGTAGCGCAGGAGCAGTCAAGCCTGAGGTGCTGTAGCCCAAGAGCAGTCAACCCTGAGGTGCTGTAGCCCAGGAGCAGTCAACCCTGAGGTACTGTAGCCCAAGAGCAGTCAACCCTGAGGTGCTGTAGCCCAGGAGCAGTCAACCCTGAGGTGCTGTAGCCCAGGAGCAGTCAACCCTGAGGTGCTGTAGCCCAAGAGCAGTCAATCCTGAGGTGCTGTAGACCGGGAGCAGTCAACCCTGAGGTGCTGTAGCCCAGGAGCAGTCAACCCTGAGGTGCTGTAGCCCAGGAGCAGTCAACCCTGAGGTGCTGTAGCGCAGGAGCAGTCAAGCCTGAGGTGCTGTAGCCCAAGAGCAGTCAACCCTGAGGTGCTGTAGCCCAGGAGCAGTCAAGCCTGAGGTGCTGTAGCCCAAGAGCAGTCAACCCTGAGGTGCTGTAGCCCAGGAGCAGTCAACCCTGAGGTGCTGTAGCACAGGAGCAGTCAACACTGAGGTGCAGTAGCCGAGGAGCAGTCAATCCTGAGGTGCTGTAGCCCAAGAGCAGTCAACCCTGAGGTGCTGTAGCCCAAGAGCAGTCAACCCTGAGGTGCTGTAGGCGAGGAGCAGTCAACCCTGAGGTGCTGTAGCCCAGGAGCAGTCAACCCTGAGGTGCTGTAGCCCAGGAGCAGTCAACCCTGAGGTGCTGTAGCACAGGAGCAGTCAACACTGAGGTGCTGTAGACGAGGAGCAGTCAACCCTGAGGTGCTGTAGACCAAGAGCAGTCAACCCTGAGGTGCTGTAGCACAGGAGCAGTCAACCCTAAAGGAAAAAAGAAGGCCAGCACTATTTCTCTACATGTATTACATCTCAACTGTGGGGGAATGTTTTTTGTGGGTCCTACAGGTTAATTGATTGATTTACTGACTGACTGACTGATGATTGATTGATTGACTTATGATTGAGTGAAACTGACTGATGATTGATTGGTTCTGGGTCCAACTACAGGTGTTGTTGAGTCAGGAGGGGCGTATCCACCATCAAGTGATGAGGACCATCACCCCCTCGGCCGTCCTCTCTCTCCCAGAGGGGGGTAACTACATCATTGAGGTGCGGGCAGTGAGTGAGGGGGGAGAGGGAGCAGCCAGCTCCCAGGTCAGAGTACTCACCTCCTCTGGTAAGACAAGACACTGGGGGCCACACACTGACTAGACTAGGAGTTGATGCTCTCATCTAATACACCAGACTCTACCTGACTAGGAGTTGATACTCTCATCTAGTACACCAGACTCTACCTGACTAGGCTAGGAGTTGATACTCTCATCTAGTACACCAGACTCTACCTGACTAGGAGTTGATACTCTCATCTAGTACACCAGACTCTACCTGACTAGGAGTTGATACTCTCATCTAGTACACCAGACTCTACCTGACTAGGAGTTGATGCTCTCATCTAGTACACCAGACTCTACCTGACTAGGAGTTGATACTCTCATCTAGTACACCAGACTCTACCTGACTAGGAGTTGATACTCTCATCTAGTACACCAGACTCTACCTGACTAGGAGTTGATGCTCTCATCTAGTACACCAGACTCTACCTGACTAGGAATTGATGCTCTCATCTAGTACACCAGACTCTACCTGACTAGGAGTTGATACTCTCATCTAGTACACCAGACTCTACCTGACTAGGCTAGGAGTTGATGCTCTCATCTAGTACACCAGACTCTACCTCACTAGGAGTTGATGCTCTCATCTAGTACACCAGACTCTACCTGACTAGGCTAGGAGTTGATGCTCTCATCTAGTACACCAGACTCTACCTGACTAGGAGTTGATACTCTCATCTAGTACACCAGACTCTACCTGACTAGGCTAGGAGTTGATACTCTCATCTAGTACACCAGACTCTACCTGACTAGGAGTTGATACTCTCATCTAGTACACCAGACTCTACCTGACTAGGAGTTGATACTCTCATCTAGTACACCAGACTCTACCTGACTAGGAGTTGATGCTCTCATCTAGTACACCAGACTCTACCTGACTAGGAGTTGATACTCTCATCTAGTACACCAGACTCTACCTGACTAGGAGTTGATACTCTCATCTAGTACACCAGACTCTACCTGACTAGGAGTTGATGCTCTCATCTAGTACACCAGACTCTACCTGACTAGGAGTTGATGCTCTCATCTAGTACACCAGACTCTACCTGACTAGGAGTTGATACTCTCATCTAGTACACCAGACTCTACCTGACTAGGCTAGGAGTTGATGCTCTCATCTAGTACACCAGACTCTACCTGACTAGGAGTTGATGCTCTCATCTAGTACACCAGACTCTACCTGACTAGGCTAGGGGTTGATGCTCTCATCTAGTACACCAGACTCTACCTGACTAGGAGTTGATACTCTCATCTAGTACACCAGACTCTACCTGACTAGGAGTTGATACTCTCATCTAGTACACCAGACTCTACCTGACTAGGAGTTGATACTCTCATCTAGTACACCAGACTCTACCTGACTAGGAGTTGATACTCTCATCTAGTACACCAGACTCTACCTGACTAGGCTAGGAGTTGATCCTCTCATCTAGTACACCAGACTCTACCTGACTAGGAGTTGATACTCTCATCTAGTACACCAGACTCTACCTGACTAGGAGTTGATGCTCTCATCTAGTACACCAGACTCTACCTGACTAGGAGTTGATACTCTCATCTAGTACACCAGACTCTACCTGACTAGGAGTTGATGCTCTCATCTAGTACACCAGACTCTACCTGACTAGGAGTTGATACTCTCATCTAGTACACCAGACTCTACCTGACTAGGCTAGGAGTTGATGCTCTCATCTAGTACACCAGACTCTACCTGACTAGGAGTTGATGCTCTCATCTAGTACACCAGACTCTACCTGACTAGGAGTTGATACTCTCATCTAGTACACCAGACTCTACCTGACTAGGCTAGGAGTTGATGCTCTCATCTAGTACACCAGACTCTACCTGACTAGGAGTTGATGCTCTCATCTAGTACACCAGACTCTACCTGACTAGGAGTTGATACTCTCATCTAGTACACCAGACTCTACCTGACTAGGAGTTGATACTCTCATCTAGTACACCAGACTCTACCTGACTAGGAGTTGATACTCTCATCTAGTACACCAGACTCTACCTGACTAGGAGTTGATACTCTCATCTAGTACACCAGACTCTACCTGACTAGGAGTTGATACTCTCATCTAGTACATCAGACTCTACCTGACTAGGCTAGGAGTTGATACTCTCATCTAGTACACCAGACTCTACCTGACTAGGCTAGGAGTTGATGCTCTCATCTAGTACACCAGACTCTAACTGACTAGGCTAGGAATTGATGCTCTCATCTAGTACACCAGACTCTAACTGACTAGGCTAGGAGTTGATGCTCTCATCTAGTACACCAGACTCTACCTGACTAGGAGTTGATACTCTCATCTAGTACACCAGACTCTACCTGACTAGGAGTTGATGCTCTCATCTAGTACACCAGACTCTACCTGACTAGGAGTTGATACTCTCATCTAGTACACCAGACTCTACCTGACTAGGAGTTGATGCTCTCATCTAGTACACCAGACTCTACCTGACTAGGAGTTGATACTCTCATCTAGTACACCAGACTCTACCTGACTAGGCTAGGAGTTGATGCTCTCATCTAGTACACCAGACTCTACCTGACTAGGAGTTGATGCTCTCATCTAGTACACCAGACTCTACCTGACTAGGAGTTGATACTCTCATCTAGTACACCAGACTCTACCTGACTAGGCTAGGAGTTGATGCTCTCATCTAGTACACCAGACTCTACCTGACTAGGAGTTGATGCTCTCATCTAGTACACCAGACTCTACCTGACTAGGAGTTGATACTCTCATCTAGTACACCAGACTCTACCTGACTAGGAGTTGATACTCTCATCTAGTACACCAGACTCTACCTGACTAGGAGTTGATACTCTCATCTAGTACACCAGACTCTACCTGACTAGGAGTTGATACTCTCATCTAGTACACCAGACTCTACCTGACTAGGAGTTGATACTCTCATCTAGTACATCAGACTCTACCTGACTAGGCTAGGAGTTGATACTCTCATCTAGTACACCAGACTCTACCTGACTAGGCTAGGAGTTGATGCTCTCATCTAGTACACCAGACTCTAACTGACTAGGCTAGGAATTGATGCTCTCATCTAGTACACCAGACTCTAACTGACTAGGCTAGGAGTTGATGCTCTCATCTAGTACACCAGACTCTACCTGACTAGGAGTTGATACTCTCATCTAGTACACCAGACTCTACCTGACTAGGAGTTGATACTCTCATCTAGTACACCAGACTCTACCTGACTAGGAGTTGATGCTCTCATCTAATGCAGCCATTTTTATCACATTATCAAATCATTTATAGGTAATAATTCAGTTTTATTGTATTGTTATCGTCAAAAAAGAAACATAAAAAAACATGTATCTAGGACTGTATGGGAGTGTCTGAGTGGGGAGGGAACACTGAACACTAGCTGTTATTGGCAGAGAGGTTTAGAACGCTCATTCTTATTGGTCTATTAACTAATGTACCGCCTGGTGATGTCATCAGGCAGGCCAAGACTCCCTCCCACTAAAACAGGCTGAACAGCTCTTACACTAGAAGGGCTTTATCAGCATTTTCACAATTTCACAGTATTATTCCAACCTCATAGTGTGGAAATATATATAAAACATCTCAATTAATCTCATTTTTGAGTGCTTAATTGAGTTACCACAGCAACAGCTGTTGCCACAGCCAAGTTTCCCTTGGCTAATACTGTTTTAATTAACCACCTCCACACACACACACACCACTGAACACACACACATCCATCTACGTACAAGCACTCACACACACACACACCTATGCCACTGCACAGCCATTTAACTATCAAACAAGATACATGTAAAGTTAACAATGTTCTACAAACACTAGGAACAAGTTAGATAGATAGATAGATAGATAGATAGATAGATAGATAGATAGATAGATAGATAGATAGATAGATAGATAGATAGATAGATAGATAGATAGATAGATAGATAGATAGATAGATAGATAGATAGATAGATAGATAGATAGATAGATAGATAGATAGATAGATAGATAGATAGATAGATAGATAGATAGATAGATAGATAGATAGATAGATAGATAGATAGATAGATAGATAGATAGATAGATAGATAGATAGATAGGTACTTTATTGATCCCCCGGGGGGGAAATTTCATAAAAGTTGTTCAGGTCAGACATCTAGATGTGTTTAAATAAAATACTAATTTCTGCAGTTACAAAGCTGCTAAGAATTCATGTAAAAGATTATCACACTTCAGAATTATTTTAGCTTAGTTAAGAAACCAGTCCTGACAAAAATGTGTTTCTATTGATTGGAAATGTTTGGCTTTCTTATAGCACAAGCCTGCGTGTCTTAACTTGTTATTCTTCCTTCAATTGCTTACTATTTAAGGAGCTTGTTGTCTAACCCAGAATCCAAAGTGAATATCACTCTGTTTCACTAGTGTTTTCTCAGTGAAGTCAAACAATAATGAAATTGAGTTTTAGTTTGGACTCCAGGCTGCCTTTAGTTCTCTGTTCTCTGCTCTTCAGTCACTAGAGTTGTTGTTTTCACTCTCTCTCCATCCGTCCTTCCATTCCCCCTGTCTCTCCATCCGTCCTTCCATTCCCCCTGTCTCTCCATCCGTCCTTCCATTCCCCCTGTCTCTCCATCCATCCTTCCATTCCCCCTGTCTCTCCATCCGTCCTTCCATTCCCCCTGTCTCTCCATCCATCCTTCCATTCCCCCTGTCTCTCCATCCATCCTTCCATTCCCCCTGTCTCTCCATCCATCCTTCCATTCCCCATGTCTCTCCATCCATCCTTCCATTCCCCATGTCTCTCCATCCATCCTTCCATTCCCCCTGTCTCTCCATCCATCCTTCCATTCCCCATGTCTCTCCATCCATCCTTCCATTCCCCCTGTCTCCCTCCACCCCTCCAACCTTCCATCCTTCCATCCCTAGGTGTCCGGGTGAAGAGTGGCCAGTGTTCGGTTCACAGCCTGCTTCCATGGGGTCTGACATGGACATGGACTACTGCTCTGCTACTCTTTGTTCCTCTGGTGCCTTCAGCTTCCTGGTGAGGCCTCCTCCTCCTCCTTCTCCTCCTCCATCCCTCCATCCTCCTTTACCTGGTGGGACTGGAACCTCATCCTTTGTTCCTTCCATTCCTCCCTTCCTCAGACTGTCTGCTTGCTCTGGCCTTACCATCAGCCAACCAGGCCCAGGGCCTGCCAAGGGGATCCACTCCTGACAAACCATACCCATCAGCCAACCAGGCCCAGGGCCTGCCAAGGGGATCCACTCCTGACAAACCATACCCATCAGCCAACCAGGCCCAGGGCCTGCCAAGAGGATCCACTCCTGACAAACCATACCCATCAGCCAACCAGGCCCAGGGCCTGCCAAGAGGATCCACTCCTGACAAACCATACCCATCAGCCAACCAGGCCCAGGGCCTGCCAAGGGGATCCACTCCTGACAAACCATACCCATCAGCCAACCAGGCCCAGGGCCTGCCAAGAGGATCCACTCCTGACAAACCATACCCATCAGCCAACCAGGCCCAGGGCCTGCCAAGGGGATCCACTCCTGACAAACCATACCCATCAGCCAACCAGGCCCAGGGCCTGCCAAGAGGATCCACTCCTGACACCAACAAACCAACAGATGGTTGATAGATGATGGATGGTCATGACGGATGATAGATGACGGATGGTTTTTTATTTTCCGGGAGCTGAACTAAACTTTTTTTAGTATTTTTTGTTTAGGCAGTTACAGTGGGGAGAACAAGTATTTGATACACTGCCGATTTTGCAGGTTTTCCCACTTACAAAGCATGTAGAAGTCTGTAATGTTTATCATAGGTACTCTTCAACTGTGAGTGACGGAATCTAAAACAAAAATCCAGAAAATCACATTGTATGATTTTTAAGTAATTAATTAGCATTTTATTGCATGACATAAGTATTTGATACATCAGAAAAGCAGAACTTAATATTTGGTACAGAAACCTTTGTTTGCAATTACAGAGATCATACGTTTCCTGTAGTTCTTGACCAGGTTTGCACACACTGCAGCAGGGATTTTGGCCCACTTCTCCATACAGACCTTCTCCAGATCCTTCAGGTTTCGGGGCTGTCGCTGGGCAATACGGACTTTCAGCTCCCTCCAAAGATTTTCTATTGGGTTCAGGTCTGGAGACTGGCTAAGCCAATCCAGGACCTTGAGATGCTTCTTACAGAGACACTCCTTAGTTGCCCTGGCTGTGTGTTTCGGGTCGTTGTCATGCTGGAAGACCCAGCCACGACCCATCTGCAATGCTCTTACTGAGGGAAGGAGGTTGTTGGCCAAGATCTCGCGATACATGGCCCCATCCATCCTCCCCTCAATACGGTGCAGTCGTCCTGTCCCCTTTGCAGAAAAGCATCCCCAAAGAATGATGTTTCCACCTCCATGCTTCACGGTTGGGATGGTGTTCTTGGGGTTGTACTCATCCTTCTTCTTCCTCCAAACACGGCGAGTGGAGTTTAGAACAAAAAGCTCTATTTTTGTCTCATCAGACCACATGACCTTCTCCCATTCCTCCTCTGGATCATCCAGATGGTCATTGGCAAACTTCAGACGGGCCTGGACATGCGCTGGCTTGAGCAGGGGGACCTTGCGTGCGCTGCAGGATTTTAATCCATGACGGCGTAGTGTGTTACTAATGGTTTTCTTTGAGACTGTGGTCCCAGCTCTCTTCAGGTCATTGACCAGGTCCTGCCGTGTAGTTCTGGGCTCATCCCTCACCTTCCTCATGATCATTGATGCCCCACGAGGTGAGATCTTGCATGGTGCCCCAGACCGAGGGAGATTGACCGTCATCTTGAACTTCTTCCATTTTCTAATAATTGCGCCAACAGTTGATGCCTTCTCACCAAGCTGCTTGCCTATTGTCCTGTAGCCCATCCCAGCCTTGTGCAGGTCTACAATTGTATCCCTGATGTCCTTACACAGCTCTCTGGTCTTGGCCATTGTGGAGAGGTTGGAGTCTGTTTGATTGAGTGTGTGGACAGGTGTCTTTTATACAGGTAACTAGTTCAAACAGGTGCAGTTAATACAGGTAATGAGTGGAGAACAGGAGGGCTTCTTAAAGAAAAACTAACAGGTCTGTGAGAGCCGGAATTCTTACTGGTTGGTAGGTGATCAAATACTTATGTCATGCAATAAAATGCAAATGTATTATTTAAAAATCATACAATGTGGTTTTCTGGATTTTTGTTATAGATTCCGTCTCTCACAGTTGAAGAGTACCTATGATAAAAATTACAGACCTCTACATGCTTTGTAAGTAGGAAAACCTGCAAAATCGGCAGTGTATCAAATACTTGTTCTCCCCACTGTATTTCCAAACATCACTTGTATTGTTGTACACTGTAACTGTGCATTGGTGTGGAAAGACTCTAGTTTGATCATTTAGTCTGTGTCCCAAATGGCACCCTATTCCCTTTATAGTGCCTGATGGGCCTGGTCAAATGTAGTGCACTATATAGGGAATAGGGTGCCATTTGGGATGCAAATTACTTTAACGTTATGGACTGTTGTTTTCTTGTCATTGCCTGGTGACTGGCATCTAACTGCTTCCAGACAGTGGCCCCAACACTTCCCTGAAAGCTGCTGCTGTTGAGGTGTTCTGTCTGACTTGCTGACTGGCTGACTGGCTGTCTGTCTGACTGGGTGGCTGTCTGGCTGTCTATCTGGCTGTCTGTATGTCTGGCTGGCTGGCTGGCTGGCTGTCTGAGTGTTTGTCTGGCTGGCTGTAATGTTGTCTGTAAGGCTGTAATACTGGGATCAGCCTGATTCAGCCTGGCCTCCGCCTCTCTACTCATACTGGGATCAGCCTGATTCAGCCTGGCTGTCTGTAAGGCTGCAATACTGGGATCAGCCTGATTCAGCCTGGCTGTCTGTAAGGCTGTAATACTGGGATCAGCCTGATTCAGCCTGGCTGTCTGTAAGGCTGTAATACTGGGATCAGCCTGATTCAGCCTGGCTGTCTGTAAGGCTGTAATACTGGGATCAGCCTGATTCAGCCTGGCTGTCTGTAAGGCTGTAATACTGGGATCAGCCTGATTCAGCCTGGCTGTCTGTAAGGCTGTAATACTGGGATCAGCCTGATTCAGCCTGGCTGTCTGTAAGGCTGTAATACTGGGATCAGCCTGATTCAGCCTGGCTGTCTGTAAGGCTGTAATACTGGGATCAGCCTGATTCAGCCTGGCTGTCTGTAAGGCTGTAATACTGGGATCAGCCTGATTCAGCCTGGCCCCCGCCTCTCTTCTCATTAGTTATCTGCATCCATGTAGTCCTTGTCTGCCTAATTCATCACAGCAGCTCAGTAGAGATCAGTGCATTGATTTCTTATTCACACAGAGAGAGAATGGAGAGTGAACAATGAGAGAAAAATTTTAAACTAGTTTTTATAGTATTTCCAGACTTGCTTTTTGTATATTGTGTTACCTTTAGAAAGAAAAACCAAAAGTGAGTGGTGTCTGTTTCGGCTAGGTTATCTGTTGCTTAGTAATCTGTTGGACTGGTGGATATATCTGAGGTGAGGTGAGGTGACAGACAGGTATACCTGAACACCTGGACTCATCTCTTTAGACAAAGACTTGACGACTCTGTGGAGTTTCATGGTGTCAGTAGAAATAAATGGGATGTATATTTTGTAAATTATTGTGTACTGTCTTTACTACCATCTCTACACATATACTGCATCTGTACTGTCCCTTCCTGTCTTTACTACCATCTCTACACATATACTGCACCTGTACTGTCCCTTCCTGTCTTTACTACCATCTCTACACATATACTGCACCTGTACTGTCCCTTCCTGTCTTTACTACCATCTCTACACATATACTGCACCTGTACTGTCCCTTCCTGTCTTTACTACCATCTCTACACATATACTGCACCTGTACTGTCCCTTCCTGTCTTTACTACCATCTCTACACATATACTGCACCTGTACTGTCCCTTCCTGTCTTTACTACCATCTCTACACATATACTGCACCTGTACTGTCCCTTCCCACTCTAGTGAAATTACTATCATGTTCCCAATGTCTTTGAACAATCATGTCAAGGCTGATTTCCTGACATTTAAGGTTTTATTTTGTTTCTCTCTAAACCGCACCAATACACTTTTCCTGAAATTCAGTGTTCCCTGAGGATATATTCTGCTGAAGTCAGTCCTCCTAACCGTTCTCAGTGTTCCCTGATGATATATCCTGCTGAAGTCTGTCCTCCTAACCGTTCTCAGTGTTCCCTGAGGATATATCCTGCTGAAGTCTGTCCTCCTAACCGTTCTCAGTGTTCCCTGATGATATATCCTGCTGAAGGGAGACATGTAGTCTGTCCTCCTGACCGTTCTCAGTGTTCCCTGAGGATATATCCTGCTGAAGGGAGACATGTAGTCTGTCCTCCTGACCGTTCTCAGTGTTCCCTGAGGATATATCCTGCTGAAGGGAGACATGTAGTCTGTCCTCCTGACCGTTCTCAGTGTTCCCTGAGGATATATCCTGCTGAAGGGAGACATGTAGTCTGTCCTCCTGACCGTTCTCAGTGTTCCCTGAGGATATATCCTGCTGAAGGGAGACATGTAGTCTGTCCTCCTGACCGTTCTGTGTTCCCTGAGGATATATCCTGCTGAAGGGAGACATGTAGTCTGTCCTCCTGACCGTTCTCAGTGTTCCCTGAGGATATATCCTGCTGAAGGGAGACATGTAGTCTGTCCTCCTGACCGTTCTCAGTGTTCCCTGAGGATATATCCTGCTGAAGGGAGACATGTAGTCTGTCCTCCTGACCGTTCTCAGTGTTCCCTGAGGATATATCCTGCTGAAGGGAGACATGTAGTCTGTCCTCCTGACCGTTCTCAGTGTTCCCTGAGGATATATCCTGCTGAAGGGAGACATGTAGTCTGTCCTCCTGACCGTTCTCAGTGTTCCCTGAGGATATATCCTGCTGAACGGAGACATGTAGTCCGTCCTCCTGACCGTTCTCCTGTGATATGATGATGTGATTTATGTTGTGGTTTAAATGGTACAGGTACGGTGGACCGAGCCCAGAGGATAGCTCATCACAGTGTTCCAGTATATTGTGCTCCACAGAGGATCACTCTGATTGGTGTATATACATTTGGAACAGGAGCCCATTAAATTGTCTGTTATTAAACTAAATGAGGCCAGGAGCAGTAACCAGGCCAGAATATTCCCTATATAGTGAACTACTTTTGACCAGAGCCCGTCTGCTAGAAAAGTCATATCTCCCACTGAACAGGAATCCAGATGGATGTGCTCTGTAACACCAGGAACGATCCCTGAGTAGAGCTGTCCTAGAGAGGCACCGTGAAGCTTCTCTCTCTTCCTCGCTCCCTCTCTCTCGCCCTCCATTCCTCTCTCTCAATTCAATTTCAATTTAAGGGCTTTATCTAAATGGGAAACATATGTTAACATCGCCAAAGCAAGTGAAGTAGATAGTAAACAAAAGTGAAATAAACAATAAACATTAACAGTAAACATTACACTCACAGAAGTTCCAAAACAATAAAGACATTTCAAATGTCATATAATGTCTATATACAGTGTTGTAACGATGTGCAAATAGTTAAAGTACAAATGGGGAAATAAATCAACATAAATATGGGTTGTATTTACATGGTGTTTGTTCTTCACTGGTTGTCCTTTTCTTGTGACAACAGGTCACACATCTTGCTGCTGTGATGAACACTGTGGTATTTCACCCAGTAGATATGGGAGTTTATCAAGATTGGGTTTGTTTTCTAATTATCTGAGGGAAATATGTCTCTAATATGGTCATACATTCGGCAGGAGGTTAGGAAGTGCAGCTCAGTTTCCACCTCATTTTGTGGGCAGTGTGCACATAGCCTGTCTTCTCTTGAGAGCCAGGTCTGCCTACGGCGGCCTTTCTCAATAGCAAGGCTATGCTCACTGAGTCTGTACAAAGTCAAAGCTTTCCTTAAGTTTGGGTCAGTCACAGTGGTCAGGTATTCTGCCACTGTGTACTCTCTGTTTAGGGCCAAGTAGCATTCTAGTTTGCTCTGTGTTTTGTTAATTCTTTCCAATGTGTCAAGTAATTCTCTTTTAGTTTTCTCATGATGTGGTTGGGTCTAATTGTGTTGCTGTCCTGGGGCTCTGTGGGGTCTGGTTGTGTTTGTGAACAAAGACCCAGGACCAGCTTGCTTAGGGGACTCTTCTCCAGGTTCATCTCTCTGTAGGTGATGGCTTTGTTATGGAAGGTTTGACAATTAGCGGGTATCGGCCCAATTCTGTTCTGCGTACTTTATTTGATGTTTGTCCCATTTTATGAATTCCTGGTTGGTGAGCAGAACCCAGACCTCACAACCATAAAGGGCCATGGTTGTTTTGTGTGCTCTAGGGCAACGGTGTCTAGATGGAATGTGTATTTGTGGTCCTGGTGACTGGACCTTTTTTGGAACAACATTATTTTTATCTTACTGAGATTTACTGTCAGGGCCCAGGTCTGACAGAATCTGTGTAGAAGATCTAGGTGCTGCTGTAGGTCCTCCTTGGTTGGTGACAGAAGCACCAGATCATCAGCAAACCGCAGACATTTGACTTTAGATTCTAGTAGGGTGAGGCCGGGTGCTGCAGACTCTTCTAGTGCCCTCGCCAATTCCTTGATACAGCGGGTGAAATAAGTATTGAACACGTCACCATTTTTCTAAGTAAATATTGACATGAAATTTTCACCAGATGTTGGTAACAACTCAAGTAATCCATACATACAAAGAAACCAAAACAAATAAGTTCAGAAATTAACTTATGTGTAATAATGTGAAATGACACAAGGAAAAAGTATTGAACACATGAAGAAAGGGAGGTGCAAAAAGGCATGGAAAGCCAAGACAACAGCTGAAAACTATCAGTAATTAAAAAGCAATCCAGCCCCCTGTCAGTGCAAATTAATATCAGCTGGTTCAGTCCCAACTGATGGCCTACAAAAAGGTCTCATTGCCAAGGTGTCACACAAGACACATCTCATGATGGGTAAAAGCAAAGAGCTGTCTCAAGACATTCGCAACCTAATTGTTGCAAAACATAATGATGGCATTGGTTATAGGCGCATTTCTAAGCTTCTGAATGTTCCAGTGAGCACTGTTGGGGCCATAATACGGAAGTGGAAAGACAATCATTTCACCATAAATTTGCCTCGACCAGGTGCTCCTCGCAAGATTTCTGACAGAGGAGTGAAAAGAATAATCAGAAGAGTTGTCCAAGAGCCAAGGACCACTTGTGGTGAGCTTCAAAAAGACCTGCAATTAGCAGGTACTGTTGTCTCAAAGAAAACAGTAAGTAATGCACTCCACCGCCATGGCCTGTATGCACGCTCACCACGCAAGACTCCATTGCTGAAAAAAAAGCATGTTGAAGCTCGTTTAAAGTTTGCTGCACAACATTTGGAAAAGCCAGTGAAATACTGGGAGAATATAGTGTGGTCAGATGAGAGCAAAATTGAACTGTTTGGATGTCATAATACACACCATGTTTGGAGGAGAAATGGCACTGCACATCACCCTAAAAACACCATACCAACAGTGTAGTTTGGAGGTGGGAACATCATGGTGTGGGGCTGCTTTTCAGCAAATGGCACTGGCAAACTTCACATAATTGAAGGAAGGATGAATGGGCAAATTTACCGAGACATTCTTGACAAAAATCTGCTGCCATCTACCAGGATGATGAAGATGAAACGAGGGTGGACATTTCAGCAAGACAATGACCCCAAACACACAGCCAAGGAAACTCTCAATTGGTTTCAAAGAAAGAAAATAAAGCTGCTAGAATGGCCCAGCCAATTCTTAAATCCCATTGAAAATCAATGGAAAGAACTGAAGATCAAGATTCATAGAAGAGGCCCACGGAACCTTCAAGATTTGAAGACTGTTTGTGTGGAAGAATGGGCCAAAATCACACCAGAGAAATGCATGCGACTAGTTTCTCCATACAGGAGGCGTCTTGAAGCTGTCATTACCAACAAAGGCTTTTGTACAAAGTATTAAATAAATATCAGTAAGTGTGTTCAATACTTTTTCCCTGTGTCATTTCACATTATTACACATAACTTAATTTCTGAACTTATTTGTTTTGGTTTCTTTGTATGTATGGATTACTTGGGTTGTTAACAACATCTGGTGAAAATGTCATGTCAATAGCTCCTTTGGAAATATTTACTGAGAAATATGGTGACGTGTTCAATACTTATTTCACCCGCTGTATATATGTTAAAGAGGGTGGGGCTTAAGCTGCATCCCTGTCTCACTCCAACACCTTGCCTTGTGGAAAGAAATGTGTGTGTTGTTTGCCAATTTTAACCGCACACTTGTTGTTTGTGTTCATGGATTTTATAATCTCATATGTTTTTCCCCCAACACCACTTTCCATCAATTTGTATTGCAGACCCTCATGCCAAATTGAGTCAAAAGCTTTTTTGAAATCAAAAACATGAGAAGACTTTGCCTTTGTTTTGTTTTGTTTGTTTGTCCATTAGGGTTTGCAGGGTGAATACGTGGTCTGTCGTAGTTTGGTAAAAAGTCAATCTGACATTCTCCTTTTCATTTTATTTTATTTATTTAACTCGGCAAGTCAGTTATGAACATTTTTATTTACAGGGTCAGCCCCTGGAGCAAATTAGGGTTAAGTGCCTTGCTCAAGGACACATCGACAGGTTTTTCATCTTGTCGGCTCAGGTATTCAAACCAGTGACCTTTCGGTTACTGGCCCAATGCCGCTAGGCTACCTGCCGCCCTAAAACTATGTTAATGATAATGCAGAGGATTTTCCCAAGGTTGCTGTTGATGCATATCCCACGGTAGTTATTGGGGTCAAATTTGTCTCCTAATTTTGTGGATTGGGGTGATCAGTCCTTGGTTCCAAATATTGGGGAAGATGCCAGAGCTGAGGATGATGTTAAAGAGTTTAAGTATAGCTAATTGGAATTTGTGGTCTGTATATATTATCATTTCATTGAGGATACCATCAAACGCAATTTTTGGGTTTGTATTTTGTCCTGTAGTTCATTCAGTGTAATTGGAGAATCCAGTGGGTTCTGGTCTTTAATAGATGACTCTTTGTTATAGAGACAAACATATTGGAGAAGTGGTTTACCAATACATCTCCGTTTTGGATTGCTAACTCTTCATTTTGTTGTTGTCTCTCTCTCTCTGTCTGTCTGTCTGTCTGTCTGTCTCTCTCTCTCTCTCTCTCTCTCTCTCTCTCTCTCTCTCTCTCTGTGTGTCTCTCTCTGTCTCTCTCTGTCTCTCTCTCTCTCTCTGTCTCTCTCTCTCTCTCTCTGTCTCTCTCTCTCTCTCTCTCTCTCTCTCTCTCTGTGTGTGTCTCTCTCTCTCTCTCTCTCTCTCTCTCTCTGTCAGAATTCTGTCATTCCAATACATGTTATGTAGGACTGATTGGACACATTGATTCCAGTTGAAAAATAATCGCTGCGCTCATGGAATGGCATGCTTTGCCAAAAGTGTGTAAAGCTGTCATCAAGGCAAAGGGTGGCTACTTTGAAGAATCTAAAATCTAAAATATATTTTGATTTTTTTAACACTTTTTTGGTTACTACATGATTCCATATATGTTATTTCATAGTTATGTCTTCACTATTATTCTACAATGTAGAAAACAGTAAAGCGTTCATTGTGTCAAGAAGCAGCTTGGTGGGTTGTGTTTCGGAGGACGCACGGCTCTCAACCTTCGCCTCTCCCGAGTCCGTACGGGAGTTGTAGTGATGGGACAAGACTGGACGATTGGGAAGAAAATGGGGTAAAAAAATCCATAGGCTTGGATCTACACTATGCAGCATTTTTCACTGGCTGTCCATAAGCTTCAAAAACAATGATTGATATGCAGCTTAAACTTCTTGAATTCAAATACACATTTAGAGTGAACACCTTCCACAACAACCACAATCCGTAAAGTGCAAATAGCTAAATGAGAGAGCAGCAGTGTGATTCACATCAATGCTCTATGTAGATATCCGTATCACCGTAGACTACACTGCTGTCATCCTTACCTCCAAGCGTTTATTCAAGTTGGATCATCTTTGGATGTCGACAGCAGTACCACCATTGGAAGACATAGATTGGACTGTAGCCTACAAAAGCCTATTCCTGCTCTTTTCCCACGATCCATCAAACACATTTGGTGTGCCATCATAGTGGTCTCTTGTGGTCAGACTCGCTCAGGTGGAACTAACTTAAACGTGTGCCTTTTTTCAATGCTGATTTGAATCTCATTGAGAAAACAGAGAAGTGTCAAACAAGGCTGTAACCTAACCTTCTAGAATAAGGCTGTAACCTAACCTTTTAGAATAAGGCTGTAACCTAACCTTCTAGAATAAGGCTGTAACCTAACCTTTTAGAATAAGGCTGTAACCTAACCTTCTAGAATAAGGCTGTAACCTAACCTTCTAGAATAAGGCTGTAACCTAACCTTCAAGAATAAGGCTGTAACCTAACCTTCTAGAATAAGGCTGTAACCTAACCTTCTAGAATAAGGCTGTAACCTAACCTTTTAGAATAAGGCTGTAACCTAACCTTCTAGAATAAGGCTGTAACCTAACCTTCTAGAATAAGGCTGTAACCTAACCTTCTAGAATAAGGCTGTAACCTAACCTTCTAGAATAAGGCTGTAACCTAACCTTTTAGAATAAGGCTGTAACCTAACCTTCTAGAATAAGGCTGTAACCTAACCTTCTAGAATAAGGCTGTAACCTAACCTTCTAGAATAAGGCTGTAACCTAACCTTTTAGAATAAGGCTGTAACCTAACCTTTTAGAATAAGGCTGTAACCTAACCTTCTAGAATAAGGCTGTAACCTAACCTTCTAGAATAAGGCTGTAACCTAACCTTCTAGAATAAGGCTGTAACCTAACCTTCTAGAATAAGGCTGTAACCTAACCTTTTAGAATAAGGCTGTAACCTAACCTTCTAGAATAAGGCTGTAACCTAACCTTCTAGAATAAGGCTGTAACCTAACCTTCTAGAATAAGGCTGTAACCTAACCTTTTAGAATAAGGCTGTAACCTAACCTTCTAGAATAAGGCTGTAACCTAACCTTCTAGAATAAGGCTGTAACCTAACCTTTTAGAATAAGGCTGTAACCTAACCTTCTAGAATAAGGCTGTAACCTAACCTTCTAGAATAAGGCTGTAACCTAAGGCTGTAACCTAACCTTCTAGAATAAGGCTGTAACCTAACCTTCTAGAATAAGGCTGTAACCTAACCTTTTAGAATAAGGCTGTAACCTAACCTTTTAGAATAAGGCTGTAACCTAACCTTCTAGAATAAGGCTGTAACCTAACCTTCTAGAATAAGGCTGTAACCTAACCTTCTAGAATAAGGCTGTAACCTAACCTTCTAGAATAAGGCTGTAACCTAACCTTCTAGAATAAGGCTGTAACCTAACCTTCTAGAATAAGGCTGTAACCTAACCTTCTAGAATAAGGCTGTAACCTAACCTTCTAGAATAAGGCTGTAATGTAACAAAATGTGGAAAAAGTCAAGGGGTCTGAATACTTTCAGAAAGCACTGTATGAGTAGCTCACCAAACAATTATTTAATTGAATGATTGTAATGGTACCCTATTCCACAGGTCACAATGTACGTTCACACAAAGGTTCTTTCAAAGGCACCCTATTCCAAAAAGGCGCATAAATCCATTCCGTATTCAGACCTCATGCACCTGAGAATCTAAGGAGGTTTTAAAGCAGGACTGATGATGATAATGAGCTTCAAAATGATAATGAGCATCAAAATGATAATGAGCTTCAAAATGATAATGATCTTTAAAATGATAATGAGCTTCACAATTATAATGAGCTTCAAAATGATAATGAGCTTCAAAATGATAATGATCTTTAAAATGATAATGAGCTTCACAATTATAATGAGCATCAAAATGATAATGAGCATCAAAATGATAATGAGCATCAAAATGATAATGAGCTTCAAAATGATAATGATCTTTAAAATGATAATGAGCTTCACAATTATAATGAGCATCAAAATGATAATGAGCTTCAAAATGATAATGAGCTTCAAAATGATCATGATAATAATATATGAGTTCACAGAAACTGTATAGCCTCATCAGCCCAACTTAGGTGAAGGGATGCAGGGCCCTTCTGTAGTGACTCCTCTAGCACTGAGATGCAGTGTCTTAGACCACTGAACCACTTGGCCATTTTAGACTCTTTGTTATCAAAATACAATGATGTAGTCCAGGGTGTAGTCCAGGGTGTAGTACAGGGTGTAGTCCAGGGTGTAGTCCAGGATGTAGTCCAGGGTGTAGTTCAGGGTGTAGTCCAGGGTGTAGTACAGGGTGTAGTACAGGGTGTAGTACAGGGTGTAGTCCAGGGTGTAGTAATCATCTAGTGTTTTCTAAAGTATCTGTAATCTGATTACAATATTTTTGCTGTTAAAGTAACGGATTACAGTTACCGTTTTTTTGTAATCCCTTGCATGCAATGTATGTTTGGGTTGACATTTTGTTTAGAGATTAATACCAATGTCAAATATAACAGTGATCAGCAATGAACAGCATTCACAGGATGACAGAAAGGACACAAGATCGCTGGATAAAAAAGCACCTTATCATGTAGGAACTATCATCCTGGGCGGCAGGTAGCCCAGTGGTTAGAGTGTTGGGACCTTAACCGAAAGGTTGCTGGATCGAATCCCAGAGCTGACAAGGTAAAAATCTGTCGTTCTGCCCCTGAACAAGGCAGTTAACCCACTGTTCCTAGGCCGTCATTGAAAATAAGAATTTGTTCTTAACTGACTTGCCTAGTAAAAAAAAGCAGTAGTTTTACATACAGTATGCAAAGAATGAGTTATAGGGAAGTCAGGTTTCAAGTTTATAGCCCACTGTGGAGTGAATTTACTGTGGCTTAAATGGACATGTAAAATCTGATTTTTTATTTGCCAATAACTCAGCCATCTCTTAGCTTTTTATTTGTGTTATTTTTTATATTTGTCAAACTAAGTTAAGACATTCCCCATTTGGTGTCATTTGGTTCTATGGTTCATGAGAGGAAGGTTTTAAGTATTTTTTATGCATATTAGTGTATGTGCTAATATTCATCTGCTGGTATAGTGTGGTATCTTTGAGTGCATCAACGTTATTTTCTCAGTCCAAAGACCACATTTGGAGTGAATCTGACTTTTAGTCCAGGAGAAGAAGATTTTGTTATTATTTTAAGCATTAGAGTTACATAGTCAAATAAGTACTGTATATTGTTAATAAGTACTGTATATTGTTAATAAGTACTGTATATTGTTAATAGTTTCCTTATGTATTAAGATATCAATATCAAACTTAACAAGGTTCTTCATGGTCATTTCTTTGATGACCCTAAAAGGTTTCAAGTTGATAGGTCATTGTGAAGTGGATTTACAAAGGATGTGATTTCTGATTTCCTGATTTATCAATAGCTCAGCCATCTCTTAACCAATTCCTTGGCTTTTCTTCAACTACGTTAAGAAATCTACCATTGACCTACATACAGAATTTGGTGTTATTTGACGGACCTTATGGGTCCTTAATGCAACTTTGTTCTGCATGAAAAAAGACACCTACATACTATGTTTCACGTCTCTAGGTCAAACGGGGTGACAGATATGAGTGTTTAAGTGAGTCTGCGTATTATATTATTTTTGACCAAGTTACTCATGGCCTCTAGTTTATGTGTGCCGAATTAGATTTTTTTTTTTTATCAGTCTGCTTGAGTTATTTAACCATGTCAAGGAATGTTTATTTATTCAAAAATAACAGTTTTCACAGCTTCATTTTGAACCCCTAATGAGTGGATTTGAAAAGCAGGAAAAATCTATTTCAACAATAGACAGAGAGGAGTATGGTCCACAGATAGAATCTGAACCACGCTTCAACTACAACACAATATGGAACAATATGACCTTGGCATCCTGTAATCTGAACCATCAATTTATACATTTTAAGTTTGTTCACAGACTGTATTTAACACCAAGGACAATGTAATGCAGTTCATATGATGTGGGAGGTCCCTGCAGTTGATATGATGTGGGAGGTCCCTGCAGTTCATATGATGTGGGAGGTCCCTGCAGTTCATATGATGTGGGAGGTCCCTGCAGTTCATATGATGTGGGAGGTCCCTGCAGTTAAATGCTTCTGGGGCAAAGTTATACTTTTCATTTCTAAGTGCATGAATTTAAATACATATCCCATTGAATCAGAGAATGTTACGGTTGGCAGGCAGTGCTTCTATGAAAAACATGTTGGTTCCAAGATGGCAACCACCTCACTCTCTCCCATTTATCCAGTGAATACAGTTACTATGCCATTTGATTTGATTTAGTGTGTGTTTACCAGAGACGGTAATGTGAAGAACAACATGACCTGCACCAAAGTCAGATTAGGATATAGGCCAAGGACTAGATAAAGTCAGATTAGGATATAGGCCAAGGACTAGATAAAGTCAGATTAGGATATAGGCCAAGGACTAGATACAGTCAGATTAGGATATAGGCCAAGGACTAGATAAAGTCAGATTAGGATATAGGCCAAGGACTAGATAAAGTCAGATTAGGATATAGGCCAAGGACTAGATAAAGTCAGATTAGGATATAGGCCAAGGACTAGATAAAGTCAGATTAGGATATAGGCCAAGGACTAGATAAAGTCAGATTAGGATATAGGCCAAGGACTAGATAAAGTGTATTTTTACCTGGAGATTTTCCTTATTGTAGGCTACAACTTTTACCACTTTTAGTCTTGAAATGTTTGGTTGTTTACTAAACTACTCACTCTGTTTAGTACATGACCTCACGTGAATCCTTAAAGAGATTGGTGGGGCTGAGACTTAAGAGGGCGTGAACGATGCTGAATGGGTGGAGACAAAGAAGATCTCTCCAGTAGGTACCAACACATTCAAGGGCCATTTTCTCAAAAGAGAGTTTACAAGTTTATCAACTTTCAAAGCAGAATTACTTTCCCATTGATTAGTTTAGATTATTAATTTGATCATTAAAAAAAAAAACAAGCACAATAAAACTTAAAAAGCTATACATGCACATGAGTAACATCATGGAGGATAACACACTATACAGTCTGGGACTTATTAACATCATGGAGGATAACACACTATACAGTCTGGGACTTATTAACATCATGGAGGATAACACACTATACAGTCTGGGACTTATTAACATCATGGAGGATAACACACTATACAGTCTGGGACTTATTAACATCATGGAGGATAACACACTATACAGTCTGGGACTTATTAACATCATGGAGGATAACACACTATACAGTCTGGGACTTATTAACATCATGGAGGATAACACACTATACAGTCTGGGACTTATTAACATCATGGAGGATAACACACTATACAGTCTGGGACTTATTAACATCATGGAGGATAACACACTATACAGTCTGGGACTTATTAACATCATGGAGGATAACACACTATACAGTCTGGGACTTATTAACATCATGGAGGATAACACACTATACAGTCTGGGACTTATTAACATCATGGAGGATAACACACTATACAGTCTGGGACTTATTAACATCATGGAGGATAACACACTATACAGTCTGGGACTTATTAACATCATGGAGGATAACACACTATACAGTCTGGGACTTATTAACATCATGGAGGATAACACACTATACAGTCTGGGACTTATTAACATCATGGAGGATAACACACTATACAGTCTGGGACTTATTAACATCATGGAGGATAACACACTATACAGTCTGGGACTTATTAACATCATGGAGGATAACACACTATACAGTCTGGGACTTATTAACATCATGGAGGATAACACACTATACAGTCTGGGACTTATTAACATTGTGGTCCCAGCTATGCAAGATCCAACAGGGTTAAACACAGTTTGACATCCAGATAATAAAACAACAAACTAAGAAGAACAACAGCTGTCTCATCATTCAGTAACATCATAGGGTTCCTTCATACATTATATTACACCAGTCATACAGTAACATCATAGGGTTCCTTCATACATTATATTACACCAGTCATACAGTAACATCATAGGGTTCCTTCATACATTACACCAGTCATACAGTAACATCATAGGGTTCCTTCATACATTACATTACACCAGTCATACAGTAACATCATAGGGTTCCTTCATACATTACACCAGTCATTCAGTAACATCATAGGGTTCCTTCATACATTATATTACACCAGTCATACAGTAACATCATAGGGTTCCTTCATACATTACACCAGTCATACAGTAACATCATAGGGTTCCTTCATACATTATATTACACCAGTCATACAGTAACATCATAGGGTTCCTTCATACATTACATTACACCAGTCATACAGTAACATCATAGGGTTCCTTCATACATTACACCAGTCATTCAGTAACATCATAGGGTTCCTTCATACATTACACCAGTCATTCAGTAACATCATAGGGTTCCTTCATACATTACACCAGTCATACAGTAACATCATAGGGTTCCTTCATACATTATATTACACCAGTCATACAGTAACATCATAGGGTTCCTTCATACATTACACCAGTCATTCAGTAACATCATAGGGTTCCTTCATACATTACACCAGTCATACAGTAACATCATAGGGTTCCTTCATATATTACACCAGTCATACAGTAACATCATAGGGTTCCTTCATACATTATATTACACCAGTCATACAGTAACATCATAGGGTTCCTTCATACATTATATTACACCAGTCATACAGTAACATCATAGGGTTCCTTCATACATTACATTACACCAGTCATACAGTAACATCATAGGGTTCCTTCATACATTATATTACACCAGTCATACAGTAACATCATAGGGTTCCTTCATACATTACATTACACCAGTCATTCAGTAACATCATAGGGTTCCTTCATACATTATATTACACCAGTCATACAGTAACATCATAGGGTTCCTTCATACATTACACCAGTCATTCAGTAACATCATAGGGTTCCTTCATACATTACACCAGTCATACAGTAACATCATAGGGTTCCTTCATACATTACACCAGTCATACAGTAACATCATAGGGTTCCTTCATACATTATATTACACCAGTCATTCAGTAACATCATAGGGTTCCTTCATACATTACACCAGTCATACAGTAACATCATAGGGTTCCTTCATACATTATATTACACCAGTCATACAGTAACATCATAGGGTTCCTTCATACATTACACCAGTCATACAGTAACATCATAGGGTTCCTTCATACATTATATTACACCAGTCATACAGTAACATCATAGGGTTCCTTCATACATTATATTACACCAGTCATACAGTAACATCATAGGGTTCCTTCATACATTATATTACACCAGTCATACAGTAACATCATAGGGTTCCTTCATACATTACACCAGTCATTCAGTAACATCATAGGGTTCCTTCATACATTACACCAGTCATACAGTAACATCATAGGGTTCCTTCATACATTACACCAGTCATACAGTAACATCATAGGGTTCCTTCATACATTACACCAGTCATACAGTAACATCATAGGGTTCCTTCATACATTATATTACACCAGTCATACAGTAACATCATAGGGTTCCTTCATACATTATATTACACCAGTCATTCAGTAACATCATAGGGTTCCTTCATACATTACACCAGTCATACAGTAACATCATAGGGTTCCTTCATACATTATATTACACCAGTCATACAGTAACATCATAGGGTTCCTTCATACATTATATTACACCAGTCATACAGTAACATCATAGGGTTCCTTCATACATTACACCAGTCATACAGTAACATCATAGGGTTCCTTCATACATTACACCAGTCATACAGTAACATCATAGGGTTCCTTCATACATTACACCAGTCATTCAGTA
This sequence comes from Thymallus thymallus, assembly GCA_023634145.1. Lineage (NCBI taxonomy): Eukaryota > Metazoa > Chordata > Actinopteri > Salmoniformes > Salmonidae > Thymallus > Thymallus thymallus. The sequence continues at coordinate 37,302,983 of CM042378.1, read as the reverse complement.
ACATCATAGGGTTCCTTCATACATTACACCAGTCATTCAGTAACATCATAGGGTTCCTTCATACATTATATTACACCAGTCATACAGTAACATCATAGGGTTCCTTCATACATTACACCAGTCATACAGTAACATCATAGGGTTCCTTCATACATTACATTACACCAGTCATACAGTAACATCATAGGGTTCCTTCATACATTACACCAGTCATTCAGTAACATCATAGGGTTCCTTCATACATTACATTACACCAGTCATACAGTAACATCATAGGGTTCCTTCATACATTACATTACACCAGTCATACAGTAACATCATAGGGTTCCTTCATACATTACACCAGTCATACAGTAACATCATAGGGTTCCTTCATACATTACACCAGTCATACAGTAACATCATAGGGTTCCTTCATACATTACACCAGTCATACAGTAACATCATAGGGTTCCTTCATACATTATATTACACCAGTCATACAGTAACATCATAGGGTTCCTTCATACATTATATTACACCAGTCATACAGTAACATCATAGGGTTCCTTCATACATTACACCAGTCATACAGTAACATCATAGGGTTCCTTCATACATTATATTACACCAGTCATACAGTAACATCATAGGGTTCCTTCATACATTACACCAGTCATACAGTAACATCATAGGGTTCCTTCATACATTACATTACACCAGTCATACAGTAACATCATAGGGTTCCTTCATACATTACACCAGTCATACAGTAACATCATAGGGTTCCTTCATACATTACACCAGTCATTCAGTAACATCATAGGGTTCCTTCATACATTATATTACACCAGTCATACAGTAACATCATAGGGTTCCTTCATACATTACATTACACCAGTCATACAGTAACATCATAGGGTTCCTTCATACATTACACCAGTCATACAGTAACATCATAGGGTTCCTTCATACATTACATTACACCAGTCATACAGTAACATCATAGGGTTCCTTCATACATTACACCAGTCATACAGTAACATCATAGGGTTCCTTCATACATTACATTACACCAGTCATTCAGTAACATCATAGGGTTCCTTCATACATTATATTACACCAGTCATACAGTAACATCATAGGGTTCCTTCATACATTACACCAGTCATTCAGTAACATCATAGGGTTCCTTCATACATTACACCAGTCATTCAGTAACATCATAGGGTTCCTTCATACATTATATTACACCAGTCATACAGTAACATCATAGGGTTCCTTCATACATTACACCAGTCATTCAGTAACATCATAGGGTTCCTTCATACATTACACCAGTCATACAGTAACATCATAGGGTTCCTTCATACATTACACCAGTCATACAGTAACATCATAGGGTTCCTTCATACATTACATTACACCAGTCATACAGTAACATCATAGGGTTCCTTCATACATTACACCAGTCATTCAGTAACATCATAGGGTTCCTTCATACATTATATTACACCAGTCATACAGTAACATCATAGGGTTCCTTCATACATTATATTACACCAGTCATACAGTAACATCATAGGGTTCCTTCATACATTACACCAGTCATTCAGTAACATCATAGGGTTCCTTCATACATTACATTACACCAGTCATACAGTAACATCATAGGGTTCCTTCATACATTATATTACACCAGTCATACAGTAACATCATAGGGTTCCTTCATACATTATATTACACCAGTCATACAGTAACATCATAGGGTTCCTTCATACATTACACCAGTCATTCAGTAACATCATAGGGTTCCTTCATACATTACATTACACCAGTCATACAGTAACATCATAGGGTTCCTTCATACATTACACCAGTCATACAGTAACATCATAGGGTTCCTTCATACATTACATTACACCAGTCATACAGTAACATCATAGGGTTCCTTCATACATTATATTACACCAGTCATACAGTAACATCATAGGGTTCCTTCATACATTACACCAGTCATTCAGTAACATCATAGGGTTCCTTCATACATTACACCAGTCATACAGTAACATCATAGGGTTCCTTCATACATTACATTACACCAGTCATACAGTAAGATCATAGGGTTCCTTCATACATTACATTACACCAGTCATACAGTAACATCATAGGGTTCCTTCATACATTACACCAGTCATTCAGTAACATCATAGGGTTCCTTCATACATTACACCAGTCATTCAGTAACATCATAGGGTTCCTTCATACATTACACCAGTCATTCAGTAACATCATAGGGTTCCTTCATACATTACACCAGTCATACAGTAACATCATAGGGTTCCTTCATACATTACACCAGTCATTCAGTAACATCATAGGGTTCCTTCATACATTACATTACACCAGTCATACAGTAACATCATAGGGTTCCTTCATACATTACACCAGTCATTCAGTAACATCATAGGGTTCCTTCATACATTACACCAGTCATTCAGTAACATCATAGGGTTCCTTCATACATTACACCAGTCATACAGTAACATCATAGGGTTCCTTCATACATTACACCAGTCATACAGTAACATCATAGGGTTCCTTCATACATTACACCAGTCATACAGTAACATCATAGGGTTCCTTCATATATTACACCAGTCATACAGTAACATCATAGGGTTCCTTCATACATTATATTACACCAGTCATACAGTAACATCATAGGGTTCCTTCATACATTACACCAGTCATACAGTAACATCATAGGGTTCCTTCATACATTACACCAGTCATACAGTAACATCATAGGGTTCCTTCATACATTACACCAGTCATACAGTAACATCATAGGGTTCCTTCATACATTATATTACACCAGTCATACAGTAACATCATAGGGTTCCTTCATACATTATATTACACCAGTCATACAGTAACATCATAGGGTTCCTTCATACATTATATTACACCAGTCATACAGTAACATCATAGGGTTCCTTCATACATTACACCAGTCATTCAGTAACATCATAGGGTTCCTTCATACATTACACCAGTCATACAGTAACATCATAGGGTTCCTTCATACATTATATTACACCAGTCATACAGTAACATCATAGGGTTCCTTCATACATTATATTACACCAGTCATACAGTAACATCATAGGGTTCCTTCATACATTATATTACACCAGTCATACAGTAACATCATAGGGTTCCTTCATACATTACACCAGTCATTCAGTAACATCATAGGGTTCCTTCATACATTACACCAGTCATACAGTAACATCATAGGGTTCCTTCATATATTACACCAGTCATTCAGTAACATCATAGGGTTCCTTCATACATTACACCAGTCATTCAGTAACATCATAGGGTTCCTTCATACATTACACCAGTCATTCAGTAACATCATAGGGTTCCTTCATACATTACACCAGTCATACAGTAACATCATAGGGTTCCTTCATATATTACATTACACCAGTCATACAGTAACATCATAGGGTTCCTTCATACATTATATTACACCAGTCATACAGTAACATCATAGGGTTCCTTCATACATTATATTACACCAGTCATACAGTAACATCATAGGGTTCCTTCATACATTACACCAGTCATACAGTAACATCATAGGGTTCCTTCATACATTACACCAGTCATACAGTAACATCATAGGGTTCCTTCATACATTATATTACACCAGTCATACAGTAACATCATAGGGTTCCTTCATACATTATATTACACCAGTCATTCAGTAACATCATAGGGTTCCTTCATACATTACACCAGTCATACAGTAACATCATAGGGTTCCTTCATACATTATATTACACCAGTCATACAGTAACATCATAGGGTTCCTTCATACATTATATTACACCAGTCATACAGTAACATCATAGGGTTCCTTCATACATTACACCAGTCATACAGTAACATCATAGGGTTCCTTCATACATTACACCAGTCATACAGTAACATCATAGGGTTCCTTCATACATTACACCAGTCATTCAGTAACATCATAGGGTTCCTTCATACATTACACCAGTCATTCAGTAACATCATAGGGTTCCTTCATACATTATATTACACCAGTCATACAGTAACATCATAGGGTTCCTTCATACATTATATTACACCAGTCATACAGTAACATCATAGGGTTCCTTCATACATTATATTACACCAGTCATACAGTAACATCATAGGGTTCCTTCATACATTACACCAGTCATACAGTAACATCATAGGGTTCCTTCATACATTATATTACACCAGTCATACAGTAACATCATAGGGTTCCTTCATACATTACACCAGTCATACAGTAACATCATAGGGTTCCTTCATACATTACATTACACCAGTCATACAGTAACATCATAGGGTTCCTTCATACATTACACCAGTCATACAGTAACATCATAGGGTTCCTTCATACATTACACCAGTCATTCAGTAACATCATAGGGTTCCTTCATACATTATATTACACCAGTCATACAGTAACATCATAGGGTTCCTTCATACATTACATTACACCAGTCATACAGTAACATCATAGGGTTCCTTCATACATTACACCAGTCATACAGTAACATCATAGGGTTCCTTCATACATTACATTACACCAGTCATACAGTAACATCATAGGGTTCCTTCATACATTACACCAGTCATACAGTAACATCATAGGGTTCCTTCATACATTACATTACACCAGTCATTCAGTAACATCATAGGGTTCCTTCATACATTATATTACACCAGTCATACAGTAACATCATAGGGTTCCTTCATACATTACACCAGTCATTCAGTAACATCATAGGGTTCCTTCATACATTACACCAGTCATTCAGTAACATCATAGGGTTCCTTCATACATTACACCAGTCATACAGTAACATCATAGGGTTCCTTCATACATTACACCAGTCATACAGTAACATCATAGGGTTCCTTCATACATTACATTACACCAGTCATACAGTAACATCATAGGGTTCCTTCATACATTACACCAGTCATTCAGTAACATCATAGGGTTCCTTCATACATTATATTACACCAGTCATACAGTAACATCATAGGGTTCCTTCATACATTATATTACACCAGTCATACAGTAACATCATAGGGTTCCTTCATACATTACACCAGTCATTCAGTAACATCATAGGGTTCCTTCATACATTACATTACACCAGTCATACAGTAACATCATAGGGTTCCTTCATACATTATATTACACCAGTCATACAGTAACATCATAGGGTTCCTTCATACATTATATTACACCAGTCATACAGTAACATCATAGGGTTCCTTCATACATTATATTACACCAGTCATACAGTAACATCATAGGGTTCCTTCATACATTACACCAGTCATTCAGTAACATCATAGGGTTCCTTCATACATTACATTACACCAGTCATACAGTAACATCATAGGGTTCCTTCATACATTACACCAGTCATACAGTAACATCATAGGGTTCCTTCATACATTACATTACACCAGTCATACAGTAACATCATAGGGTTCCTTCATACATTACATTACACCAGTCATACAGTAACATCATAGGGTTCCTTCATACATTACATTACACCAGTCATACAGTAACATCATAGGGTTCCTTCATACATTACACCAGTCATTCAGTAACATCATAGGGTTCCTTCATACATTACACCAGTCATACAGTAACATCATAGGGTTCCTTCATACATTACATTACACCAGTCATACAGTAACATCATAGGGTTCCTTCATACATTACATTACACCAGTCATACAGTAACATCATAGGGTTCCTTCATACATTACACCAGTCATTCAGTAACATCATAGGGTTCCTTCATACATTACACCAGTCATTCAGTAACATCATAGGGTTCCTTCATACATTACACCAGTCATACAGTAACATCATAGGGTTCCTTCATACATTACACCAGTCATACAGTAACATCATAGGGTTCCTTCATACATTACACCAGTCATACAGTAACATCATAGGGTTCCTTCATACATTATATTACACCAGTCATACAGTAACATCATAGGGTTCCTTCATACATTATATTACACCAGTCATACAGTAACATCATAGGGTTCCTTCATACATTACACCAGTCATACAGTAACATCATAGGGTTCCTTCATACTTTACACCAGTCATTCAGTAACATCATAGGGTTCCTTCATACATTACACCAGTCATACAGTAACATCATAGGGTTCCTTCATACATTATATTACACCAGTCATACAGTAACATCATAGGGTTCCTTCATACATTATATTACACCAGTCATACAGTAACATCATAGGGTTCCTTCATACATTATATTACACCAGTCATACAGTAACATCATAGGGTTCCTTCATACATTACACCAGTCATTCAGTAACATCATAGGGTTCCTTCATACATTACATTACACCAGTCATACAGTAACATCATAGGGTTCCTTCATACATTACACCAGTCATACAGTAACATCATAGGGTTCCTTCATACATTACATTACACCAGTCATACAGTAACATCATAGGGTTCCTTCATACATTACACCAGTCATACAGTAACATCATAGGGTTCCTTCATACATTACATTACACCAGTCATACAGTAACATCATAGGGTTCCTTCATACATTACACCAGTCATTCAGTAACATCATAGGGTTCCTTCATACATTACACCAGTCATTCAGTAACATCATAGGGTTCCTTCATACATTACACCAGTCATACAGTAACATCATAGGGTTCCTTCATACATTACACCAGTCATACAGTAACATCATAGGGTTCCTTCATACATTACATTACACCAGTCATACAGTAACATCATAGGGTTCCTTCATACATTACACCAGTCATACAGTAACATCATAGGGTTCCTTCATACATTACATTACACCAGTCATACAGTAACATCATAGGGTTCCTTCATACATTACACCAGTCATTCAGTAACATCATAGGGTTCCTTCATACATTACACCAGTCATACAGTAACATCATAGGGTTCCTTCATACATTACATTACACCAGTCATACAGTAACATCATAGGGTTCCTTCATACATTACATTACACCAGTCATACAGTAACATCATAGGGTTCCTTCATACATTACACCAGTCATTCAGTAACATCATAGGGTTCCTTCATACATTATATTACACCAGTCATTCAGTAACATCATAGGGTTCCTTCATACATTACACCAGTCATACAGTAACATCATAGGGTTCCTTCATACATTACACCAGTCATTCAGTAACATCATAGGGTTCCTTCATACATTACACCAGTCATTCAGTAACATCATAGGGTTCCTTCATACATTATATTACACCAGTCATACAGTAACATCATAGGGTTCCTTCATACATTATATTACACCAGTCATACAGTAACATCATAGGGTTCCTTCATACATTATATTACACCAGTCATACAGTAACATCATAGGGTTCCTTCATACATTACACCAGTCATACAGTAACATCATAGGGTTCCTTCATACATTACACCAGTCATACAGTAACATCATAGGGTTCCTTCATACATTACACCAGTCATACAGTAACATCATAGGGTTCCTTCATACATTACATTACACCAGTCATACAGTAACATCATAGGGTTCCTTCATACATTACACCAGTCATACAGTAACATCATAGGGTTCCTTCATACATTACACCAGTCATACAGTAACATCATAGGGTTCCTTCATACATTACACCAGTCATACAGTAACATCATAGGGTTCCTTCATACATTACATTACACCAGTCATACAGTAACATCATAGGGTTCCTTCATACATTATATTACACCAGTCATACAGTAACATCATAGGGTTCCTTCATACATTACACCAGTCATACAGTAACATCATAGGGTTCCTTCATACATTATATTACACCAGTCATACAGTAACATCATAGGGTTCCTTCATACATTACACCAGTCATTCAGTAACATCATAGGGTTCCTTCATACATTACACCAGTCATTCAGTAACATCATAGGGTTCCTTCATACATTACACCAGTCATACAGTAACATCATAGGGTTCCTTCATACATTACACCAGTCATACAGTAACATCATAGGGTTCCTTCATACATTACATTACACCAGTCATACAGTAACATCATAGGGTTCCTTCATACATTACACCAGTCATTCAGTAACATCATAGGGTTCCTTCATACATTACATTACACCAGTCATACAGTAACATCATAGGGTTCCTTCATACATTACACCAGTCATACAGTAACATCATAGGGTTCCTTCATACATTACATTACACCAGTCATACAGTAACATCATAGGGTTCCTTCATACATTACATTACACCAGTCATACAGTAACATCATAGGGTTCCTTCATACATTACACCAGTCATTCAGTAACATCATAGGGTTCCTTCATACATTACACCAGTCATACAGTAACATCATAGGGTTCCTTCATACATTATATTACACCAGTCATACAGTAACATCATAGGGTTCCTTCATACATTATATTACACCAGTCATACAGTAACATCATAGGGTTCCTTCATACATTACACCAGTCATTCAGTAACATCATAGGGTTCCTTCATACATTACACCAGTCATACAGTAACATCATAGGGTTCCTTCATACATTATATTACACCAGTCATACAGTAACATCATAGGGTTCCTTCATACATTATATTACACCAGTCATACAGTAACATCATAGGGTTCCTTCATACATTACACCAGTCATACAGTAACATCATAGGGTTCCTTCATACATTACACCAGTCATTCAGTAACATCATAGGGTTCCTTCATACATTACACCAGTCATACAGTAACATCATAGGGTTCCTTCATACATTATATTACACCAGTCATACAGTAACATCATAGGGTTCCTTCATACATTATATTACACCAGTCATACAGTAACATCATAGGGTTCCTTCATACATTATATTACACCAGTCATACAGTAACATCATAGGGTTCCTTCATACATTACACCAGTCATTCAGTAACATCATAGGGTTCCTTCATACATTACATTACACCAGTCATACAGTAACATCATAGGGTTCCTTCATACATTACACCAGTCATTCAGTAACATCATAGGGTTCCTTCATACATTACATTACACCAGTCATACAGTAACATCATAGGGTTCCTTCATACATTACACCAGTCATACAGTAACATCATAGGGTTCCTTCATACATTACATTACACCAGTCATACAGTAACATCATAGGGTTCCTTCATATATTACACCAGTCATACAGTAACATCATAGGGTTCCTTCATACATTACACCAGTCATTCAGTAACATCATAGGGTTCCTTCATACATTATATTACACCAGTCATACAGTAACATCATAGGGTTCCTTCATACATTACATTACACCAGTCATACAGTAACATCATAGGGTTCCTTCATACATTACATTACACCAGTCATACAGTAACATCATAGGGTTCCTTCATACATTATATTACACCAGTCATACAGTAACATCATAGGGTTCCTTCATACATTATATTACACCAGTCATTCAGTAACATCATAGGGTTCCTTCATACATTACATTACACCAGTCATACAGTAACATCATAGGGTTCCTTCATACATTATATTACACCAGTCATACAGTAACATCATAGGGTTCCTTCATACATTACACCAGTCATACAGTAACATCATAGGGTTCCTTCATACATTACACCAGTCATACAGTAACATCATAGGGTTCCTTCATACATTATATTACACCAGTCATTCAGTAACATCATAGGGTTCCTTCATACATTACACCAGTCATACAGTAACATCATAGGGTTCCTTCATACATTACACCAGTCATTCAGTAACATCATAGGGTTCCTTCATACATTACACCAGTCATTCAGTAACATCATAGGGTTCCTTCATACATTATATTACACCAGTCATACAGTAACATCATAGGGTTCCTTCATACATTATATTACACCAGTCATACAGTAACATCATAGGGTTCCTTCATACATTATATTACACCAGTCATACAGTAACATCATAGGGTTCCTTCATACATTACATTACACCAGTCATACAGTAACATCATAGGGTTCCTTCATACATTACACCAGTCATACAGTAACATCATAGGGTTCCTTCATACATTACATTACACCAGTCATACAGTAACATCATAGGGTTCCTTCATACATTACACCAGTCATACAGTAACATCATAGGGTTCCTTCATACATTATATTACACCAGTCATACAGTAACATCATAGGGTTCCTTCATACATTATATTACACCAGTCATACAGTAACATCATAGGGTTCCTTCATACATTACATTACACCAGTCATACAGTAACATCATAGGGTTCCTTCATACATTATATTACACCAGTCATACAGTAACATCATAGGGTTCCTTCATACATTATATTACACCAGTCATACAGTAACATCATAGGGTTCCTTCATACATTACACCAGTCATTCAGTAACATCATAGGGTTCCTTCATACATTACACCAGTCATACAGTAACATCATAGGGTTCCTTCATACATTACACCAGTCATACAGTAACATCATAGGGTTCCTTCATACATTATATTACACCAGTCATACAGTAACATCATAGGGTTCCTTCATACATTACACCAGTCATACAGTAACATCATAGGGTTCCTTCATACATTACACCAGTCATACAGTAACATCATAGGGTTCCTTCATACATTACATTACACCAGTCATACAGTAACATCATAGGGTTCCTTCATACATTACACCAGTCATTCAGTAACATCATAGGGTTCCTTCATACATTACACCAGTCATACAGTAACATCATAGGGTTCCTTCATACATTACATTACACCAGTCATTCAGTAACATCATAGGGTTCCTTCATACATTACACCAGTCATACAGTAACATCATAGGGTTCCTTCATACATTACACCAGTCATACAGTAACATCATAGGGTTCCTTCATACATTATATTACACCAGTCATACAGTAACATCATAGGGTTCCTTCATACATTATATTACACCAGTCATACAGTAACATCATAGGGTTCCTTCATACATTATATTACACCAGTCATACAGTAACATCATAGGGTTCCTTCATACATTATATTACACCAGTCATACAGTAACATCATAGGGTTCCTTCATACATTATATTACACCAGTCATACAGTAACATCATAGGGTTCCTTCATACATTATATTACACCAGTCATACAGTAACATCATAGGGTTCCTTCATACATTATATTACACCAGTCATACAGTAACATCATAGGGTTCCTTCATACATTATATTACACCAGTCATACAGTAACATCATAGGGTTCCTTCATACATTACACCAGTCATACAGTAACATCATAGGGTTCCTTCATACATTATATTACACCAGTCATACAGTAACATCATAGGGTTCCTTCATACATTACACCAGTCATTCAGTAACATCATAGGGTTCCTTCATACATTACACCAGTCATACAGTAACATCATAGGGTTCCTTCATACATTATATTACACCAGTCATACAGTAACATCATAGGGTTCCTTCATACATTATATTACACCAGTCATACAGTAACATCATAGGGTTCCTTCATACATTATATTACACCAGTCATACAGTAACATCATAGGGTTCCTTCATACATTACACCAGTCATTCAGTAACATCATAGGGTTCCTTCATACATTACATTACACCAGTCATACAGTAACATCATAGGGTTCCTTCATACATTACACCAGTCATTCAGTAACATCATAGGGTTCCTTCATACATTACATTACACCAGTCATACAGTAACATCATAGGGTTCCTTCATACATTACACCAGTCATACAGTAACATCATAGGGTTCCTTCATACATTACATTACACCAGTCATACAGTAACATCATAGGGTTCCTTCATATATTACACCAGTCATACAGTAACATCATAGGGTTCCTTCATACATTACACCAGTCATTCAGTAACATCATAGGGTTCCTTCATACATTATATTACACCAGTCATACAGTAACATCATAGGGTTCCTTCATACATTACATTACACCAGTCATACAGTAACATCATAGGGTTCCTTCATACATTACATTACACCAGTCATACAGTAACATCATAGGGTTCCTTCATACATTATATTACACCAGTCATTCAGTAACATCATAGGGTTCCTTCATACATTACACCAGTCATACAGTAACATCATAGGGTTCCTTCATACATTACACCAGTCATTCAGTAACATCATAGGGTTCCTTCATACATTACACCAGTCATTCAGTAACATCATAGGGTTCCTTCATACATTATATTACACCAGTCATACAGTAACATCATAGGGTTCCTTCATACATTATATTACACCAGTCATACAGTAACATCATAGGGTTCCTTCATACATTATATTACACCAGTCATACAGTAACATCATAGGGTTCCTTCATACATTACACCAGTCATACAGTAACATCATAGGGTTCCTTCATACATTACACCAGTCATACAGTAACATCATAGGGTTCCTTCATACATTATATTACACCAGTCATACAGTAACATCATAGGGTTCCTTCATACATTATATTACACCAGTCATACAGTAACATCATAGGGTTCCTTCATACATTACATTACACCAGTCATACAGTAACATCATAGGGTTCCTTCATACATTATATTACACCAGTCATACAGTAACATCATAGGGTTCCTTCATACATTATATTACACCAGTCATACAGTAACATCATAGGGTTCCTTCATACATTACACCAGTCATTCAGTAACATCATAGGGTTCCTTCATACATTACACCAGTCATACAGTAACATCATAGGGTTCCTTCATACATTACACCAGTCATACAGTAACATCATAGGGTTCCTTCATACATTATATTACACCAGTCATACAGTAACATCATAGGGTTCCTTCATACATTACATTACACCAGTCATACAGTAACATCATAGGGTTCCTTCATACATTACATTACACCAGTCATACAGTAACATCATAGGGTTCCTTCATACATTATATTACACCAGTCATACAGTAACATCATAGGGTTCCTTCATACATTACACCAGTCATACAGTAACATCATAGGGTTCCTTCATACATTACATTACACCAGTCATACAGTAACATCATAGGGTTCCTTCATACATTACACCAGTCATTCAGTAACATCATAGGGTTCCTTCATACATTACACCAGTCATACAGTAACATCATAGGGTTCCTTCATACATTACATTACACCAGTCATTCAGTAACATCATAGGGTTCCTTCATACATTACACCAGTCATACAGTAACATCATAGGGTTCCTTCATACATTACACCAGTCATACAGTAACATCATAGGGTTCCTTCATACATTATATTACACCAGTCATACAGTAACATCATAGGGTTCCTTCATACATTATATTACACCAGTCATACAGTAACATCATAGGGTTCCTTCATACATTATATTACACCAGTCATACAGTAACATCATAGGGTTCCTTCATACATTACACCAGTCATACAGTAACATCATAGGGTTCCTTCATACATTACACCAGTCATACAGTAACATCATAGGGTTCCTTCATACATTACACCAGTCATTCAGTAACATCATAGGGTTCCTTCATACATTACACCAGTCATACAGTAACATCATAGGGTTCCTTCATACATTACACCAGTCATACAGTAACATCATAGGGTTCCTTCATACATTACACCAGTCATACAGTAACATCATAGGGTTCCTTCATACATTATATTACACCAGTCATACAGTAACATCATAGGGTTCCTTCATACATTACATTACACCAGTCATTCAGTAACATCATAGGGTTCCTTCATACATTATATTACACCAGTCATACAGTAACATCATAGGGTTCCTTCATACATTACACCAGTCATACAGTAACATCATAGGGTTCCTTCATACATTATATTACACCAGTCATACAGTAACATCATAGTGTTCCTTCATACATTATATTACACCAGTCATACAGTAACATCATAGGGTTCCTTCATACATTATTTACACCAGTCATACAGTAACATCATAGGGTTCCTTCATACATTACACCAGTCATACAGTAACATCATAGGGTTCCTTCATACATTACATTACACCAGTCATACAGTAACATCATAGGGTTCCTTCATACATTATATTACACCAGTCATACAGTAACATCATAGGGTTCCTTCATACATTATATTACACCAGTCATACAGTAACATCATAGGGTTCCTTCATACATTACACCAGTCATTCAGTAACATCATAGGGTTCCTTCATACATTACACCAGTCATACAGTAACATCATAGGGTTCCTTCATACATTATATTACACCAGTCATTCAGTAACATCATAGGGTTCCTTCATACATTATATTACACCAGTCATACAGTAACATCATAGGGTTCCTTCATACATTACACCAGTCATACAGTAACATCATAGGGTTCCTTCATACATTATATTACACCAGTCATACAGTAACATCATAGGGTTCCTTCATACATTACACCAGTCATACAGTAACATCATAGGGTTCCTTCATACATTACATTACACCAGTCATTCAGTAACATCATAGGGTTCCTTCATACATTATATTACACCAGTCATACAGTAACATCATAGGGTTCCTTCATACATTATATTACACCAGTCATACAGTAACATCATAGGGTTCCTTCATACATTATATTACACCAGTCATACAGTAACATCATAGGGTTCCTTCATACATTATATTACACCAGTCATACAGTAACATCATAGGGTTCCTTCATACATTATATTACACCAGTCATACAGTAACATCATAGGGTTCCTTCATACATTATATTACACCAGTCATTCAGTAACATCATAGGGTTCCTTCATACATTATATTACACCAGTCATACAGTAACATCATAGGGTTCCTTCATACATTACACCAGTCATACAGTAACATCATAGGGTTCCTTCATACATTATATTACACCAGTCATTCAGTAACATCATAGGGTTCCTTCATACATTATATTACACCAGTCATTCAGTAACATCATAGGGTTCCTTCATACATTATATTACACCAGTCATACAGTAACATCATAGGGTTCCTTCATACATTACACCAGTCATACAGTAACATCATAGGGTTCCTTCATACATTACACCAGTCATACAGTAACATCATAGGGTTCCTTCATACATTATATTACACCAGTCATACAGTAACATCATAGGGTTCCTTCATACATTACACCAGTCATTCAGTAACATCATAGGGTTCCTTCATACATTACACCAGTCATTCAGTAACATCATAGGGTTCCTTCATACATTACATTACACCAGTCATACAGTAACATCATAGGGTTCCTTCATACATTATATTACACCAGTCATACAGTAACATCATAGGGTTCCTTCATACATTACACCAGTCATACAGTAACATCATAGGGTTCCTTCATACATGTCAGGCTCTGGCCATAGAGAAGCTTTGCTTCTCTATATTTCTATGGTCAGAGTCTGGCAGATCTATTATTTCTACGTCTGTGTGGTGTTGTGTGTGTGGGATCCCTAATTAGAGGCAGCTGCTATGCATTACCTCTAATTAGGGATCTTACTTATATGTCTGTGTTCCACTCCGTTGGCGTGGTTCATTGTTATGTTGTCTCGTGTCGTGCTACGTGTGTTCCTTTCATTTATTATTATCATTTGTTATTTTGTATGGTTCGTCATTTAGTTAAATAAACATGTCGAACTATCGTTACGCTGCGCCTTGGTCTCTCTACACACCCGAACGTGACAGAATGAACCACCACCCGACCAAGCAGCGATATTCTGGAGCAAAGGAGAAAAAAAGAAGACAGCGGCGTAATCGTGGATACGGAGGTAAAGGAGGCCGTAGTCAACCCCAGGAAAATTTCGGGGGGGGGCTATGGGGGTGGTCTGGCAAAGAAGAGGACGCGCCAGTACCACTTTCCATGTGGAATACACTGTGCCCTAAATATAAATGGGGGGCGCAAAGTGAAGAAGAGGAGGAGTATTTGGAGAGACATTTTGGAGACGTTTTCGAGGAGATGTGGGAGATAGCGGAGGAAGTTGAACGGGAAATGTCGGAGCTGAATAATCCGTGTCCAGTCGCCTACTCCACTCCCATGAAAGAGCAGTCCGCTTTACCGGTGCCCAGTCGGGGTCCGGCCGTCTGCTCTACTCCAGTGCCAGAGCAGTCCGCTCCACCGGTGCCCAGTCTGGGTCCGGCCGTCTGCTATACTCCAGTGCGCCTCTCCAGTCCGGTACGTCATGTGCCTGCTCCTCGCACTCGCCCTGGGGTGCGTGTCACCAGTCCGGTGCCATCAGTGCCGACTCCACGCACCAGGCCTCCAGTACGCCTCTCCAGTCCGGTACGTAATGTGCCTGCTCCTCGCACTAGCCCTGAGGTGCGTGTTATTAGTCCTGTGCCACATGTGCCGACTCCACGCACCAGGCTTCCAGTGCGCGTCTCCAGTCAGGTACGTCCTGTGCCTGTTCCCCGCACTAGCCCTGAGGTGCGTGTTATTAGTCCTGTGCCACATGAGCCGACTCCACGCACCAGGCTACCAGTGCGCGTCTCCAGTCAGGTACGTCCTGTGCCTGTTCCCCGCACTAGCCCTGAGGTGCGTGTTATTAGTCCTGTGCCACATGTGCCGACTCCACGCATCAGGCTTCCAGTGCGCGTCTCTAGTCCGGTACGTCCCGTGCCGACTCCCCGCACTCGACCTCCAGTGCGTGTGCCCAGCCAGGTTCCTCCAGTACCGGCTCCACGCACCAGGCCTCCAGTGCGCCTCTCCAGTCTGGTACGTCCCGTGCCGACTCCCCTCACTCGACCTCCAGTGTGTGTGCCCAGCCAGGTTCCTCCAGTGCCGGCTCCACGCACCAGGCCTCCAGTGCGCTTCTCCAGTCCGGTACGTCCCGTGCCGACTCCCCGCACTCGACCTCCAGTGCGTGTGCCCAGCCAGGTTCCTCCAGTACCGGCTCCACGCACCAAGCCTCCAGTGCGCCTCTCCAGTCTGGTACGTCCCGTGCCGACTCCCCGCACTCGACCTCCAGTGCGTGTGCCCAGCCAGGTTCCTCCAGTACCGGCTCCACGCACCAAGCCTCCAGTGCGCCTCTCCAGTCTGGTACGTCCCGTGCCGACTCCCCGCACTCGACCTCCAGTGCGTGTGCCCAGCCAGGTACCTCCAGTGCCGGCTACACGCACCAGACCGTCGGTGCGCCTCATCAGCCCGGAGACTCCCGTGATGGTCGACAGCCCGGAGCCTCCCGTGATGGTCGACAGCCCGGAGCCTCCCGTGATGGTCGACAGCCCGGAGCCTCCCGTGACGGTCGACAGCCCGGAGCCTCCCGTGACGGTCGACAGCCCGGAGCCTCCCGTGACGGTCGACAGCCCGGAGCCTCCCGTGACGCTCGACAGCCCGGAGCCTCCCGTGACGCTCGACAGCCCGGAGCCTCCCGTGACGCTCGACAGCCCGGAGCCTCCCGTGACGCTCGACAGCCCGGAGCCTCCCGTGACGCTCGACAGCCCGGAGCCTCCCGTGACGCTCGACAGCCCGGAGCCTCCCGTGACGCTCGACAGCCCGGAGCCTCCCGTGACGCTCGACAGCCCGGAGCCTCCCGTGATAATTATATGGCCGGAGTCGCCTGCCACACCGGTGCTCAGTCCTGGCCCGGTTATTTGCCCCGCTTCATGGCCTGAACTTTTTTCCCCACCATTGTTATTTAAAGGACCGGTGGGTTGCCCCTTTATATGGCCGGAGTCGCCTGCCACACCGGTGCTCAGTCCTGGCCCGGTTATTTGCCCCGCTCCATGGCCTGAGATTTTTTCCCCACCATTGTTGTTACCAGGACCGGTGGGTTGCCCCTTTATATGGCCGGAGTCGCCTGCCACACCGGTGCCCAGTTCTGGCCCGGTTATTTGCCCCGCTCCATGGCCTGAGCCTTTTGCCCCACCATGGTCATTTCCAGGACCGGTGGGTTGCCCCTCTAAATGGCCTGAATCGCCAGCCACACTGGGGCCCAGTCCGGGCCCAGTAGAAATAAGGAGGAGGACATCCACTTCGCCAGGGCCGGAACCGCCACCGGCGATGGTTTATGGTTGATGTTTTTCCCTCCCTGACCCTTCCCTCATGTTTATGTGTTTGTTTTTCTTGCGGTCGGGAGTCCGCGCCTTTGGGGGGGGGTACTGTCAGGCTCTGGCCATAGAGAAGCTTTGCTTCTCTATATTTCTATGGTCAGAGTCTGGCAGATCTATTATTTCTACGTCTGTGTGGTGTTGTGTGTGTGGGATCCCTAATTAGAGGCAGCTGCTATGCATTACCTCTAATTAGGGATCTTACTTATATGTCTGTGTTCCACTCCGTTGGCGTGGTTCATTGTTATGTTGTCTCGTGTCGTGCTACGTGTGTTCCTTTCATTTATTATTATCATTTGTTATTTTGTATGGTTCGTCATTTAGTTAAATAAACATGTCGAACTATCGTTACGCTGCGCCTTGGTCTCTCTACACACCCGAACGTGACAATACATTACACCAGTCATTCAGTAACATCATAGGGTTCCTTCATACATTATATTACACCAGTCATACAGTAACATCATAGGGTTCCTTCATACATTACACCAGTCATTCAGTAACATCATAGGGTTCCTTCATACATTACACCAGTCATTCAGTAACATCATAGGGTTCCTTCATACATTATATTACACCAGTCATACAGTAACATCATAGGGTTCCTTCATACATTACACCAGTCATACAGTAACATCATAGGGTTCCTTCATACATTATATTACACCAGTCATTCAGTAACATCATAGGGTTCCTTCATACATTATATTACACCAGTCATACAGTAACATCATAGGGTTCCTTCATACATTACACCAGTCATAGAGTAACATCATAGGGTTCCTTCATACATTACACCAGTCATACAGTAACATCATAGGGTTCCTTCATACATTATATTACACCAGTCATACAGTAACATCATAGGGTTCCTTCATACATTATATTACACCAGTCATACAGTAACATCATAGGGTTCCTTCATACATTATATTACACCAGTCATACAGTAACATCATAGGGTTCCTTCATACATTATATTACACCAGTCATACAGTAACATCATAGGGTTCCTTCATACATTATATTACACCAGTCATACAGTAACATCATAGGGTTCCTTCATACATTATATTACACCAGTCATACAGTAACATCATAGGGTTCCTTCATACATTATATTACACCAGTCATACAGTAACATCATAGGGTTCCTTCATACATTATATTACACCAGTCATACAGTAACATCATAGGGTTCCTTCATACATTATATTACACCAGTCATACAGTAACATCATAGGGTTCCTTCATACATTACACCAGTCATACAGTAACATCATAGGGTTCCTTCATACATTACACCAGTCATACAGTAACATCATAGGGTTCCTTCATACATTATATTACACCAGTCATACAGTAACATCATAGGGTTCCTTCATACATTATATTACACCAGTCATACAGTAACATCATAGGGTTCCTTCATACATTACACCAGTCATTCAGTAACATCATAGGGTTCCTTCATACATTATATTACACCAGTCATACAGTAACATCATAGGGTTCCTTCATACATTACATTACACCAGTCATTCAGTAACATCATAGGGTTCCTTCATACATTATATTACACCAGTCATACAGTAACATCATAGGGTTCCTTCATACATTACACCAGTCATACAGTAACATCATAGGGTTCCTTCATACATTATATTACACCAGTCATACAGTAACATCATAGGGTTCCTTCATACATTATATTACACCAGTCATACAGTAACATCATAGGGTTCCTTCATACATTATATTACACCAGTCATACAGTAACATCATAGGGTTCCTTCATACATTATATTACACCAGTCATACAGTAACATCATAGGGTTCCTTCATACATTACATTACACCAGTCATACAGTAACATCATAGTGTTCCTTCATACATTACATTACACCAGTCATACAGTAACATCATAGTGTTCCTTCATACATTACATTACACCAGTCATACAGTAACATCATAGGGTTCCTTCATACATTACACCAGTCATACAGTAACATCATAGGGTTCCTTCATACATTATATTACACCAGTCATACAGTAACATCATAGGGTTCCTTCATACATTATATTACACCAGTCATACAGTAACATCATAGGGTTCCTTCATACATTATATTACACCAGTCATTCAGTAACATCATAGGGTTCCTTCATACATTACATTACACCAGTCATACAGTAACATCATAGGGTTCCTTCATACATTACACCAGTCATACAGTAACATCATAGGGTTCCTTCATACATTATATTACACCAGTCATACAGTAACATCATAGGGTTCCTTCATACATTATATTACACCAGTCATACAGTAACATCATAGGGTTCCTTCATACATTATATTACACCAGTCATACAGTAACATCATAGGGTTCCTTCATACATTACACCAGTCATACAGTAACATCATAGGGTTCCTTCATACATTACACCAGTCATACAGTAACATCATAGGGTTCCTTCATACATTACACCAGTCATACAGTAACATCATAGGGTTCCTTCATACATTACATTACACCAGTCATTCAGTAACATCATAGGGTTCCTTCATACATTACACCAGTCATTCAGTAACATCATAGGGTTCCTTCATACATTACACCAGTCATACAGTAACATCATAGGGTTCCTTCATACATTACACCAGTCATACAGTAACATCATAGGGTTCCTTCATACATTACATTACACCAGTCATTCAGTAACATCATAGGGTTCCTTCATACATTACACCAGTCATACAGTAACATCATAGGGTTCCTTCATACATTACACCAGTCATTCAGTAACATCATAGGGTTCCTTCATACATTATATTACACCAGTCATACAGTAACATCATAGGGTTCCTTCATACATTACATTACACCAGTCATACAGTAACATCATAGGGTTCCTTCATACATTATATTACACCAGTCATACAGTAACATCATAGGGTTCCTTCATACATTATATTACACCAGTCATTCAGTAACATCATAGGGTTCCTTCATACATTACACCAGTCATTCAGTAACATCATAGGGTTCCTTCATACATTATATTACACCAGTCATACAGTAACATCATAGGGTTCCTTCATACATTACACCAGTCATTCAGTAACATCATAGGGTTCCTTCATACATTATATTACACCAGTCATACAGTAACATCATAGGGTTCCTTCATACATTACACCAGTCATACAGTAACATCATAGGGTTCCTTCATACATTACACCAGTCATACAGTAACATCATAGGGTTCCTTCATACATTATATTACACCAGTCATACAGTAACATCATAGGGTTCCTTCATACATTACACCAGTCATACAGTAACATCATAGGGTTCCTTCATACATTACATTACACCAGTCATACAGTAACATCATAGGGTTCCTTCATACGGGCACAGAACACATCAAACTGTTTTTACTTTGTTTGTAAAGCTGCCCAGAAAGGACGTTGTTTTTATGGGCAGAGGCAACACATTCCCCTCTGAGGCTCCAGTATACAAGACAGTACCTTTCCCAGCATTACACCTGAACCTGTATAAGACCACATCAGCAACACCTGATCTGGTGCTGAGATTGTGTGCATCTCTGACATGGGGAAAGTAATCAGTTAGATATCTGGACACAGAACCATAAATCCTCCTGTAAACCAGACCCAGTCTAATCTGGGACACCCTAGCCTCAACAGGCAGCCAGCTGAGTTCCTGAAAGCAGCTCCTGCCAATGTGAGTACGTGGACTCACCTTCAATACTACCCTATTTATCTTATTCTGGGCTATCTGGATCTTCCCCTTCATAAGCTTAGATAAGCCCCCAAACCAGGAAGTACTAGCGTAATCAAAATGACACTGAATGAGGGCAGTGGCTAGCACTTTCATAGAGTCCTTATCAAGTAGCTTGGACTTTCTAGACAAAACGTCCTGGCTTTAACCTTCCCTAGGACTTTAGTGGCCATGCTCACACCTCCCAAGCTTCCATCAAGGATGCATCCCACGTAGCTGACAGAGGTTTTAATAGCACCTCACTCCCTAACTCCCAGTTCTACATCTGCATTGCTTGCTGTTTGGGGTTTTAGGCTGGGTTTCTGTATAGCACTTTGTGACATCTGCTGATATAAAAATGACTTTCTTAATACATTTGATAAATTGATTGATTGAACTCCACTCTGATTTCAGAGGATCTACTCAATTTAGGTCTCGGTCCAAAAATAATTGCCTCAGTTTTAACTAAGTGCAGAGATAGCTTATTATCTCCAAGCCCTTGGCTAATGTTAGTAAGCTCTGTGCTTATTATGCTCTCCAACATAGTTTTACTTTTGTGAGACACCAGAAGTGGAGTCATCCTCATAAAGAACAAGCAGTAGAGCCCAAGCACGCTCCCCTGTAGTATTACTGTAGTATTACTGTAGTGTTACTGTAGTATTACTGCAGTGTTACTGCAGTATTACTGTATTGTTACTGTAGTATTACTGTAGTATTACTGTAGTATTACTGTAGTGTTACTGTAGTATTACTGTAGTGTTACTGTAGTGTTACTGTAGTGTTACTGTAGTATTACTGTAGTATTGCTGTAGTGTTACTCTAGTGTTACTCTAGTATTACTGTAGTGTTACTGTAGTGTTACTGTAGTGTTACTGTAGTGTTACTGTAGTATTACTGTAGTATTACTGTAGTTTTACTGTAGTGTTACTGTAGTATTACTGTATTATACTACTATGTTACTATATTATACTACTATGTTACTATATTATACTACTATGTTACTATATTATACTACTATGTTAATATATTATACTACTATGTTAATATATTATACTACTATCTTAATATATTATACTACTATCTTACTATATTATACTACTATGTTACTATATTATACTACTATCTTACTATATTATACTACTATCTTACTATATTATACTACTATCTTACTATTATTATACTACTATGTTACTATATTATACTACTATGTTAATATATTATACTACTATCTTACTATGTTATACTACTATCTTACTATATTATACTACTATCTTACTATATTATACTACTATCTTACTATATTATACTTCTATATTTCTATATTATACTACTATGTTACTATATTATACTACTATGTTACTATATTATACTACTATGTTACTATATTATACTACTATCTTACTATATTATACTACTATGTTACTATATTATACTACTATCTTAATATGTTATACTACTATGTTACTATATTATACTACTATGTTACTATATTATACTACTATCTTAATATGTTATACTACTATGTTCCCATTTGAACAGTCAAATACTATTAGATCTACTCTGGGGTCAATATGTTCAGACAGAGACATTTATCTTCTCCACTCTGGGGTATATATATGGTTATACTTTGCTCATGGTGCAGATACGTATGTATTCACTACGGCTTATAAACTGCGGTATCACATCAATTATGATAAAATGTTCAAGTGTCCTGCACATTTAAAACGTTGAGCTGCACTGTAGTTTAAATGCAACCTGTCCAGAGACATCACGTATTTCTGTGAGATCAGGTTGGTCCAATCACCTCTGTCTGTCCGTCCGTCCCGTCCATCAAAACACACCGAGAAATCTGACTGCCAATCGGCACTTAGCTCCTCTTTCCAGAGTGTCGGCAGTAAAAATGTTGTTGTTCACATAGAACAGTTTAATCTCCAATGCTTCATTTAAATACTCCAGGCCACAAGGTAGCAGTAACTGTTTGGCTTGTGCCTGCTGTAGCCAACGTAAGCTGACTAGCAAGCTGCGCTGTTGTTACTAGCTAGCTAGAATTTGTATTGACCACAACGAAATTACTAGCTTAGATAGCAACATTTCTATTTCAATGACAATGGATTTGTTTTTGAATGAACTAGCTGCCTGTTAGCTATCAAAAGTCAGTGGAGTAGCTAGTTCGCTGTGTTGTGCTAAATGCCGTCTAGAGTCAGTGAAGTATTAGGCCTGCTTGGTCTGGTGAAAAGTTATTGGGCTGCTGCTGTACAGAGCTGAGGACATACTATATTGAACCATTGCATTGCTCTGGGAGAGACAGTGATAAACAGTGAATAGTCATTGCCTTAAGCAGACACTTTATTGACGACTGTCCTTATTGATAAATGAATGGATTGATTGGGTGTCATTGTTGTAATGTCTAATTGTCTACCTGCTGTTATTGGTTGTCTGCTGGGCATTGGGAGCCTGAGTTCACATGACCTAGCCAGTCTGGACCCTTTATTGAAGAGATTGAACACTGGAACGGAGACAGACGTGCAAATCAAATCTAATCTAATCTAATCAAATTGTATTGGTCACATACAAGTGTTTAGCAGATGTTATTGCGGGTGGAGCGAAATGCTTGTGCTTCTAGCTCCAACAGTGCAGTATTACCTAACAAGTAATATCTAACAGTTTCACAACATATACCCAAATACAGTACACATAAATCTAAGAATATATACATTTATGGACGAGCGATGTCAGAGCCCATTGGACTAAGATACAGTGGCATAGTATTAAATACAGTATTTATATATGAGATTGGTGTTGCAATATGTAAACACAATTAAAGTGACTAAGATACAGTAGAATAGTATAGTGTACAGTTTAAACATATGAGATGAGTGATGCAAGATACGGATACATGATTAAAGTGACTAGTGTTCCATTTCTTAAAGTGTCCAGTGATTTCTAGTCTATGTCTATAGTCAGCAGCCTCTAATGTGTTAGTGATGTTTAACAGTCTGATGGCCTTGAGATAGAAGCTGTTTCTCAGTCTCTTGGTCCCAGCCTTGATGCATCTGTACTGACATCACCTTCTGGATGACAGTGGGGTGAACAGGCAGTGGCTCGGGTGGTTGATGTCCTTGATGATCTTCTTGGCCTTCCTGTGACGTCGGGTGCTGTAGGTGTCCTGGAGGGCGGGATTAATGACCTTCTCTAATCTACAATCTAATGATGTTTTAACTGTGTTTACTTATACATGGCTTTGTATTCTATTGAGTCTGTCATCGTTCGATAGGACAGTTTCTTTGTACCTTTTCTCTCCAGCTTTTCTTTAGTCCAATTGACAAATTCCAGTAATCCTGACACAGAGATTAAAATAGCAGAAATGTTGCAATGCATTTAAACATTCCTACCTATTAACAGAAACTCCTCTGAGTCTCTCCCCTACCAGAGCAGAGTAGGAGATTGACAATGTGACTTAGAGGTAATCCATCCAATTTACACCTGACAGTCGAGCAAGAAGAAAGGTCTGGTCTCTCTATTACTTTGGTTTAACAGTGCAGGGCCATTCAAACTGATCTGGGGTTTTCTGTAGCCTGCCTCACAGCCACCCAGGGAAGCATCCAATATGTCAGACAGATTAATTTTTCAGACAATGCTGGGCCAATTGTGTGCCGCCCTATGGGACTCACAATCACAGTCTGTTGTGATACAGTCTGGATTCGAACCAGGTTGTCTGTAGTGACTCCTCTAGCACTGAGATGCAGTGTCTTAGACCACTGAACCAGGTTGTCTGTAGTGACTCCTCTAGCACTGAGATGCAGTGTCTTAGACCACTGAACCAGGTTGTCTGTAGTGACTCCTCTAGCACTGAGATGCAGTGTCTTAGACCACTGAACCAGGTTGTCTGTAGTGACTCCTCTAGCACTGAGATGCAGTGTCTTAGACCACTGAACCAGGGTGTCTGTAGTGACTCCTCTAGCACTGAGATGCAGTGTCTTAGACCACTGAACCAGGTTGTCTGTAGTGACTCCTCTAGCACTGAGATGCAGTGTCTTAGACCACTGAACCAGGTTGTCTGTAGTGACTCCTCTAGTACTGAGATGCAGTGTCTTAGACCACTGAACCAGGTTGTCTGTAGTGACTCCTCTAGTACTGAGATGCAGTGTCTTAGACCACTGAACCAGGTTGTCTGTAGTGACTCCTCTAGCACTGAGATACAGTGTCTTAGACCACTGAACCAGGTTGTCTGTAGTGACTCCTCTAGTACTGAGATGCAGTGTCTTAGACCACTGAACCAGGTTGTCTGTAGTGACTCCTCTAGCACCGAGATGCAGTGTCTTAGACCACTGAACCAGGTTGTCTGTAGTGACTCCTCTAGCACTGAGATGCAGTGTCTTAGACCACTGAACCAGGTTGTCTGTAGTGACTCCTCTAGCACTGAGATGCAGTGTCTTAGACCACTGAACCAGGTTGTCTGTAGTGACTCCTCTAGCACTGAGATGCCGTGTCTTAGACCACTGAACCAGGTTGTCTGTAGTGACTCCTCTAGCACTGAGATGCAGTGTCTTAGACCACTGAACCAGGTTGTCTGTAGTGACTCCTCTAGCACTGAGATGCAGTGTCTTAGACCACTGAACCAGGGTGTCTGTAGTGACTCCTCTAGCACTGAGATGCAGTGTCTTAGACCACTGAACCAGGTTGTCTGTAGTGACTCCTCTAGCACTGAGATGCAGTGTCTTAGACCACTGAACCAGGTTGTCTGTAGTGACTCCTCTAGTACTGAGATGCAGTGTCTTAGACCACTGAACCAGGTTGTCTGTAGTGACTCCTCTAGTACTGAGATGCAGTGTCTTAGACCACTGAACCAGGTTGTCTGTAGTGACTCCTCTAGCACTGAGATACAGTGTCTTAGACCACTGAACCAGGTTGTCTGTAGTGACTCCTCTAGTACTGAGATGCAGTGTCTTAGACCACTGAACCAGGTTGTCTGTAGTGACTCCTCTAGCACTGAGATGCAGTGTCTTAGACCACTGAACCAGGTTGTCTGTAGTGACTCCTCTAGCACTGAGATACAGTGTCTTAGACCACTGAACCAGGTTGTCTGTAGTGACTCCTCTAGTACTGAGATGCAGTGTCTTAGACCACTGAACCAGGTTGTCTGTAGTGACTCCTCTAGTACTGAGATGCAGTGTCTTAGACCACTGAACCAGGTTGTCTGTAGTGACTCCTCTAGTACTGAGATGCAGTGTCTTAGACCACTGAACCAGGTTGTCTGTAGTGACTCCTCTAGCACTGAGATGCAGTGTCTTAGAACACTGAACCAGGTTGTCTGTAGTGACTCCTCTAGCACTGAGATGCAGTGTCTTAGACCACTGAGCCACTTGGAAGCCCTAAACTCAGTTAACTCATATGCCCATTGGTTTTATTATTAAGTTTTCTTTGAACTATGTATTGTGTCGGCATGTTGTGAGCGGTTCAGTGTCAGGGCTTTCCATCAGAGGGACTCTGTATGGCTGAGAGATGCTCTTCAGAGGCTCCGTGTAGCCTACTCCACTTTCACAGCTAATCTCGGTTTAGCATTTCCAAACAAAGCCCAGCTTTGTAGACACTCAAACAATCACATACAAGCCTCAGATGGACCCTCTTTCAAACAGCTTCACCACAAAAAACCTTGTGTTAGACTCTTTGGCTCTTTCGTCTCTTTCTCCAGTGGACACGTTCAAGCAGCAGGTAGCCTAGCAGTTAAAAGCATTTGGCCAGTAATCAAAAGGTTGCTGGTTTGAATCCCCGAGCTGGCAAGGTGGAAAAATCTGCTGCTCTGCCTTTGAGCAAGGCAGTTGATCCCCAACAACAACTGCTCCCCGGACGCTGATAATGTGGATTAAGGCAGACCTCCGTACCTCTCTGGTTCAGAGGGTTAAATGCAGAAGACACATTTCAGTTGAATACATTCAGTTGTGACTGACTAGGTATTACCACTCCTTTCACAATTCACTCTGGGTCTTCCCTGGAGGCAGTGGTCTGTTTCAGAGCAGATACACATCCAGATCCTATAGTCACCAGACCTCTGGCTACTGGTCCTGTTTGTGTGAGGCTAGCAATTATTGGCTGTCTCCACATGTTAGTGGGACAGTACAAAGGCAGCGTAACCTCTTTCTCTCCAACAAGAGATAAACACTTTCTTTTCCAGAGGAAAATGTGAGATATTGACAACTGACTGGTGATGGTAATTGTCTGTTTTCAGCGTGATTCACACCCTGCTCATTGTGTAGATCTGTTCTGTGTTCATGTACAACAGAACTGTAATACTGTATAAGATCATGTACAACAGAACTGTAATACTGTATAAGATCATGTACAACAGAACTGTAATACTGTATAAGATCATGTACAACAGAACTGTAATACTGTATAAGATCATGTACAACAGAACTGTAATACTGTATAAGATCATGTACAACAGAACTGTAATACTGTATAAGATCATAGATAGATAGATAGATAGATAGATAGATAGATAGATAGATAGATAGATAGATAGATAGATAGATAGATAGATAGATAGATAGATAGATAGATAGATAGATAGATAGATAGATAGATAGATAGATAGATAGATAGATAGATAGATAGATAGATAGATAGATAGATAGATAGATAGATAGATAGACGAAAAAAACACAGGGCAGGTTCAAAATGCCTGAACGAAAATACACAAAAGACAGATACACGATACATGATAGATAGAGCGGGAAGTATGAAAAAGTACTGAGACTAGAATATCTTTCTGCGATATTACACAGTGTTTCACCAATGGGAGTCATCAGGTCAGTTGCGGGACCGACGCCGTTAGTTTCATTGTGAGGGGTTTCAGTCCCCTTCAAAGCGGAAAATGTATCATCGGAAGCAGAGTACACCCTGCATGTCGATGCTTTCATTCCAGAGACGGCCGCAGTGCTTGCGGAAGTGTCCGAAGGACAAGAGAAGTTCATCTCAACAACAGTATCGCGTGACTCCATGGTGGAGGGAAGTTGTTCAAACACTGGGCGGCAGGTAGCCGAGTGGTTAGAGTGTTGGGCCCATAACTGAAAGGTTGCTGGATCGAATCCCCGAGCTGAACAAGGCAGTTAACCCACTGGCCGTCATTGAAAATAAGAATTTGTTCTTAACTGACTTGCCTAGTAAAATAAAGGTAAAAAAAATAAAAAATTCACAGAGACTGATGGCTCCAAATCATGAAAAGAATAGGATAGGATAGGTCCATCAGGTTTGCTGATTGAATGTAACGAGATATCGTAATATCTCCTTGGGTCAGATGCTGCACCGAGAGGATGACTGTGTTGCAGCTAGTGTTAGAAGAAGACAGTGTGATCAGTGACCATACTTGGTTTTCTGTCCCTCTGCTCTGAGTAGCAGAGGGACACTTTCGAAGCTGGTGAACAAGTGATACGTCAATTCAAATGAATAGAGGACACGTACGCGGAGCTGCATTGGTTGGGAATGCTGGTGGCTGTGCGTTCCCGGGGTCTGAGCCGCGTAGCTATGGCATCCCTATCCCTAACCCATTGTGACAATCGCGCCTCTGCATCTGTGGACTCTGAATTACGCTTGACAGTCAGTACATTCAACTGGGAGGGAAAGGTCAGTTGATGTTCTCTGAGTTTCTTTTGTCCTTAACTTTTCATCAGGTGCATTTCTGGCCTGACACCTTTAACCAGAGAAACATTAGTGATTTGAACAACAGTGCTATGTGATTAACATAAATCGAGGAGCTGTCACTCAGGGGCCGTGACTGGCATGGCTGGTGATGGGAGGGCAGAGGAAAGCGGTTAGATAAGCCTTTTGTCTTTGTCTGTTAAATGCTGTGACCTTGAGTCATTGAGCGCCTGTCAACTGAAGCGTCCTCACTGATCGGATTCACCTCTTAGCTTACCACGTTTCTGCCTGAGTGGGGACAGGGTGCAGCGGAGATAGATGACAGACAGGAAGACACACACTCACACATCTGTCTTTATAGACTTAAAAGCCAGTCCCAGACAGCAAGGGACATGTGGTGACTGCATTTTTAAAGATGTTACAGCATATAACCTGATCTGTAGAACTATGCAGTCTATATAGAGGAAGCATTTTACAGGTAAACATCTCCTAAATATCCCCAAAAATGTGCCTTGTAAGCTCGAAAGTATCATCTCGCTGATAAAAACGTTGTCAATTTTGTTCATTGCTCAGACTCCAGTTCACGTGCAACAGTCTCAGGGGGGAGGAACACTTAGTTGGATCAATTTGTAGATAACTGCTAGCAAAATGCCTAAAGTGCTTCTAATGTGAATGCAGAGGCATGGTCCCATCCTGGACATTGAAGAGGAGGCATTCATTATGCCTGCCTGGCTGTTCCATGGAAAATAATGAACCAAGTGGAATCAAATCAAATCAAAGTTTATTTGTCACGTGCTCCGAATACAACAGTTGTAGACCTTACAGTGAAATGCTTACTTACAAGGTGTGGAGCCCTACTTACTTACAAGGTGTGGAGCCCTGCTTACTTACAAGGTGTGGAGCCCTACTTACTTACAAGGTGTGGAGCCCTACTTACTTACAAGGTGTGGAGCCCTACTTACTTACAAGGTGTGGAGCCCTACTTACTTACAAGGTGTGGAGCCCTGCTTACTTACAAGGTGTGGAGCCCTACTTACTTACAAGGTGTGGAGCCCTACTTACTTACAAGGTGTGGAGCCCTGCTTACTTACAAGGTGTGGAGCCCTACTTACTTACAAGGTGTGGAGCCCTACTTACTTACAAGGTGTGGAGCCCTACTTACTTACAAGGTGTGGAGCCCTACTTACTTACAAGGTGTGGAGCCCTACTTACTTACAAGGTGTGGAGCCCTACTTACTTACAAGGTGTGGAGCCCTACTTACTTACAAGGTGTGGAGCCCTGCTTACTTACAAGGTGTGGAGCCCTGCTTACTTACAAGGTGTGGAGCCCTGCTTACTTACAAGGTGTGGAGCCCTACTTACTTACAAGGTGTGGAGCCCTACTTACTTACAAGGTGTGGAGCCCTACTTACTTACAAGGTGTGGAGCCCTGCTTACTTACAAGGTGTGGAGCCCTACTTACTTACAAGGTGTGGAGCCCTACTTACTTACAAGGTGTGGAGCCCTACTTACTTACAAGGTGTGGAGCCCTACTTACTTACAAGGTGTGTAGCCCTACTTACTTACAAGGTGTGGAGCCCTGCTTACTTACAAGGTGTGGAGCCCTACTTACTTACAAGGTGTGGAGCCCTACTTACTTACAAGGTGTGGAGCCCTACTTACTTACAAGGTGTGGAGCCCTACTTACTTACAAGGTGTGGAGCCCTACTTACTTACAAGGTGTGGAGCCCTACTTACTTACAAGGTGTGGAGCCCTACTTACTTACAAGGTGTGAAGCCCTACTTACTTACAAGGTGTGGAGCCCTACTTACTTACAAGGTGTGGAGCCCTACTTACTTACAAGGTGTGAAGCCCTACTTACTTACAAGGTGTGGAGCCCTACTTACTTACAAGGTGTGGAGCCCTACTTACTTACAAGGTGTGGAGCCCTACTTACTTACAAGGTGTGGAGCCCTACTTACTTACAAGGTGTGGAGCCCTACTTACTTACAAGGTGTGGAGCCCTACTTACTTACAAGGTGTGGAGCCCTACTTACTTACAAGGTGTGTTCCACAATGCGCTAGCGGAGTGGAACTGACCTTCCACAGTTGCATTATTTTCCAGAGAACGCATAGAGCCCCGAGTTTACTATCCCTTCTAGAAATGTGTTCATTGGTTCAAATATAAACTATTGGAACCAAAACTTAAAAATAACTGATGTTGGCACAAGATGGAGGGACAGTTGAAGCATAACTAACAAAATTACAGTTAACGAAAATGTCCGCTTAGTACTTTTCCCCCTTTTTCCCCCCAATTTCGTGCTATCTAATTGGTAGTTGTTTAGTGAGCCTGCCAGATCAGAGGCAGTAGGGAGGACCAGGGATGTTCTCTTCATAAGAGCGTGAATTGGACCATTTCCTGTCCTGCTAACCATTCAAAATGTAACAAGTACTTTTGTGTGTCAGGGAAAATGTATGGAGTAAAAAGTACATTATTTTCTTTAGGAATGTAGTGAAGTAAAATATGTCAAAAATATAAATAGTAATGTACAGATACCCCAAATTACTTAAGTAGTACTTTAAAGTATTTTTACTGAAGTAATTTACACCACTGAAATATGGAAAGTATTCTATGCTACCACTGTCATTATATGGATGCAATAGGCACAGACGCTGCATCTGAAATGGCAGTCTATTTACTGTATAGTGCACTATGGCTCTGGTCCGTAGTATGCAGCCAGTGTATAGATAGATAGATAGATAGATAGGTACTTTATTGATCCCCCGGGGGGGAAATTTCATTATCAAGCAGCTACAACAAAAACACAGGGCAGGTGCAAAATGCCACAATGAAAGTACACAAAAGACAGATACACGGTACATGATACATAGAGCGGCAGTATTAGACCCATACTTCTATCTCTATCAGTATGGGTCTAATAGTTTATTACAGTATATTCCAGTCCATTTTATTTGAATGTGCATTCTAAGTATGTGATATATTATATCAGGATGTAATTTTAAGAATCTGTTCTCAGAAGGCCATTATAGCCTGTGTTCATTTTGAATGATTTTTCAGGGCCCATGGAAACCCAACCTTTTCCCATTTCCCTGACCAAAGCCACCAGGGTTTGACAGAGGGCTAACAAATCGCTTATAATTCAATCCACACGGGTGAGGAAGCATGTAATTGCATGCCTTTGAACAGAGAAAGGCCTGAATTACAGTTCTCCTGTAGAAGGCATAACAGCTACATTTATGCTTCAAGAAATAGGCTTTGGTGTTTCCCCTTAGTGTTGTAAGACAAGCAACCCTAGTATGATAAATACACAAGTATGATGGTAATATGAGGCAGCACACCAGAGCACACCACAGCATACCACAGCACACCACAGCATAACACAGAATACCACAGCATACTACAGCACACCACAGCATACTACAGCACACCACAGCACACCACAGCATACTACAGCACACCACAGCACACCACAGCACACCACAGCACACCACAGCATACCACAGCACACCACAGCATACCACAGCATACCACATCACACCACAGCACACCACAGCATACCACATCATACCACAGCATAACACAGCACACCACAGCATACCACAGCATAACACAGAAAACCACAGCATACTACAGCACACCACAGCACACCACAGCATAACACAGAAAACCACAGCATACTACAGCACACCACAGCATACCACAGCATAACACAGAAAACCACAGCATACTACAGCACACCACAGCATACCACAGAATACCACAGCACACCACAGCATAACACAGAAAACCACAGCATACTACAGCACACCACAGCATACCACAGAATACCACAGCATACTACAGCATACCACAGCATACCACTGTCAGGGCCTGACTGAGGCCCGGTCTCTGACTCTCTCTAGTGGGAGTAGCATGACCACAGTCAGGACCGGACAATAACACATGGAGTTTTGGTTGGGTTTGGTCAATCCCCAACTAGAGGCAGCTGTCTTGAGTTGTCTCTAATTGGGGATTGTATTTATGTTCACATTGCGTCCACCTGTGTGTGGATCATTGCGTTTTCTGTGTGTGCTTGTATTATACTAGTCGCCAGTTCACTGTCTTCACTTGCGTTCCTTGTTTTGTTATTTTGAGTGTGTTAATAAATATGTTTGCACGCACCTCTCGCTCTGCGCCTCATTCCCTGCCCATGCATCGTGACAACTGCAGCATACTACAGCATACTACTACATACTACAGCATACCACAGCATACCACAGCATACCACAGCATAGCATACTACAGCATACTACAGCTTACCACAGCATACTACAGCATACCACAGCATACTACAGCATACCACAGCATACTGCAGCATACCACAGCATACTACAGCATACCACAGCATACCACAGCATACTACAGCATACTACAGCATACCACAGCATACTACAGCATACTACAGCAGCATACTACAGCATACCACAGCATACTACAGCATACTACAGCATACTACAGCATACCACAGCATACCACAGCATACTACAGCATACCACAGCATACTACAGCATACTACAACATACCACAGCATACTACAGCATACCACAGCATACCACAGCATAGTAAAGCATACCACAGCATACTACAGCATACCACAGCATACTACAGCATATCACAGCATACTACAGCATACTACAGCATACTACAGCATACCACAGCATACTACAGCATAGTACAGCATACCACAGCATACTACAGCATACCACAGCATACTACAGCATAGTACAGCCTACCACAGCATACTACAGCATACTACAGCATACCACAGCATACTAAAGCATACTACAGCCTACCACAGCATACTACAGCATACTACAGCATACCACAGCATACTACAGCATACTACAGCATACCACAGCATTCTACATTATGCCAGACTCTGAAAGGACATACACTTTATCACTTTCTTTAGGTTTCTTGTTGTTTTTCCCATATCTGTATTTCTGATATCCTTATTCCGTCTGTCACCTTTGCAGGACAATATAACTAACTGAAAAACATTTGTTGTGAGAATAATTGAAAAGTAATGTATTTTACACCTTAACACGTTTTCCTGTATGAATAAATACATGACAAATTAAAACATGTACTTCCTTTCTAATAAGAAAAAATCCCCAATTGCATCTCTACATTTTTCTTCTTCACTTGACTCAAAATCGTATCAAAGTACAGAGCTGGTGGGGTATTATTTATGATTTAACAGGGTGTACATTTGGGATGTTGATAAGAAGTGTTTGTATGATGATTTATGCTGCCGCATGCACTGCCCCGTCGCCACAGTTGTTTAATCTTGCGAATACACTCTCTCTCTCTCTCTCCCTCCCTCCCTCACTCTCTCTCTCTCCCTCACTCTCTCTCTCCCCCTCTCTATCCCTCTCGCAATTTGGATTCAATTTAAATGTAAGGGCTTTATCTACATGGGAAACATATGTTTACATTGTCAAAGCAAGTGAAGTAGATCATAAACAAAAGTGAAATAGACTTCTGATAAACTCCAATCATTGATTATGCAAGAATGGCCTGCCATCAGTCAGGATGTGGCCCAGAAGTTAATTGACAGGATGCCGGGGCGGATTACAGAGGTCTTGAAAAAGAAGAGTCAACACTGCAAATATTGACTCTTTGCATAAACTGAATGTCATTGTCAATGAAAGCCTTTGACACTTATGGAATACTTGTAATTATACTTCAGTGTTACCATAGTAACTACTGACATAAAGATCTAAGAACACTGAAGCAGCAAACTTTGTGGAGACCAATACTTGTGTCATTCTGAAAACCTTTGGCCACGACTGTAGATATGGGAGTTTATCAAAATTGGGTTTGTTTTCGAATTCTTTGTGGATCTGTGTAATCTGAAAGAAATATGTGTCTCTAATATGGTCATACATTTGGCTGGAGGTTCGGAAGTGCAGCTCAGTTTCCACCTCATTTTGTGGGCCGTGTGCACATAGCCTGCCTTCTCTTGAGAGCCAGGTCTGCCTACGGCAGCCTTTCTCAATAAAATGGCTTTAGAAGCTTCTGATAGGTTAATTCTTTTTTTAGACCTCCACAAGTCTGGTTCATTCTTGGGAGCAATTTCCCATCCTACCGTGGACAGAGGGGACATATTATCCACTAATACTCTCCCATTTTACTGCAATACCAATGCTGGGATCCACATGGACATATTATACTGTAACACCTCTCCTTCTACTGCAGAAGGAGACATAGGGACATATTATACTGTAACACCCTCCCATCCTACTGCAGAAAGAGACAGAGGGACATATTATACTGTAACACCCCTCCTCTTACTGCAGAAGGAGACAGAGGGACATATTATACTGGAACACCCTCATATCCGACTGCAGAAGGAGACATAGGGACATATTATACTGTAACACCCCTCCTCCTACTGCAGAAGGAGACAGAGGGACATATTATACTGTAACACCCCTCCTTCTACTGCAGAAGGAGACATAGGGACATATTATACTGTAACACCCCTCCTCCTACTGCAGAAGGAGACAGAGGGACATATTATACTGTAACACCACTCCTTCTACTGCAGAAGGAGACAGAGGGACATATTATACTGGAACACCCTCATATCCGACTGCAGAAGGAGTCAGAGGGACATATTATACTGTAACACCCCTCCTCCTACTGCAGAAGGAGACAGAGGGACATATTATACTGTAACACCCCTCCTTCTACTGCAGAAGGAGACATAGGGACATATTATACTGTAACACCCCTCCTCCTACTGCAGAAGGAGACAGAGGGACATATTATACTGTAACACCACTCCTTCTACTGCAGAAGGAGACAGAGGGACATATTATACTGTAACACCCCTCCTTCTACTGCAGAAGGAGTCAGAGGGACATATTATACTGTAACACCCCTCCTCCTACTGTAGAAGGAGACAGAGGGACATGTTATACTGTAACACCCCTCTTCCTACTGCAGAAGGAGACAGAGGGACATATTATACTGTAACACCACTCCTTCTACTGCAGAAGGAGACAGAGGGACATATTATACTGTAACACCCCTCTTCCTACTGCAGAAGGAGACAGAGGGACATATTATACTGTAACACCCCTCCTCCTACTGCAGAAGGAGACAGAGGGACATATTATACTGTAACACCCCTCCTCCTACTGCAGAAGGAGACAGAGGGACATATTATACTGTAACACCCCTCCTCCTACTGCAGAAGGAGACAGAGGGACATATTATACTGTAACACCCCTCCTTCTACTGCAGAAGGAGACAGAGGGACATATTATACTGTAACACCCCTCTCCTACTGCAGAAGGAGACAGAGGGACATATTATACTGTAACACCCCTCCTTCTACTGCAGAAGGAGACAGAGGGACATATTATACTGGAACACCCTCATATCCGACTGCAGAAGGAGTCAGAGGGACATATTATACTGTAACACCCCTCCTCCTACTGCAGAAGGAGACAGAGGGACATATTATACTGTAACACCCCTCTTTCTACTGCAGAAGGAGACATAGGGACATATTATACTGTAACACCCCTCCTCCTACTGCAGAAGGAGACAGAGGGACATATTATACTGTAACACCCCTCCTCCTACTGCAGAAGGAGACAGAGGGAACTGTATCCATACTAGAGTTAACACTCTCCCATCCCAACGCTCTAATGAGAGCCTCTCCTCACACGCCGCTAACAGAGCCACGGAGTTAGTCACGCAATAAGCCACGCTGATGTCGGAAGAGATATAATCAAAAGGAGTTTGACTCGCAAATAACACTCCCTGTGTCGGAAAGCTAATCGATGCATTTTCTGCATGACTTATTGATATCCAACGGCGGAGGCTCTCAGGCGGCAGGCTTACCAACTGAGGCTGCGTCCCAAATGAGACACTTTTGCGTTCCAAATGCCACCCTATTCCCTATATAGTGCACTACTTTTGACCAGAGCCATATGGGCCCATGTCAAAAGTAGGGCGCTACAAAGGGAATATGCTGTCGTTTGGGACGCATGGTACACCTCTCTCTTTTCTTCCATCTCAACTAGTGATTGTCCATTAGAGAGGCCAGATCCCTGTAACGCACTAGCAACGGTCATTAGAGAGGCCAGATCCCTGTAACGCACTAGCAACGGTCATTAGAGAGGCCAGATCCCTGTAACGCACTAGCAACGGTCATTAGAGAGGCCAGATCCCTGTAACGCACTAGCAACGGTCATTAGAGAGGCCAGATCCCTGTAACGCACTAGCAACGGTCATTAGAGAGGCCATATCCCTGTAACGCACTAGCAACGGTCATTAGAGAGGCCAGATCCCTGTAACGCACTAGCAACGGTCATTAGAGAGGCCATATCCCTGTAACGCACTAGCAACGGTCATTAGAGAGGCCAGATCCCTGTAACGCACTAGCAACGGTCATTAGAGAGGCCAGATCCCTGTAACGCACTAGCAACGGTCATTAGAGAGGCCAGATCCCTGTAACGCACTAGCAACGGTCATTAGAGAGGCCAGATCCCTGTAACGCACTAGCAACGGTCATTAGAGAGGCCAGATCAATGTAACACACTAGCAACGGTCATTAGAGAGGCCAGATCCCTGTAACGCACTAGCAACGGTCATTAGAGAGGCCAGATCCCTGTAACGCACTTGCAACGGTCATTAAGAGGCCAGATCCCTGTAACGCACTAGCAACGGTCATTAGAGAGGCCAGATCCCTGTAACGCACTAGCAACGGCCATTAGAGAGGCCAGATCCCTGTAACGCACTAGCAACGGTCATTAGAGAGGCAAGATCCCTGTAACGCACTAGCAACGGTCATTAGAGAGGCCAGATCCCTGTAACGCACTAGCAACGGTCATTAGAGAGGCCAGATCCCTGTAATGCACTAGCAACGGTCATTAGAGAGGCCAGATCCCTGTAACGCACTAGCAACGGTCATTAGAGAGGACAGATCCCTGTAACGCACTAGCAACGGTCATTAGAGAGGCCAGATCCCTGTAACGCACTAGCAACGGTCATTAGAGAGGCCAGATCCCTGTAACGCACTAGCAACGGTCATTAGAGAGGCCAGATCCCTGTAACGCACTAGCAACGGTCATTAGAGAGGCCAGATCCCTGTAACGCACTAGCAACGGTCATTAGAGAGGCCAGATCCCTGTAACGCACTAGCAACGGCCATTAGAGAGGCCAGATCCCTGTAACACACTAGCAACGGTCATCAGAATTAACACAACAATGAATGAAGATACTCTACTGGCATCATACCAGGCATGATTCAGGCACTCACATATACATATTCTAATGGTATCAGGCATGTTTCAGGCACTCACATATACATATTCTAATGGTATCAGGCATGTTTCAGGCACTCACATATACATATTCTAATGGTATCAGGCATGTTTCAGGCACTCACATATACATATTCTAATGGTATCAGGCATGTTTCAGGCATGTTTGTGTTCAAATAAAATAAAATAAAGTTCTATACATACTTTACATTGCTTGCCAGATCAGACATAACATCACTAGAATCCCAGTGTTTATTTTCAGAAGTTGATTTCCTTTCTGCGCGTCTAATTTCAACTTCATTAAAAGAACACCAATCAAAATGAAGGTATCTTTCTTCTCTTCCTTGGGATGTAGTGTCCAGACCATTTGGGGTGGCATTTTCACAATTGGCTTCCGCCCTCCGGCACCCCTGATGGGCTACTACACCGCCGGCAGCACTCCACCCCTGATGGGCTACTACACCGCCGGCAGCACTCCACCCCTGATGGGCTACTACACCGCCGGCAGCACTCCAGCCCTGATGGGCTACTACACCGCCGGCAGCACTCCAGCCCTGATGGGCTACTACACCGCCGGCAGCACTCCACCCCTGATGGGCTACTACACCGCCGGCAGCACTCCACCCCTGATGGGCTACTACACCGCCGGCAGCACTCCACCCCTGATGGGCTACTACACCGCCGGCAGCACTCCACCCCTGATGGGCTACTACACCGCCGGCAGCACTCCAGCCCTGATGGGCTACTACACCGCCGGCAGCACTCCACCCCTGATGGGCTACTACACCGCCGGCAGCACTCCACCCCTGATGGGCTACTACACCGCCGGCAGCACTCCAGCCCTGATGGGCTACTACACCGCCGGCAGCACTCCACCCCTGATGGGCTACTACACCGCCGGCAGCACTCCACCCCTGATGGGCTACTACACCGCCGGCAGCACTCCACCCCTGATGGGCTACTACACCGCCGGCAGCACTCCACCCCTGATGGGCTACTACACCGCCGGCAGCACTCCACCCCTGATGGGCTACTACACCGCCGGCAGCACTCCACCCCTGATGGGCTACTACACCGCCGGCAGCACTCCACCCCTGATGGGCTACTACACCGCCGGCAGCACTCCACCCCTGATGGGCTACTACACCGCCGGCAG
This sequence comes from Thymallus thymallus, assembly GCA_023634145.1. Lineage (NCBI taxonomy): Eukaryota > Metazoa > Chordata > Actinopteri > Salmoniformes > Salmonidae > Thymallus > Thymallus thymallus. Next base: position 37,262,758 of record CM042378.1, on the reverse strand, counting down.
CACTCCACCCCTGATGGGCTACTACACCGCCGGCAGCACTCCAGCTGCCAGCTCATAGCGTTGCTGCAGATGTTTGTGTTACCTAGGGTGGCAGAACGTCCAGGGCCGGCCCTGGTCGAGACAATGCGCTAAAACCCTGATGAAGCTTTAGCGTTGTTATAGATTCAACAGAAAGCCATGTATTCCATTGAGCCAATTTCAGCCATTACCAGGGTGTGTTTGACAGATCTTTAGAAACATTTACACGATCATAACATTAACGGGAAACAACGACAGACACAAGCTAGAATATTAAAGTCACAGGAGTAAAATGAAAGCAATCAATCCAGCAAGATTTTACAAGTGGATTTTGCAGGAAATAGATGGTTGAAAAAAAGACAATTCCTAGGAGCAATTACTGAACTAGTAATGTCCTTTAGAGAGGCCAGAGATCCGCTGTGTAATGACTGAGACAGAGAGCGGGAGGGTGTGGGTGTGTCACACACAATGTTTATGTGTCTCTCAGAGTGTCTGAGTGGTTTCATGTCCCCACAGTGCTGTGGAAGATATAGCATAATGTCTGTTGTGTACAGGCTCATGAATACATGAGAGAGAGAGAGAGAGAGAGAGAGAGAGAGAGAGAGAGAGAGAGAGAGAGAGAGAGAGAGAGTGAAAACAGAAGCAGAGAGGCAGAAAGAGAGAAGGATGGAGGGAGATTAAGAGAGAGAGGGATGTTTCCTTATTCGGCATCATCCTAATTAAACTGAATTGCCGTGAAAGGCACTGCAGGCAGCCATTCCATTCTAGAGCTGCAATTATGTCTAACCACCCACAGCATCCTACCCTACCCCACATGTCTAACCACCCACAGTATCCTACCCTACCCTACACATGTCTAACCACCCACAGCTCCTACCCTACCCCACATGTCTAACCACCCACAGTATCCTACCCTACCCTACACATGTCTAACCACCCACAGCATCCTACCCTACCCCACACAAGTCTAGCCACCCACAGCCTCCCACCCTACCCTACACATGTCTAACCACCCACAGCTCCTACCCTACCCCACATGTCTAGCCACCCACAGCCTCCTACCCTACCCCACACAAGTCTAGCCACCCACAGCCTCCCACCCTACCCTACACAAGTCTAACCACCCACAGTATCCTACCCTACCCTACACATGTCTAACCACCCACAGCTCCTACCCTACCCCACATGTCTAGCCACCCACAGCCTCCTATACTACCCCACACAAGTCTAGCCACCCACAGCCTCCCACCCTACCCTACACAAGTCTAACCACCCACAGTATCCTACCCTACCCTACACATGTCTAACCACCCACAGCTCCTACCCTACCCCACATGTCTAGCCACCCACAGATCCCTACGCTACACATGTCTAAACACCTACAGACCCAAACCCTACACATGTCTAACCACCCACAGTCTCCTACCCTACACATGTCTAACCACCCACAGTCTCCTACCCTACACATGTCTAACCACCCACAGTCTCCTACCCTACACATGTCTAACCACCCACAGTCTCCTACCCTACACATGTCTAACCACCCACAGTCTCCTACCCTACACATGTCTAACCACCCACAGTCTCCTACCCTACACATGTCTAACCACCCACAGTCTCCTACCCTACACATGTCTAACCACCCACAGTCTCATACCCTACACATGTCTAACCACCCACAGTCTCCTACCCTACACATGTCTAACCACCCACAGTCTCCTACCCTACACATGTCTAACCACCCACAGTCTCCTACCCTACACATGTCTAACCACCCACAGCCTCCTACCCTACACATGTCTAACCACCCACAGCCTCCTACCTTACACATGTCTAACCACCCACAGTCTCCTACCCTACACATGTCTAACCACCCACAGCCTCCTACCCTACACATGTCTAACCACCCACAGTCTCCTACCCTACACATGTCTAACCACCCACAGCCTCCTACCCTACACATGTCTAACCACCCACAGCCTCCTACCCTACACATGTACTTTAAAAATAATTTACACATTAATTTCCCACTGAAATCACCCTTTAACAAATATACATATCCCTTTAAGCAACATGTAATGCATTAAGCTGCACATTCACAGAGCAATCTGCTATCTTTGTGGGAAATTACTTGATCATGTGACTGTCTTGTCCTCCATGGTCAACTAGAGGCGGCAGGTAGCCGAGTGGTTAGGCCCGTAACCGAGAGGTTAGGCCCGTAACCGAGTCGTTGGGCCCGTAACCGAGAGGTTAGGCCCGTAACCGAGAGGTTAGGCCCGTAACCGAGTCGTTAGGCCCGTAACCGAGAGGTTAGGCCCGTAACCGAGTCGTTGGGCCCGTAACCGAGAGGTTAGGCCCGTAACCGAGAGGTTAGGCCCGTAACCGAGTCCCGTAAGGTTGCTGGATCGACCAGTCTGCTCGGTCACACCAATTAATGATGCAGAATATACTGTACCAACCTGATGCAGAATATACTGTACCAACCTGATGCAGAATATACTGTACCAACCTGATGCAGAATATACTGTACCAACCTGATGCAGAATATACTGTACCAACCTGATGCAGAAAACTACTGTACCAACCTGATGCAGAATATACTGTACCAACCTGATGCAGAATATACTGTACCAACCTGATGCAGAATATACTGTACCAACCTGATGCAGAAAACTACTGTACCAACCTGATGCAGAATATACTGTACCAACCTGATGCAGAATATACTGTACCAACCTGATGCAGAATATACTGTACCAACCTGATTCAGAATATACTGTACCAACCTGATGCAGAATATACTGTACCAACCTGATGCATAATATACTGTA
>CM042378.1:37242409-37257409 GCA_023634145.1 Thymallus thymallus | reverse complement strand
CATCTGTTTCTGTGTGAGCTGGACAAGTAGTGTGGCGTTTGTACAGATACATTTTGATTGTATGGGATTTTGGTAGATTTTGTGAGGTAGAGTATGTCGCTGAATAACATTTCTGTTTGGCTGTATTCTCTGTTGTATTCATTGTGAGCACAAATGTGTCTCAATTCCTTTATCAAACTCTCGGTATTGCTTTGGGTCACAAACATTGCTGTGGTTGTATGAGAATACAACTTGACCGTTGTGTAAATCCCTCTAGCTGTGTTCACTTAAAGTTGATATTTATTTATGTTCATGCTTGACAGGCTGGTCTGTATAAGCAGCATTAGAGGCTACACTTTCAATTGTGTACAGTCCAAAGAGAAATGTGAGCTAGGCTACGTTAGTAGTTTTATGTAGGCTAGGCTACAATCTGATACGTTATATCTCGCCTATGTAATAAACCAAATGAGATGTGCAGGCTAATAGATACTTTAGAAGATGAAGGTTGAGAAAACACAGAGGGCATTATCATTGCTTTATCATCCAACTTGATTTATTTACAAGTTAAGTTTAAAATACATTTTTGTTTATTTAACCTTTAGTTTAGTTTTAACTTATTAACAACCAAGACACATACAGTAGTTTGTAATATTTGTCAACCCAAACGTTACCAGCAGGAGTCTCACAACCAGTGGTTATTTTGTTGAGGGGCTCTGGAGAGAAGACCTACGGCGGAAGTACTGGGAAAGTGGGAGGAAAAAACCTTTCGACAACTCTAGATTGCGAATAACACCGGTATAACATGATAAAAACTGCAATCAACTTCTGTTAGGTAAATACTTTTATGATCGTAAAATAACTTCAAACGAGTTTATTGTGCGGGACACATAGTCTTACTTTTGAGTTCACAATGGGACTCCCAACTCTGGAGTTTAGCGACTCTTTTCTGGATAGCCCTGATTTCAGAGAACGGCTAAAATATCATGAAATAGAGTTGGACCGGACAAACAAATTCATCAAAGACCTGATCAAAGACGGTAATATGTTGATAACGGCACTGAAGAGTAAGTAGCGTTCTCATCCTCTTCATCGTGATTATCTTCAAATGTCTAACTTCAAACTGTGTTGCATTGTATCAGATTTAAAAAACAGTTACTTCAATGTATAGATTGTGTGTTATAGCATTTTGTGTTATAGGTTAAAGAAGCCAATATACTATTATTAGTGAAGCCTAATGGTTTGTCACGTATTCTCCAATCCGTCCAATCCGCGTGGAGGATCCTCTGATCCCGGTGCGTCGACGGTAATGGCGCTCAGCTTTACTACGCGCCTCTGTCAAGCACAGATAACAACATCTGTTTATCTTATTTTCCACCCTATCTTTTTCTATAATCACTGTTTTATCCATGAATACAATTACATAGGATTTGACCATTTCAAGTTTGATAAAAAAAGCCAAGACTGAAACATATTGAATTGTGTTTTCTATCGTAGCTGTGCCTAGCCTAGACACAGAGACCACTTTAATTAGGTAAGGTACAGAGCAGACTACTGTTAGGACATGTATTCATTCATGGGTTGAGTGTTGTAATGACTGGGGTTGTAATGATGGTGTTACTACACCATGTACCGCCATCAGACTAGAACCCAGACATATGGCTATCATTAGACGGAGTGACAGAGCAATCAGAACCAGTACAGGAGATGATGTCCGGGGGTCAGGGCCTCCCAGGCCTCTTCAATTACTCTACAGGAGAAAGAAATATCAATGGTACCTATGAGGACATGTGTTAGTACCTATGAGGACATGTGTTAGTACCTATGAGGACATGTGTTAGTACCTATGAGGACATGTGTTAGTACCTATGAGGACATGTGTTTAGTACCTATGAGGACATGTGTTAGTACCTATGAGGACATGTGTTAGTACCTATGAGGACATGTGTTAGTACCTATGAGGACATGTGTTAGTACCTATGAGGACATGTGTTAGTACCTATAAGGACATGTGTTAGTACCTATGAGGACATGTGTTAGTACCTATGAGGACATGTGTTTAGTACCTATGAGGACATGTGTTAGTACCTATGAGGACATGTGTTAGTACCTATGAGGACATGTGTTAGTACCTATGAGGACATGTGTTTAGTACCTATGAGGACATGTGTTTAGTACCTATGAGGACATGTGTTAGTACCTATGAGGACATGTGTTAGTACCTATGAGGACATGTGTTAGTACCTATGAGGACATGTGTTAGTACCTATGAGGACATGTGTTAGTACCTATGAGGACATGTGTTTAGTACCTATGAGGACATGTGTTAGTACCTATGAGGACATGTGTTAGTACCTATGAGGACATGTGTTAGTACCTATGAGGACATGTGTTAGTACCTATGAGGACATGTGTTAGTACCTATGAGGACATGTGTTAGTACCTATGAGGACATGTGTTAGTACCTATGAGGACATGTGTTAGTACCTATGAGGACATGTGTTTAGTACCTATGAGGAAATGTGTTTAGTACCTATGAGGACATGTGTTAGTACCTATGAGGACATGTGTTAGTACCTATGAGGACATGTGTTAGTACCTATGAGGACATGTGTTAGTACCTATGAGGACATGTGTTAGTACCTATGAGGACATGTGTTAGTACCTATGAGGACATGTGTTTAGTACCTATGAGGACATGTGTTAGTACCTATGAGGACATGTGTTAGTACCTATGAGGACATGTGTTAGTACCTATGAGGACATGTGTTAGTACCTATGAGGACATGTGTTAGTACCTATGAGGACATGTGTTAGTACCTATGAGGACATGTGTTAGTACCTATGAGGACATGTGTTAGTACCTATGAGGACATGTGTTAGTACCTATGAGGACATGTGTTAGTACCTATGAGGACATGTGTTAAGTACCTATGAGGACATGTGTTAGTACCTATGAGGACATGTGTTAGTACCTATGAGGACATGTGTTAGTACCTATGAGGACATGTGTTAGTACCTATGAGGACATGTGTTAGTACCTATGAGGACATGTGTTTAGTACCTATGAGGACATGTGTTAGTACCTATGAGGACATGTGTTAGTACCTATGAGGACATGTGTTTAGTACCTATGAGGACATGTGTTAGTACCTATGAGGACATGTGTTAGTACCTATGAGGACATGTGTTTAGTACCTATGAGGACATGTGTTAGTACCTATGAGGACATGTGTTAGTACCTATGAGGACATGTGTTAGTACCTATGAGGACATGTGTTAGTACCTATGAGGACATGTGTTTAGTACCTATGAGGACATGTGTTAGTACCTATGAGGACATGTGTTAGTACCTATGAGGACATGTGTTTAGTACCTATGAGGACATGTGTTAGTACCTATGAGGACATGTGTTAGTACCTATGAGGACATGTGTTAGTACCTATGAGGACATGTGTTAGTACCTATGAAGACATGTGTTTAGTACCTATGAGGACATGTGTTAGTACCTATGAGGACATGTGTTAGTACCTATGAGGACATGTGTTAGTACCTATGAGGACATGTGTTAGTACCTATGAGGACATGTGTTAGTACCTATGAGGACATGTGTTAGTACCTATGAGGACATGTGTTTAGTACCTATGAGGACATGTGTTAGTACCTATGAGGACATGTGTTAGTACCTATGAGGACATGTGTTTAGTACCTATGAGGACATGTGTTAGTACCTATGAGGACATGTGTTAGTACCTATGAGGACATGTGTTAGTACCTATGAGGACATGTGTTAGTACCTATGAGGACATGTGTTAGTACCTATGAGGACATGTGTTTAGTACCTATGAGGACATGTGTTAGTACCTATGAGGACATGTGTTAGTACCTATGAGGACATGTGTTAGTACCTATGAGGACATGTGTTAGTACCTATGAGGACATGTGTTTAGTACCTATGAGGACATGTGTTAGTACCTATGAGGACATGTGTTAGTACCTATGAGGACATGTGTTAGTACCTATGAGGACATGTGTTAGTACCTATGAGGACATGTGTTAGTACCTATGAGGACATGTGTTAGTACCTATGAGGACATGTGTTAGTACCTATGAGGACATGTGTTAGTACCTATGAGGACATGTGTTTAGTACCTATGAGGACATGTGTTAGTACCTATGAGGACATGTGTTAGTACCTATGAGGACATGTGTTTAGTACCTATGAGGACATGTGTTAGTACCTATGAGGACATGTGTTAGTACCTATGAGGACATGTGTTTAGTACCTATGAGGACATGTGTTAGTACCTATGAGTTAGCAGAGTGTGGGACTATATCTCTGTTACCTCGTTTCCACCAAAAAATAACTGGTTTGGAACTGGTGCTGGTTCAAAGTTGGTTCAAAGTTGGTTCAAAGTTGGTTCAACTTGCGAACCTTCTCAGAACCTGTTTGTTTTTCCACTGACTAGAGAGTCGTTACGTCACTGTGTACGTCGCCATACATCTTAGCTTTCCCAGAAACGCTTGCGCCAACTGCAAGCATATGGCGGTTACAATGGCGGACTACATCGTCTTTCTGCAAATGTTTCTCCTGGCTTTAGAATCCATCTTTCTTCAATCGTTGTACTATCTTTCTACTAGCGCTGTGTTTTTAGCAATGGCGGTCACAACCTTTCCCGTCGTGTTGTTGGTCACAATAACCCCGCCCCCAGCCCCCGACGTAAGCATGACGTGGTAAAAGAACGGTTCTAGTCCAGCAAAGAGTTGGTGCCGCTTTGGAACCAATTTTCCTGGCCGAGAACCGGTTCTTTGGCTGTCGAAACACAAAGAACTGGTTCTCGAGTAGGCACCGGCTCCGAACCGGCTCTCAAAATGCTTTGGTGGAAAAGGGGTATGTCAGAGTATTTGAAGGCTGTGTAGTAGACCATGTAGCCATGGATCATGACAGGTGAGCTTAGCTAGCCAGCTAACTTGGGCAGCTTGCTAAATAACGTCATGACGAGGGCTACTGCACTAGCAAGTTACCTTTTGCTTGTAGACAAGGTCATTATCTATGCTAATGTTCTATGTTAACATTATGTTGAAGTATGTTGCAAGCTTCCAGTCATTGCGCTAACACTAGTTTGCATTGGCTCACAGAAGTTGTGACTATCCTTACGCTATCCTTACGAATCACACAGCATATCATTACAGCAGTATGTACCGGTATGTTAGCTACGCTATCCTTACGAACCACACAGCATATCATTACAGCAGTATGTACCGGTATGTTAGCTACGCTATCCTTACGAACCACACAGCATATCATTACAGCAGTATGTACCGGTATGTTAGCTACGCTATCCTTACGAACCACACAGCATATCATTACAGCAGTATGTACCGGTATGTTAGATACGCTATCCTTACGAACCACACAGCATATCATTACAGCAGTATGTACCGGTATGTTAGCTACGCTATACTTACGAACCACACAGCATATCATTACAGCAGTATGTACCGGTATGTTAGCTACGCTATCCTTACGAACCACACAGCATATCATTACAGCAGTATGTACCGGTATGTTAGCTACGCTATCCTTACGAACCACACAGCATATCATTACAGCAGTATGTACCGGTATGTTAGCTACGCTATCCTTACGAACCACACAGCATATCATTACAGCAGTATGTACCGGTATGTTAGCTACGCTATCCTTACGAACCACACAGCATATCATTACAGCAGTATGTACCGGTATGTTAGCTACGCTATCCTTACGAACCACACAGCATATCATTACAGCAGTATGTACCGGTATGTTAGCTACGCTATCCTTACGAACCACACAGCATATCATTACAGCAGTATGTACCGGTATGTTAGCTACGCTATCCTTACGAACCACACAGCATATCATTACAGCAGTATGTACCAGTATGTTAGCTACGCTATCCTTACGAACCACACAGCATATCATTACAGCAGTATGTACCGGTATGTTAGCTACGCTATCCTTACGAACCACACAGCATATCATTACAGCAGTAGGTACCGGTATGTTAGCTACGCTATCCTTACGAACCACACAGCATATCATTACAGCAGTATGTACCGGTATGTTAGCTAGCTACCTAACATTAGTTGGCTACTAATACCTAGAACTTGCCAGTATATTAACTATATGCAATCTAACTAACTACTCAACGTTTACTGACTTGATTATTCACGTCATTCTTAGCTTAGCTAAGTGGTATAGTCGTTGTGCGTTCTCAATGGACATTGTTAATTCGGTGCGTTCGTAAATTCGCTCTGGCTATCTACTCCGATTTCAGAGCACGCTCGTCGTGTGTTCGTATATTCAATCTGGAGTGCCGGAGTGCGCTCGGAGTGCGCTCTGGGGGTTCGTAAATTTAGAGCGTTGTCAGATTGTCCTTTCGTAAATTCATAGCGTTTTACTCTCGGAGCGTTCAGAGTACACACTGGACGCTCTGGCCGAGGCGTAGGGTTGATCCGAGGGTTAACACGTTTAATGTTTTAATCATGTCGGCCACAGAGAAGGAGATCCCAGTCCTTGGTAACGGGCCGCGTCGGTGGCACTGTGTTATCCTCAAAGCGGTCGAAGAAGGTGTTCAGCCTGTCCGGAAGCAAGACGTCGGTCTCGACAACGTGGCTGGTTTTCCTTTTATAATCTGTGATTGTCTGTAGACCCTGCCACATACGTCTGGTGTCTGTAGACCCTGCCACATACGTCTGGTGTCTGTAGACCCTGCCACATACGTCTGGTGTCTGTAGACCCTGCCACATACGTCTGGTGTCTGTAGATCCTGCCACATACGTCTGGTGTCTGTAGATCCTGCCACATACGTCTGGTGTCTGTAGATCCTGCCACATACATCTGGTGTCTGTAGACCCTGCCACATACGTCTGGTGTCTGTAGACCCTGCTACATACGTCTGGTGTCTGTAGATCCTGCCACATACGTCTGGTGTCTGTAGACCCTGCCACATAATTCTGGTGTCTGTAGATCCTGCCACATACGTCTGGTGTCTGTAGACCCTGCTACTAGGGAGGATCAGGGTAACTAGGGAGGGTCAGGGTAACTAGGGAGGGTCAGGGTAACTAGGGAGGGTAACTAGGGAGGATCAGGGTAACTAGGGAGGGTCAGGGTAACTAGGAAGGGTCAAGGTAGTGTGTGGGCCTGTGTGATGTTGAATCTGTTTGAGAACACAGCATCATACCATCTATATTTCAAACAGATTCTGTCTTCAAAATGTACAGTCATAAAAATAATATGAATGATTGAGTTTGGTCTCTCGTCTCACGTCCCTCCCAAAGATTATCCTCAACGACTGTGTGTGTGAATAGGGCTCAGACATACCACCCTCTATTGATTATCTGTGACTGTGTGTGTGAATAGGGCTCAGACGTACCACCCTCTAATGATTATCTGTGACTGTGTGTGTGAATAGGGCTCAGACGTACCACCCTCTATTGATTATCTGTGACTGTGTGTGTGAATAGGGCTCAGACGTACCACCCTCTAATGATTATCTGTGACTGTGTGTGTGAATAGGGCTCAGACGTACCACCCTCTATTGATTATCTGTGACTGTGTGTGTGAATAGGGCTCAGACGTACCACCCTCTAATGATTATCTGTGACTGTGTGTGTGAATAGGGCTCAGACGTACCGTCCTCTAATGATTATCTGTGACTGTGTGTGTGAATAGGGCTCAGACGTACCACCCTCTAATGATTATCTGTGACTGTGTGTGTGAATAGGGCTCAGACGTACCACCCTCTAATGATTATCTGTGACTGTGTGTGTGAATAGGGCTCAGACGTACCACCCTCTATTGATTATCTGTGACTGTGTGTGTGAATAGGGCTCAGACGTACCACCCTCTAATGATTATCTGTGACTGTGTGTGTGAATAGGGCTCAGACGTACCACCCTCTATTGCCTGGTGAATGACTTCATTACCAGTTAAAGAGACTTTCATAAATGTTGTTGATCAGTAGAATATAATAAATCCCAAATGGAAGATAAACAGATTGTATTTCTTCTGTAGCTTCATGAAATCAGCCAAACAAGCTCAAGAACACAATGCATGAACACACCTGTATTGAATACACATCACCTGTATTGTGGATAGACCTCGGCTACATCTAGATTTACCCAGTTTATCATTTAAATAAATGATTACTGTTATGTTTACTTAGATTGGATTACTGTCAAGAATCCAGTATATAAATAAATATACAGTGTGTATAAACAGTGTGCTTCCTCACTAATCCCATTCCACAGTATCCATGGTGAGACAGTATCCATGGTGAGACAGTATCCATGGTGAGACAGTATCTCTAAATCAGTTCTAAACATTCAAATCATGAAATGTATTTATAAAGCCCTTTTTAAATCAGCCGATGTCTCAAAGTGCTATACAGAAACCCAGCCTAAAACCCCAAACAGCAAGCAATGCAGATGTAGAAACATTGAATATATATGACAGAAGACATGAGAAGGAAATCAGAAAGTTTGTTAGTTATGTTGTCAGTCTAAATCAGTACTATTTACCAGTCTAAATCAGTACTATTTACCAGTCTAAAGCAGTACTATTTACCAGTCTAAAGCAGTACTATTTACCAGTCTAAAGCAGTACTATTTACCAGTCTAAAGCAGTACTATTTACCAGTCTAAATCAGTACTATTTACCAGTCTAAATCAGTACTATTTACCAGTCTAAAGCAGTACTATTTACCAGTCTAAATCAGTACTATTTACCAGTCTAAAGCAGTACTATTTACCAGTCTAAAGGAGTACTATTTACCAGTCTAAAGCAGTACTATTTACCAGTCTAAAGCAGTACTATTTACCAGTCTAAATCAGTACTATTTACCAGTCTAAAGCAGTGCTATTTACCAGTCTAAAGGAGTACTATTTACCAGTCTAAAGCAGTACTATTTTCCAGTCTAAATCAGTACTATTTGCCAGTCTAAAGCAGTACTATTTACCAGTCTAAATCAGTACTATTTACCAGTCTAAATCAGTACTATTTACCAGTCTAAATCAGTACTATTTACCAGTCTAAAGCAGTACTATTTACCAGTCTAAATCAGTACTATTTACCAGTCTAAAGCAGTACTATTTACCAGTCTAAAGGAGTACTATTTACCAGTCTAAAGCAGTACTATTTACCAGTCTAAATCAGTACTATTTACCAGTCTAAAGCAGTACTATTTACCAGTCTAAAGCAGTACTATTTACCAGTCTAAATCAGTACTATTTACCAGTCTAAAGCAGTACTATTTACCAGTCTAAAGGAGTACTATTTACCAGTCTAAATCAGTACTATTTTCCAGTCTAAAGCAGTACTATTTGCCAGTCTAAAGCAGTACTATTTACCAGTCTAAAGCAGTACTATTTACCAGTCTAAAGCAGTACTATTTACCAGTCTAAAGCAGTACTATTTACCAGTCTAAATCAGTACTATTTACCAGTCTAAAGCAGTACTATTTACCAGTCTAAATCAGTACTATTTACCAGTCTAAATCAGTACTATTTACCAGTCTAAAGCAGTACTATTTACCAGTCTAAATCAGTACTATTTACCAGTCTAAATCAGTACTATTTACCAGTCTAAAGCAGTACTATTTACCACTCTAAATCAGTACTATTTACCAGTCTAAAGCAGTACTATTTACCAGTCTAAAGCAGTACTATTTACCAGTCTAAAGCAGTACTATTTACCAGTCTAAATCAGTACTATTTACCAGTCTAAAGCAGTACTATTTACCAGTCTAAATCAGTACTATTTACCAGTCTAAAGCAGTACTATTTACCAGTCTAAATCAGTACTATTTACCAGTCTAAATCAGTACTATTTACCAGTCTAAAGCAGTACTATTTACCAGTCTAAATCAGTACTATTTACCAGTCTAAATCAGTACTATTTACCAGTCTAAAGCAGTACTATTTACCACTCTAAATCAGTACTATTTACCAGTCTAAAGCAGTACTATTTACCAGTCTAAAGCAGTACTATTTACCAGTCTAAAGCAGTACTATTTACCAGTCTAAATCAGTACTATTTACCAGTCTAAAGCAGTACTATTTACCAGTCTAAATCAGTACTATTTACCAGTCTAAAGCAGTACTATTTACCAGTCTAAAGCAGTACTATTTACCAGTCTAAATCAGTACTATTTACCAGTCTAAATCAGTACTATTTACCAGTCTAAAGCTGTACTATTTACCAGTCTAAATCAGTACTATTTACCAGTCTAAAGCAGTACTATTTACCAGTCTAAATCAGTACTATTTACCAGTCTAAAGCAGTACTAGTTACCAGTCTAAAGCAGTACTAGTTACCAGTATAAAGCAGTACTATTTACCAGTCGAAATCAGTACTATTTACCAGTCTAAAGCAGTACTATTTACCAGTCGAAATCAGTACTATTTACCAGTCTAAATCAGTACTATTTGCCAGTCTAAATCAGTACTATTTGTCAGTCTAAAGCAGTACTATTTGTCATTCTAAATCAGTACTATTTACCAGTCTAAAGCATTACTATTTGTCAGTCTAAAGCAGTACTATTTGTCATTCTAAATCAGTACTATTTGCCAGTCTAAATCAGTACTATTTGCCAGTCTAAAGCAGTACTATTTGCCAGTCTAAAGCAGTACTATTTGTCAGTCTAAAGCAGTACTATTTGCTAAGCTCTTTAAAAGTATTCTATATATTTCTGCATCGTACAGGTTATGGTATCTAGGGCAGCAGGTGGCCTGAAGGGTGGGAGTGTTGGGTCAGTAACCGAATCCCCGAGCTGACAAGGTAAAAATCTGTCGTTCTGCCCCTGAACAAGGCAGTTTACCTACTGGCACCGAAGACGTGGTTGTGGATTAAGGCAGTTAACCTACTGGCACCGAAGACGTGGTTGTGGATTACGGCAGTTTACCTACTGGCACCGAAGACGTGGTTGTGGATTACGGCAGTTTACCTACTGGCACCGAAGACGTGGTTGTGGATTAAGGCAGTTTACCTACTGGCACCGAAGACGTGGTTGTGGATTAAGGCAGTTTACCTACTGGCACCGAAGACGTGGTTGTGGATTAAGGCAGTTTACCTACTGGCACCGAAGACGTGGTTGTGGATTAAGGCAGCCCCTGCTAGCCCACTGCTCTGATTCAGAGAGGAAGACACATTTCAGTTGAATGCATTCATTTGTACAACTGACTAGTATCCCACCTTTCCCCTAAACTGTTATTGTAGAGTTGTTTATTGGCTTAGTTTGACAAAGTGCATTCTGTTAATACAAGTGTTACCTGAGCCGACAAGGTGAGAAACCTGTCAATGTGTCCTTGAGCAAGGCACTTACACCCTAATTTTCTCCAGGGGCTGACCCTGTAGGTAGGCTGTCATTGTAAATACAAATGTGTTCTTAACTGACTTGCCTACTTAAATAAAGGTACAAAAAAAAAAAGTCATGGGCATTAATATGGAGTTGGTCCCCCCTTTGCTGCTATAACAACCTCCACTCTTCTGGGAAGGCATTAGTGAGGTCGGGCACTGATGTTGGGTGATTAGGCCTGGCATGCAGTCGGTGGTCCAATTCATCCCAAAGGTGTTCGATGGGGTTGAGGCCTGGCCTCACAAAGTTGGAAGTACAGAATCATTTAGAATGTCATTGTATGCTGTAGCGTAAAGATTTCCCTTCACTGGAACTAAGGGGCCTGAACCATGAAAAACAGCCCCAGACCATTATTCATTCTCCACCAAACTTTACAGTTGGCACTATGCATTGGGGCAGGTAGCGTTCTCCTGGCGTCCGTCAAACCCAGATTCGTCCATCGGACTGCCAGATGGTAAAGCGTTCTTGGCCCTCAGCCTGTCTGCAACATAACCTATTTATTTAGATAATACTGCCTGGCCATCAGCCTGTCTACAACATAACCTATTTACTTAGATAATACTGCCTGGCCATCAGCCTGTCTACAACATAACCTATTTATTTAGATAATACTGCCTGGCCATCAGCCTGTCTACAACATAACCTATGTATTTAGATAATACTGCCTGGCCATCAGCCTGTCTACAACATAACCTATTTATTTAGATAATACTGCCTGGCCATCAGCCTGTCTACAACATAACCTATTTACTTAGATAATACTGCCTGGCCATCAGCCTGTCTACAACATAACCTATTTATTTAGATAATACTGCCTGGCCATCAGCCTGTCTACAACATAACCTATGTATTTAGATAATACTGCCTGGCCATCAGCCTGTCTACAACATAACCTATTTATTTAGATAATACTGCCTGGCCATCAGCCTGTCTACAACATAACCTATGTATTTAGATAATACTGCCTGGCCATCAGCCTGTCTACAACATAACCTATTTATTTAGATAATACTGCCTGGCCATCAGCCTGTCTACAACATAACCTATTTATTTAGATAATACTGCCTGGCCATCAGCCTGTCTACAACATAACCTATTTATTTAGATAATACTGCCTGGCCATCAGCCTGTCTACAACATAACCTATTTATTTAGATAATACTGCCTGGCCATCAGCCTGTCTACAACATAACCTATTTATTTAGATAATACTGCCTGGCCATCAGCCTGTCTACAACATAACCTATTTATTTAGATAATACTGCCTGGCCATCAGCCTGTCTACAACATAACCTATTTATTTAGATAATACTGCCTGGCCATCAGCCTGTCTACAACATAACCTATTTATTTAGATAATACTGCCTGGCCATCAGCCTGTCTACAACATAACCTATTTATTTAGATAATACTGCCTGGCCATCAGCCTGTCTACAACATAACCTATGTATTTAGATAATACTGCCTGGCCATCAGCCTGTCTACAACATAACCTATTTATTTAGATAATACTGCCTGGCCATCAGCCTGTCTACAACATAACCTATTTATTTAGATAATACTGCCTGGCCATCAGTATGCTCCTCGCTCCACTGTAACAGTGATTATAATGCTCCTCTCTCCACTGTAACAGTGATTATAATGCTCCTCTCTCCACTGTAACAGTGATTATAATGCTCCTCTCTCCACTGTAACAGTGATTATAATGCTCCTCTCTCCACTGTAACAGTGATTATAATGCCCATATCCCTATGTAGAGAACAGGGTGCTATCTGTGCTGTCTCTGTTATAACTGTAATTAGATCTGTCGTAACGTAACTAGGGCTGCGTCCCAAATGGCACACCACTCCCTTTATAGTGCACTTCTTTTGACCAGGTCACATACTGTAGGGCTTTTGGCAAAAGTAGTGCACTATATAGGTAATAGGGTTCCATTTGGGACTCATTATAAAACTAGGTGTTGGAAGTAGCAGGGTGTGCTGGTCACATGTCTCAACCTGCTGCAGACTCAGTTAGTCAACAGGAGGGAATCAGGCCAGAAACACTAAGCTGGTCATTGTGAAGGACTAGCCTGACAAATGAGCTATAAAGTGTACGTGTCTGTCTCACTATGTGGTCATTTTAAAATGCAGAAACATGATTGGGCTACAGTGGGCTAATATCTGTTATGTGCTCTATTCATGGTTACAGCTCTGTCTGAGTTGACTGTTGCTGTTTTAGGAAGAGCCAATCGTCAGCTTGCTTTTTTTTTTGTTCAGGGTCGTGAGTTTCTTTCTGAAGGAATGTATTGGAATGTGGTTGCCCTGGAGACAGAGACACTCTCTACCCAGGGGGCTGTTAGTCTTGTGGTCGCCCTGGAGACAGAGACACTCTCTACCCAGGGGGCTGTTGGTCATGTGGTCGCCGTGGAGATGGACACCCAATTCCCTATATAGTGTACTACCTGATCAGAAGTAGTAGGAATAGGGTGTCATTTGGAACACAGCCAGGGTCTACACACGGTTGGTGTGGTGACAGGTGGCTACAGCCCTTTCTCTACCAACACCAGATGAAACCTACGATTAAAGCCTGTAGACACACACCTCACATGTTTACTGCCTGCTGATGCCTCTGTCCACACCCTCTGGGAGGAGAATAATTGCTCTTGACGAAATGTATGCAAATGACATGCTATGTGAAATTAAGTTCCTGAGCAAGTAAGTTTGCCGTGTTGTGGTGGTGTGTTGTGGTGGTGTGTTGTAGTGGTGTGTTGTTGTGGTGCTGTGTTGTAGTGGTGTTGTGGTGGTGTGTTGTGGTGGGGTGTTATAGTGGTGGTGTGTTGTAATGGTATGTTGTTGTGGTGGTGTGTTGTTGTGGTGGTGTGTTGTGGTGGTGTTGTAGTGGTGTGTTGTGGTGGTGTGTTGTGGTGGTGTGTTGTAGTGGTGTGTTGTGGTGGTGTTGTTGTGGTGGTGTGTTGTAGTGGTGTGTTGTGGTGGTGTTGTTGTGGTGGTGTGTTGTAGTGGTGTTGTGGTGGTGTGTTGTAGTGGTGTTGTGGTGGTGTGTTGTGGTGGGGTGTTATGGTGGTGGTGTGGTGTTGTGGTGGTGTGTTGTGGTGTTGTTGTGGTGGTGTTGTTGTGGTGGTGTGTTGTGGTGGTGTGTTGTGGTGGTGTTGTTTTGGTGGTGTGTTGTAGTGGTGTGTTGTGGTGGTGTTGTGGTGGTGGTGTGTTGTGGTGGTGTTGTTGTGGTGGTGTGTTGTAGTGGTGTGTTGTGGTGGTGTTGTTGTGGTGGTGTGTTGTAGTGGTGTTGTTGTGGTGGTGTTGTTGTGGTGGTGTGTTGTGGTGGTGTTGTGGTGGTGTGTTGTAGTGGTGTGTTGTGGTGGTGTGTTGTAGTGGTGTTGTGGTGGTGTGTTGTAGTGGTGTTGTGGTGGTGTGTTGTGGTGGGGTGTTATGGTGGTGGTGTGTTGTAGTGGTGTGTTGTGGTGGTGTTGTTGTGGTGGTGTGTTGTAGTGGTGTTGTTGTGGTGGTGTTGTTGTGGTGGTGTGTTGTAGTGGTGTTGTAGTGGTGTTGTGGTGGGGTGTTATGGTGGTGGTGTGTTGAGTGGTGTTGTGGTGGTGTGTTGTGGTGGGGTGTTATGGTGGTGGTGT